>CM076576.1:306320406-306641918 GCA_034641835.2 Pinus albicaulis | reverse complement strand
TATTACTAGCTTCTGTCCAGATGATGATGTATTAATATGAAGTTGGAACAAAATAAGTTTTGTAAATAATAAAGACCGTGGTATCTAAATTTAATAACTAATACAATTTAAAATGCAATGGATAACAACTAAACTAGAATGCTAATTCAGTGAGCTAAGACTAAACTAGAGTGCTATTATCTAACTTGAAATGAATTGGAGCTGAACTATAATGATACTAATACAGTGAACAAGGTTAAACTAGAGTACCATTATCAAGCTTGGAATATAGTGACAATTAAACTAGAATGACATCTACCTCCGGAGTGTTGACTGAGCTAAAATGCAACTAATTCTATGAAATACTACAGCCCTACTTTGTTCAATATGAGTAATGTTTTGGAATAGCTTGTAGAAACAAGTCTGG
Organism: Pinus albicaulis; assembly: GCA_034641835.2. Taxonomy (NCBI): domain Eukaryota; kingdom Viridiplantae; phylum Streptophyta; class Pinopsida; order Pinales; family Pinaceae; genus Pinus; species Pinus albicaulis. Next base: position 306,641,512 of record CM076576.1, on the reverse strand, counting down.
CTGTATCATTTCATGCATAAAACGTAAAATATAAAGTTCAACAAAATGCATAAGCTTTGAAACACCACCACAGCTATGTCTCATCCGGAATTAGTGATATTTTGGAAGAGATTAAAAAAACAAGACTAGCTGTAACAACTAATGTGATTGAGCATGAAAACATAAAGCTTAAAGAAATGTAAATAACTCCTAAAATACTATAGTTATGCCTCATTCCATATTAGTAGTTTTTTGGAAGAATTTGTGAGAACGAGACTAATCTGTAGCATCCGATTCAAATGAATATAAAAACATGAAGTTCAGGAAATTGGTTAAACTAAGAATGCAGTTACTTATCTAAACATATGAAAAAGGCTGCTCAGGTAGCAGGGGCCCTCTACCACCAGAGTAGCATGCAATATCTACTTCAAGATTGACTCAGCGCTTTCAATAAAGTGATGCTTCTTGCATTAAAAGAGAAATTACTTCAAAACAGAGTATTTCGGATTTCTCAGATCTAGCAGCCAAAAACAAAATCTAACCAACAGTTTCTCGGTCTCCCGAGTCATACTTATAATGAAACTACATAACTACTTCTTGAGAAAAACAGGGATAAGTGTCTTTCCCATTCCTAATCAAATTAAAACTCTTATTAACAGTCTTGTGCTTTACTGCGGACATCTGTAGAGTCTGTGTTTTGATAGGAAACTGCCTCTCTTCTTCGTGCATAACCGCTTTGATATTTTAACTCAGACTTCGTGGGGAGCAACAATTGATGAGGGAATGATGTGGAATATGACCATATGTGTTTTTCCCTGAGTTGACACCTGGAACCTGCGTAGACATGAAGACAGCTACAGAATCGGCAACTAGCTACAGAATGTCTGCATTCTGTAGCTAGGTGTAGTCAAAAAGTACTACAACAACGAAATCATGAAAACATAGCAAGTTAGACATTATATACAATATCAAAACAATTTTAACTAATCTTATTGATCATTTAAGCCTGAAATTAATAATGGACAAAGGAAATGAAGTGGAATGTGGTGGAAGAGAAGAACATCTTTGAAGCTCAACATTTAGCACCAAAGGTTTCCAAAGGGAAATCTCACCATCTTCTTTGGAAAACCACAAGTGGCACCTTAGGGAGGAAAATTTTACTAATATTTGGTAGCTGGGAGGATACCACACATTTCAGGTTTATCTGGGATGCAGGAAAGGAGCCACACATTTCTTGATGGAGAGTGATGTCGGAGATAGGAGCTACACTATCCCTGAAGCATTCCTTGACCAAATTCCAAGAAAAAAGAGAAGGATATACAAGAGCATGAGGTATTTCCACAGCAGTACGAATTTCTGGAGAAGGGGCCTACATCATCTTGCATAGGAACTACACAGTCTTTCGTGGGGGCCAAGTCACCCTCTTCTTCGGTGGACCACGATTGCCACCCCAAGGAGGCAAATTATACTCATATTTGGTAGCTAGGAGGATACCACGCATTTCTGGTTCAACTGGGATGTAGGAAAGGAAATTATGGGGGATTTTCTAGCATTATGGTGCCAACTCAGCCAGTAGCTGGAGGAGCTAGGGAAAAATTGGGCCAAAATTTATGAGGTCAACATTTGGCCAATTCATTCATGGGTTTTTGTGGGTTATTGGAGCAGAACTTGAGGTTAATTCCCAAAATTTTCTGGGCATCGGATGAGGCCCTAATAGCCATTGTTCGTAGTCAACAGTGCATTTTTTCATTGGGTCAATGTAGAGATTTTTGGGGACAACCACATTGCATGTTAGAGTAGCCAATTTCATCACATGAGCATTGTTAGGTTTCCTTGGGCAAGACCAAGTGCATGCTTTCTAATCTTACCTTTGTACCCAACATTTATATTAATAAAATGGCTCAGCTCAACGCAGTTAATGGAGATTTTTTGGTGTTTAATGTGTTGTAAATTATGTGTGTTTGTTTTTTTTACTATGTTTGGTTTGGTTATCATTGTAAATTTCCATTAGGAATATTACATTGGTATCAAAGCATGACCTTCGCCAGTTGTGGGGAAGCTAGCAATATCATGAAGGTGTTAGACTCGCATGCATAGTGATTGGTGAATTTATAGACACTCCAATGATGCAAAAAGGGGAAAGTAAACAAGGGCTCTTAGAGGAGTTGATGAGGCACAGCCAACAATTGGCTTGTGAAAGGGATTGAGGAGTTGGGGTTGTTTGGAATTATATTGGGGAAAATCGTGGGTGATTTTCCAACATTTTGGTGGAGGAACAAGCCTAGCATCTGCTACGGGTTACAGTTTTTGCTTGTGGAGGAGGGCTAAGCATTTTGAGTTCAATTTTGGAGCTTCAAAACTAGAGCAAGCCCTTTCTGGGTTTTTCTAGGTTTTTATAAAAGATCTCAGAAATAATTTGGCAGAATTTTATGGATAGATTCACAGGATCAAACAGGGGTCCCAACTCAGCCAACAACTAGAGGAGCTAGGGGGAAATTGGGTCGAAATTCTGAGGCAAAGCCAATAATTGGCTTGTGAAAGGGATTGAGGAGTTGGGGTTGTTTGAGATTAGATTGGGGGAAATCATGGGTGATTTTCCAGCATTTTTGTGGAGGAGCAAGCTGAGCATCTGCTTGTGGAGGAGGGCCAAGCATTTTGAGGTCAATTTTGGAGCGTTAAAACTAGAGCAAGCCCTTTCTGGTTTTTTCTGGGTTTTTGACAAGGACCTCATAAATAATTTGGCAGAATTTTCTGGGCAAATTCGCGGGGTCAAATAGGGGTCCCAAATCAGCCAACAACTGGAGGAGCTAGGGGGAAATTGGGCTGAAATTCTGAGGTCAACATTTGGCCGATTCCTTTGTGGGTTTTTGTGGGTTATTGGAGGAGAGCCTGAGGTTAATTCCTGGAATTTTCTGAGCACCAGAGGAGACCCTAACAACCATTTTTTGTAGCCAACAATGCAATTTTTCACTGGGTTAGTGGAGAGATTGTGGGGGACAACCACATTGCATGTTAGAGTAGTCGATTTCATCACCTGGGCATTGTTAGCTTGCCTTGGGCAAGCCCAAGTGCATATTTTTTCATCTTACCTTTGTACCCAACATTTATATTAATAGAATGGCTCAGCTCAACGCAGTTTATGGAGATTTTTGGGTGTTTAATGTGTTGTAAATTTTGTGTGTTTGTTTTTTTTACTATGCATTCTTTGCTTATTAAATTTCCATTAGGAATATTATAGAGAATGCAAACGCAAGATTTGATAAAATAATCCATCAGAATACAAAGCCATGCATTGGCACCAACATTGTGGAGACTAGGTCTAGTATACATATCAATCAACTAGATATTTCTCTCCATGAACCAAGACTCCTGGTCAAAACTTCTAATGGTGGCTGCTCGAGAGATTGATTCTCCAAAATTTTGTATGATTGGAGCTCTAGAAACTAATGACAACCGAGCCACTTCCCTTGTTGATGATATGTAATATTGATGATACCACATACAAGTTGAACCCACTGGTATAAACACAATGAATACCTACCAAGAAATCCAAGACATGACTGCAATGATCCCCAAAAGTTGTATAAATGCAAAAAACCAAAGCTCCTAGTTGTGTAGGAATTAATGTGTCCACTGCACTCTGATCAGTTGATGCCTGATTCAGTATTCACCCAAATGGAGTTGCATCAATTGTACAGATTGCTGAAAAGTTGATTGCCAATTTTAAATCCAACCAGTGAAAGAAGCACAGAGCTCACAAGAACGCACGAAGAGCTGCTTAATTTCAAAGCAACATAAATGAGAATGAGAAGGGAGTTTCTAACAGGGGAACTTTCATTTTCTTTTGTAGGGATTGCCCATGCCACCCAGTAGTTACTAATTACTTGAAGTAGCTAAAATATTATTTGGGCCATTATTATTATAGGTATCAAATTACCATTGCATGCAACAATAATGTAAGACCAATATACCAACATGTTTACCCATCTTCCTCTACATCAACCCCTTCCCATGGCTGAAACATATTCACCTCTTTGGAATTTGAGATGCACAGAGCCAAAATGGAGAAGCAATAGCTCTGCATACTCAAACAAGCCATATTAACAAGGGCTTATCTGCACTACAATGATGCCCAACAAATCCAGTGTTTAAAATATACAAGCGCCTTCTCCAACTTTATATTATGTTGGTTCAAAGTTTTTACTAAATGCAGAATATTTACATTGTCCTCTAAAGATTAGATTTAGAGATCCATGAAAGCGGTCCAACATTATCTGGCCAGACCCCTATGTTAAATGATTTAGTGCTCTACCAAACCACTAGAACCCAACCCTGAGTTACATACGAGTAAATTGGCATGGTTGGTTTCCTGTTCAAAACAATTGTTACTGCATTTTCTATGCAGCTTCATGGAGAAAAATGCACAAAGCCTAGAAAGTTTTCTAATTTCAGATTGTTGTTGACAATCTGGTTTTTGTGCTAAAAGGAAATGTAGCACATGTTATATTTCACTCCCCTTGTAATGTTATTATTTCCATTGTGTTTGTGTTTGTCCTAGAAGAAAATTTAACAGGTCCTATTTTTATTTTGGCATGCACATTTGTTGCTGGAAATATGCTTGTATTTCTACTAAAATTAAATCTATAACATGTTAGATCTCTTTCACCTTTCTATGTTGCTATTGAGAATGCCTTGTATCTATGATAGAAGAAAATCTAGCACAAAATAGATTTCTTTTTTCCCTGCAATATTGCTTTTGGAAATATACTTGTGTTTGTGCTAAAAGTAAATCTAGCACAAGATAGATTTCTTTAACCCTGCCATGGTGTCACATGTGCCTATGTTTTTTTCTATAGGAAAATTTAGCATGGGTTAGATTTCCTTCACCTTGCAATGGTGTTATCGATAATGTGCGCTTATTTATGCTAGAAGGAAATATATCACTCATTATATTTTTTTCATATTATAATGTTGTTATTAGCAATGCACTTTTTTTTATGATAGAATGAAATATAGCACATGTTAGATTTATTTTACTTGATAATTTTCTTGTTGTAAATAGGCTTGAGTTTTTGCTAAAACTAAATATAGAACATGCTAGATTTTTTTCGCCTTACAATGTTTGTTACGTGCTTGTGTTTGTGATAGAAGGAAATTTAGCATGGGTCGGAAGTCAACTTGCAACATGTTTATTGACATTGTGTGTGTGTTTGAGCTAGAAGGAAATTTAGCATGCCCTAGATTTGTTTCACAATGCCATGTTGTGGTTAGAAATTTGATTGTTTGTGCTAGAAGGAAATATGCTAGATTCTTTGACCTTGCAATGTTGTTATTGGAAATATGCATGTGACTATGTTAGAAGGAAATTTAGCACATGTTAGATTTATTTTCTTGCAATGTTGTTATTGGAAATATGCTTTAGCTTGTGCTAGAAGTAAATTTAGCGTGTGTTAGATTTATTTAACCCTACAATGTTGTTATGTTCTTATGTGTGTGCTAGAATGAAATCTAGCACACGCTAGTTTTATTTCATATTATAATGTGCTTGTGTTGTGCTGTAAGGAAATCTAGCACATGTTATATTTCCTTTGCCCTATAATGTTGTTGTTGTCAACATGCTTGTTTTTGTGCTAGAAGTAAATCTAGCATGCACTAGAATTATTTCACCTTATAATGTGCTTGTCTGCTTGTGTTTATGCTAGAAGGATATCTTACACACATTAGATTTATTTCACCTTATAATTTTTTTATTGTAAATGTGCTTATGTTTGGGCTAGAAGGAAATATAGCACACGTTATGTCTCCCCCACCTTCGAATGTCCTCATGTTTGTGATTGAAATAAATCTATAGCTTGCACTAGATTTCTTCAATCCTACAATGTTGTTATGTGCTAGAAGGAAATATAGCACATGTTAGATTTATTTCAATTTAAAATGTGTTTGTGTTTGTGTTGGAAGAAAATTGATCACGTGCTAGATTTCTTATACTCCACAATGATTTTGTTGGAAACATACTTGTATTTGTGGTAGACATAAATCTAGCACTTGCTAAATTTCTTTCACTCTACAATGTTGCTATGTGCTTGTGTTTGCACTAAAAGAAAATCTAACACATGTTAGATTTCTTTTACCTTTCAATTATGTTATTAGTAACATATTTTTGTTTAGGCTAAAAGGAAATCTGACATGTGCTAGAGTTTTTTGTGTCCTGCATTGTTGTTATTAGAAATATTTATATGTTTTTGTTAGAAGTAAATATAACACAAGCTAAATTTTTCTCACCCTACAATGTTGTTATGTGATAATGTCTCCATTAGAAGGAAATCTAGTATGCATTAGATTTCTTTCACCTTGAAATGTTATTATTTGCAATGTGCTTTTGTTTCTAATACGAAGAAATCTAACCTATGTTAGATTTGTTTTGCCCAACAATGTTGTTGTTGGCAATATATTTGTGAAATTGTACTAGAAGGAAATCTAGTATGTGTTATATTTTCTTCACAATGCCATCTTATTTTTGACAATCTAGTTATTTATGCTAGAAGGGAATTTATTTATTCTTTGCATTTTTTTATTTGGAAATGTGTTAATGTCAATCCTAGAAGGAAATTTAGCACACGCTAGATTTATTTTTTCTTGAATTGTTGAAAATATGGTTATGTTTGTGATAGAAGTAAATCTAACATATGCTACATTTCTTTCACATTGCAATGTTGTTATGTGCTTTTGTTTATCATAAAATGAAATATAGCACGCATTAGATTTCTTTCACCTTACAATTTTTTTATTGGAAATGTGTTTTCGTTTTTGCTAGAAGAAAATCTTGTGGGTGCTAGATTTCTTTTTCCTTACAGTGAAGTTATTGGTAATATCCCTATGTTTATGTTAGAAGTAAATCCAACATATATTAGGTTTCTTTAACCGTACAATGTTTTTATTTTCTTATGTTTTGCTGTAAGGATATGTTGCATGTGCTAGATTTCCTTTTACCATGCTGCAATGTTGTTGTTGGCAAGATGCTTATGTTTGTGCTAGAAGTAAATCTAGCACACGCTAAATTTATTTCATCTTTCAATGTTGGCATGAGCTTTTATTTCTTCTAGAAGGAAATGTGGCATGCTTAAATTTTTTTCACCTTCCAATGTTGTTATTGGCAATTTGCTCATGTCTTTATTAGAAACAAATCTAGCATGTGCTTCATTTAATTTTGTTTGCAATATTGTTGTTGGCAATGTGCTCGTGTTTTTTCTAGAAGTAATTCTACCACATGCTATATTTATTTTACCGTACAATGTTGTTATTTGTTTGTTTTTATGCTAAAATTAAATTTAACATGTGTTCGATTTCTTTCACCTTGCAGCATTTTTATTCACAATGTGCTTGTGTTTGTGATAGAGGGTAATATAGAATGATTTTTTTCACAATGCAATGTTTTTGTTGAAAACATGCTTCTTTTTGTCCCATACTTCATTCTTAGACCACATATAATTCCATTCAAAGGGCCTTTTAATCATTTATGGTTTAAAATTTCTTATATTGTAACAACGATCTACATAGACATGGACTATAACCTCATTGTCTTCAAAAAGTAAGGACAAATTTCGCAAGTATGGAGATGTCCTAGGAAATATTGTTGTTGCAATGTTTTTTTTAACAATGTGTTTGTGTTTTTGATAGAAGGAATTTCATCATGCACTAGATTTACTTTATAATGCAATGTTGTTGGCAATCTCTTGTATGTGATAGAAAAATTCTTCAATGTGTTTGCTTTTTTATGGTCTCTATAGCAAACTAAGAATATTACATGACTATAAAAGATAAATTTTTTGTAAACATGATGTTGTTGTAGTATCTATTATTGTTGTTATTTATTCACAGTGGATTGTTGTCTTTTGGTAACGTGGTTATTCTTGTGTTAGAAGGACAGCTAGCAAGTGCTAGCTTTCTTATAGACACAATTAAAAGAACATAATAAATTATTTAGGGGTGGCGCCCTTTTTCTATTCAACACCATGATTAGCTATTATTGTGATTTCTACACTTGTTATTGTTATTTTTCTTTTTCATTTTGTTAAAAATACAATGATGCAAGTAGTGGTAGTGTTTATAAATTCATATTTTCTTCGATAATTTGAAACTATGATAATATTTTCTTACTTTATTTTTAAAAACCGTCGACCCTGAAGCTAGTGGGAATTCAAAGGAATCATCCAAGGAAAAAGGAAGTTCACTAAATACAACACCAAAATCCTTAAATGGTATGACAATTTAAAAAAAAATTTAAAAACTTTCCGGATTATCCACATTGCTAGAAAATGAGTGTCGACGTTTCGAATCCCAACGGGGATCCATCATCAGGAATTTTTTCAATCCCCATTGGGATTCAAAACGTCGACACTCGTTTTCTAGCAATGTGGATAATCCGGAAAGTTTTTTAAAAAATGATCACCACATGAGTTTAAAAACCAATTTTAAAATTAGTTTGTACTTTGTTACAATGGTTGCCAATAAATGATTTTTGATTAATGAAGTTCACGTTATCCTTATTTTTTAAGAAAACTTGCATATGCTTTTAGCTTCTTTGATTTTGTGCATATGTATGAAAGGAGATGTTATAGAAGATGAATTCATATTGCTTTTTAATTCATTAAAAAAAAATTCACAATGCAATGTTGTTGTTGGAAACATGCTTCTATTTGTCCCATATTTAATTCTTAGACCACATATTCCATACAAAGGGCCTTCTAATCATTTGAGGGTTTAACATTTCTTATATTGTAACAACGATCTACGTAGGCATGGACTAAAAAGCCATTGTCTTCAAAATGTAAGGACAAATTTCGCAAGCATGGAGATGTCCTAGGAAAGATTATTTTTGCAATGTTTTTTTCGAAAATGTGTTTGTGTTTGTGATCGAAGGAATTTCATCATGCACTATATTTAATTTACAATGCAATGTTGTTGGCAATTTCTTGCATGTGATAGAAAAAATCTTCAATGTGTTTTCCTTTTTATGGTCTCTATAACAAACTAAGAATATACATGACTATAAAAGATAAATTTTGTGTAAACATGATGTTGTTGTAGTATCTACTATTGTTGTTATTTATTCACAGTGTATTGTTGTATTTTGGTAACGTGCTTATGCTTGTGCTAGAAGGAAAGATAGCAGGTGCTAGCTTTCTTATAGACACAATTAAAAGAACATAATAAATTATTTAGGGGTGGCACCCTTTTTCTAATCAAAACCGTGATTAGATATTATTGTGAGTTCTACACTTGTTATTGTTCTTGTTCATTTTGTTACATATACAATGATGCAAGTAGTGGTAGTATTTATAAATTCATATTTTCTTCGATAATTTGAAACTATGATAATAGTTTCTTACTTTATTTTCAGAAACCATGGACCATGAAGCTAGTGGGAATTCAAAGGAATCATCCAAGGAAAAAGGAAGTTCACCAAATACAACACCAAAATCTTTAAATGGTATGAAAATTTTAAAATTAGTTTATACTTTGTTACAATGGTTGCTATGAAGTTCATGTTATCGTTATTTTTTAAGAAAACTTGCATATGCTTTGAGCTTCTTTGCTTTTGTGCATATGTATGAAATGAGATGTTATAGAAGATGAATTCATACTTTTTTTTAATTCATTTAAAATTTTACCATTATAAATTCTTACAAATGTTTACAAATGCTAAGAAATATGGTACAATTTGTGAGATTCTAAAAATCTATTTTATATTCATTTTCAAATAATTTGACAAAATTTTAGTATGCAATTTACACCTTAATGAATTTTGATTTATTATTGAATAATCTCCTACCTAATATTGCTATGAAAATTGAAATACACCATGTTAGTTGGATTTTCCACATGAAAGATCCACTTTTACACAAAAACACATGCAAATAGCACTAGGAGTGGATTTTTAATGTGGAAACCCCATACTAACATGGGTATTTTTCTTTTCCTAACAATTTTAGCTAGGTGATTAATGTTGGTGTCATATAGTAAACTTGCATTACACATGTGCTCCTTTATTATTGTGTATGTAAATAAAAATAGTGTATTATAAGGTTGTTTAATAATATTTTGTATTTCATGCCTTCCATTATTTATTTATTTATTTATTTAGTTTTTCATAAGTTGTGGAATCTTGTGTCCCTGAAATTCCAATTAAAGGAGTGAAGAGAAAACTAAAAACAAGTGATATACAAACAATGTCTCCTTCAATTGGTATGGTTGTTTTATATTTTATGTATACTCTCTTATAATTTTGCTTTTCCTAACAATTTTAGCTAGGTGATTACTTTTGGTGTCATATAGTAAACTTGCATAACACATGTACTCCTTTATTATTGTGTATGTAAATGAAAATAGTGTATTATAAGGTTGTTTAATAATATTTGGTATTTCATGCCTTACATAATTTATTTATTTCTTTATTTTTTTTCATAATTTGTGGAATCTCATGTCCCTAACATTCCAAGTAAAGGAGTGAAGAGAAAACGAAAAACAAGTCATATACAAACAATATCTCCTTCAATTGGTATGGTTGTTTTATATTTTATGTATACTCTCCTATAAATGGTTAGATTAGGTGGTCTTGTAAATTTTAAAATAACATTACATGACAATATTTGAAATTTTAATTTCATTTTTATTTTTGCAAATATTTTTTTTTTTTTGTATGCAGAATTGGTTGGCACCAAAGCAAGTGAAATGTTACAATCATCATTTAAGAAAAATAAAAGATCAACTCAAATGGAAGTATCAATAACATCTTCAACTTCTACCTTTGAAATGATTAAAAAATACAACACATCTAATAAATATGAGTTTGTGCAAGATTGGTATGTCCAGATAGAAACTCCCATGAATATGTATCCTGATATGTACCTACTTGGATCCATAGATGGAAAAGAACCAGAGATATTAGAAATAATTATTAATTTCTATGCTTACAATGAGAATGACATTTACTTTCAAGTGGAGGTGATTAAGAAAATGAAGTAAAATTAATTTCTTGTCGAGTGGAGTATATAGAATTTAGACCAAATTTGATCGGAGCTTCAAGTAACGATTCACAAAATACGATAAAGAATCCAATGTTTAAATTGGATAACTATGAGAGTTTTTCTACATCTGGATTGAATAGTTGCATAGATATTTTAAAATGCATCACTATCATTCTAAGATACAATGATGTAAGATGTAAAACAACATCATCTGTACTTTTGTATTTACAACAAAAAGGAAAACTTCTTGACAAAATACCAGATGATAAACTAGATTTCCATTTACTTGCTTTGAGAAGATAATATTTATTTGAATTATAAGAGAACATTACTAAAATTTATTTCAAACCCACTACATAATTTCAAAAAGCTAGGAAAGTTGAATTTGAGATAGCAAAACTTGCAGGTGAATGTGATGAAATTCATGATGCTTTCAAGCATTACTATCTATTTTCAAACACCTTTAGTAGAAAGGTGGATGTTGTAAGGTGTATAGAAGCCCCCAAAGTGTTTAAATTGAGATTGCGAGATGATTTGAATGTTCAAGTATTAGTGAAATCACTCCTAGAGAAATTTCAAACCTCATTGCACGATGCTCTTATGATTCCATTTGACATCAATGAGTTTGATCCATTAGTGAACTCTATAAAAATTATAAATGAGACAGTTCTAGATGCTAAGAATATCAATTTTTAAATAGTTGATGGTCAACACACCATTCCATCAGCGAAAGAAATTTTAAAAAAATCCTTAAAATAATGTATCTACGGAGGTGAAACAAAAATATAAAAAATGTAATTCTCAATTCTTGCATCCATCAGTTGAACCCACTGAGGTGATTCACATTTTTTGTCAACTAAATTCTGCCAATAAGGTATTCTACAAAACTCCATTTATTAATTGCATACGCTTAGCAAGAAATTTCTTAATTGTCAATGACAAACTAAAGAAAAGGAGGATTGGATGTTCTATGACAACTAAAGACAAGGTATGTTATTTTATTATTTTTTCATTCAAAATTTTATTATTGTATCTCTTTTTATTTTAGATAAATGTTAAATTCGATATTATGTGTCATATTTTCTCATATTTGTAATGAATACTCATTAGTTTATACTTTTTTTTAATTTCAGCTCTACATTGAATTTTTATAAGTTTATATGTATGATTTTATCAGGTTGATGATGAAATGTTGTGCTCCTTCTTCGACTATCCAATTAAAAACTTCTCCGATAAAAAAAATTTCTTATATCTTAATCAAGTTACTTGGGATAAGTGGGACACTGCCTTTAATTTTTACTAACTAGGCACACTAAAGTGTTCTCCAAGCCAACCTGATTTTGATAAATACAAGAAGAATATTCTACACAGTTTGACAGCGGCTACTTTTCGTCCCCTTCAGGGATTAAGCATAGAATAAATTGCTTCAGTAGCAGATAATTTATTGGATGGAAGCATTTGGTTTTATATTCCACCTAGTCATCCAAAAAATTCCATAAAATTAAAGTATTATTGTTATAAATTGAAAACCAACAAAACAATATTGGATGCAATGGTTACATATTGTCAAAGTTATGATGAGAAATTGAATGATAAGACTCTTACCAAATTCAATATTCTTGAGCATTATGAAATTAACGATATCATGTTTTCCAATTTTTGCAACACTATGGAGGGGTCTACTTATGTAAAAGAAACACAGAATACAAAGATAGATTCCCTTTCTAAACAAGCATATGGAGTCCTTAACAGAATGATAAATGGAACAACAAACATTCAACAGGTTGACAAAAATTTTGAATTTGGTTGTCATTTTGGGGGGCCTCATCTTTTTTCAACACTTTTGCACTCTTTTCCATGTCAGTTGCAGCCATTTTTACATATTGGCCTTGTTGTTCAGGATACATTGGCTTCAAAAAAATAACCATTCCACAAGAGCTATTATATTGAATTTTTTCGATTTCTTATCAAAAAAATGAGTTGAATAACTTTACTACAATTATCTTAGTATAACTTAGGTTTTGTAATGATGTACGTCAAATTTTGGAAATTTCCATAAAGAACTCCAAGTTCAAATATAAAATTACTAGTGGAATTTATGAATATAAGTCCCAAAATAGTTATAGTTATGATATAGTTTTGACTATACATTTCTATACTTAAGAATTAAAAATGTTTGAGGCTTCAAAAAACTCTCACACATTTGAAGACACACCTGATGAAAAGGAGAGAGATTATGATTTCTGGATGGATTTATTGGGAAAACATCAACAATGTAGTGATGCAAAAGTGGTTATATCTCTTTATGTGGGGGGGTTTTAATCAAGGCTTGTTGTAAATATAGAATAAGAATTGCATTTGTTGTGAAAACAGATTCACACAGGACAATAATGTTGAATAGTTATAAATATTTTTCAAATATCAAACCCAAGATCCATTAGCTTCTTGGAAAATTCAGGTAGTACAATTTCTTTGTTGTTTCTCTTATAATACTTTGGATACTATTTTTTTCAAATTTATTAATTTTCAAAATCTTTATTACAATGACTAATGATGGATATTCTAAAACAGGGAATGATGAAAGTGGGAAGCAAGCAAATAATCAATATAGTGTGCATGATGTTGAAACAATTTTAGTGAAGGAAATAGAAGGAGAAGATGTTATCATACTAGGTACATAATTAGTTTGTTTATTGCTTTTGTTATTTTTTTAATTTTTTTAATTTTCATATTTATAACATTTTCGGATGTTTATTATAGGGAATTATGAGAAGAAAGGAATTACAGTAGACAATGACCATGAAATGATGGAGATAGAAATAGAAATGGGTCTCTCTCTCTCTCTCTCTCTCTCTCTCTCTCTCTCTCTCTATATATATATATATATATATATATATATATACTTTCCCTTGGTCATTATATATTTTCTCTTTGAATAATATATATATATATATATATATATATATATATATATATATTATTCAAAGAGAAAGTATATAATGACCAAGGGAATGTGCCACAAAACTACAACCAAGACCAAAATATTATATGGATGATTCGTTTTTTATATAGTTGTTTAATGCTTTTATTCATTGTCACAATTTATAACATTTTTTATGTTTATTATAGTGACAAGCAAGGAGAACAAAGACATTGATAAAATGCATGTAAAACAAATCTATAATTAAGCAAATTATATCATATTAGGTAGTTAACGTGAACTTTATTGTTTATTCTTTTGTTTTTTTTTTATTCAATTAATCATTATCACAATTTATAACATTTATAACATATTCATTGTACATTATAGAGACAAATAATGAAAATAAAGGCAATAATCTGAAGATTGAGAAACAAAGTTATAATCAAGAAAAAAATAAAATATCAGGTACTTATATTTTGCCCACTTGTTTTCCTTATTATTTAATGATTTTTATTCATTTTCACAATTCAAACTATTTTATATGTTTAATGTAGAGACAAATAAAGAGAACAAAAACGATGATGAGGTGAAAAGTTATAATTATGAAAATAATGTCATATCAAGTATTTGTTTTTCTTATTATTCTTCAAATTTTGATGCTTCTAATACCATAACATTGTATATGTTTATTATAGGAACAAATAAAAATAACAAAACTAACAATCAAAATAATGTTAAAAGTGTGTGTGTGTGTGTATTTTGTAGATTACATTGCTAATACTTTTCTTTAATTTTGAATTTTGTATTGAATATATATTATATTACATAATTTTATCATATTTAATTGAAGGTTTAATATTTTTAACTCTGGGTTCTGTGAAGATGGTAAAAGAGAAGATTGTTTCATCTATAAATAGTCGAAAAAACACTTAGGGTAAGTGTATTGTTTCGATATTTTTTTTAGTAATTTTTGTAACAAGAATAAAATGGTTTGACTAGAATACTTTTTATTGTATTTCAGCCCAAATAACTGAAAATAAGTTAGTTATTCTTGAATTAAAGGACAATTTTTACCATAGCATCGATGATGAAGCAACAAAAAAAGGACATATTGAGAAAATGGGAACTCATACAGATTACACAATAGAGAAAAAATTGTTTTCGATTCATCCACATGCAAAAATATTTTTTGAAATGTGTTTCAAAAATGAATATTTTGAAATTACAATTTGGACGACAGCTTCAAAACAAAGCACAACAAGAGTTATAAACAAGTTGGTTTTAGAAAAATTACAAGATAAACTTGTGTTTATGTGGACTGCTTCAGAGTGTAAACCCAAAAAGGGACATAAGGCCATTGACAATCCAAAAAAGTTATACACACTAAATAATTGAAAAAAGTGTGGGAAATGCATACCCAATATGATGCAACCAATACTATTATAGTGGATTTTTCATTTGAGAGAATGAAATGAAATCCAAAATAAAATGTGATTCTTGCCCCTCAATTCATCGGAACAACTCAAGAGGATAATTGGTTGATCGATGAGCTATGGAGAATGTTGATTAAACGTAGCAAGGCAACAAATGTGCGAGCTATTTTGAAGGATGTTCAATCGCATCTAATAGTACCTTAAGATGATTGGTATCTATTTCATGTCATAATATGTATGACATCATGAATTATTACTATATTTTGTAGCCCTGTAATATCCCAAAATGGGAACAGCTACACTATTGGGAATAATCTAAGTTATTACCAATATGGAGCTTCAGAAAATCATGAGCATAGGACAGTAGAGTAGCTCATTAGATGTAAAATAATATCACACCAGCAGATGAGATAACCTCAGCAAGTAGATGGCCTATATTCTCCTTTCCTAGTGGGGAAATGCAGTAATATAGGGCATAAAATAGTTGTCTTCATAAAATAATGCTATACAAGTGAGAAATGGGACTTGGATCCCTTAGAAGACATGATATAAAACTCACATTCAGAATTATAGGTGAAAAAAATCGCTCTAGCTCATATAAACAAATCTCCCCAAGTCAATATGCCTCAAATAAGCCCAAACCCCATAGCCTAGCTTATGCAGAAAGTACTGAAGCAAGGACTGTGTTATTATAATGAGGGTTTATGTAGAAAATGATGAAATAAGTCTTAATTGTAGGGTTACATTAATAAAATATCATATAAATGGAGTTTTATCCTCTCTTACACAAAGAAAAAGACCCCCGACAAGGGTTTCCGGCAAAATGCATGTATAAAAGGCAGCACTGCAAAAAATAACGCAGTTTACTGCAGCTATGTATTAATCATGGTTGAAAATAACATATGATAGCTGAATAATACAGAAAATGGCCCTAGGCCCTCTTTGTTAGAACTCCCGGAGGGAAATAAACACCTCCTCCTCAAACACTAAGACAAAACAACAATGTTTAACCAAGCAAAAATGCCCCTGCAGAAAAAGACATAGTTTCTGAAGATGACTATGTTGTAGATGTTGTTGGCTGAGTGGCCTTAATCAAAATGATGAAATGGAAGCTCAGATCCTTCCCTTTGATCCCTTAAGCAAGCTAATCCAAAGAAAGGATGGAATTCCTGCATGAGAATTCTTTGCACTAAGCAATGCAGCAACTCCGGCTAAACAGTTGAAGCATGCAAATAGTCAGAAGACCAAAGACAGTTGAATACTAAATGATCTCTTTGATGTTATGCCCTCCTTTTTATCTTTGGTGAGCCTCCTCACCCCGGACCCCACACATTGTTGAGGTGACTTCCTAGTGAATATTCCTCCTTCAAAACTGCGCTGCCCTAGTTGGCTTCCCTCCTCTTTGTAGCAGCGCTGTTGACTTGGTCAACTGGGACTAATCCACCTGCAATGCCTCTTTTCACACTAAGGGATCTTCAATCCGGTTCTCATATGTGTGTCTAGGCTGATCCTTGTTCACATTGAGCTAGTTTACTTGGGTGATTTCTTCCTCCTCAAGAATGCATGTTGACTTAGTCAAACTTGACTATGTCCCCATCTATTTTGCCCTTGTTCACACTTAGAAGTGTAAAACCAGCTCCTAAAGTGATCTCCCTCCTTACTAAGGTGGAATTTATTCATATCTTTATTGTTCATGGGCCTCCTTTCCCATTTATTCCTCTCCCAAGTGAAAGCATCAAAATCTAATATTCCAATTTTCTTGTGTGCAAATTTTGGAATATTACAGTCCTCCCCTCCCAAATGTTGCTTGTCCTCAAGCAACTGTAGGGATAGGACTTAAGAGCATCCTCTTCTCCCCTGTAGCAGCCTCATAAGATGAAATCCTCCAAGGATCAAGGTGCTGCATCATCAATATGTCTCCAAGTTTCCCCTCCGAAGTGTGAAAGCCATCTATTAGGGAGCATCCCAGATAGCTAAAATTATGTGATAATGAAACATCCATGGAGGCAAAAATGGGTTGTTTGAAGGTCCTCTTGAAGCATGATGGTTGATATAGATTGGGATCCATCATCCCATTTGAATCTCTCTTCCCCAAGCTATCAACCAAACAAAATGAGTCACCCTCCAGGATGGCAACTCATGAAGGATCTCTTCCACCTTGAGCTCATGCAGAATAGGTGGGCTGAAAATATGATCATGGTAGACAAGATAGCCTACCCCACATTTTCTTCCTCTCCACTTAAGATGAGTGTAGATAATTTTCTGATCTTGGGCTATAATATTGTTGCCCTCAAATGGCAAGAAGGAAGATAGACCTCCAAAGGTCCCTCTCCTAGCGTTGTGCAACAAGCTGGCCCAAACCACCTCATACATGATGGATAAGGAATCACCACCATATGTAATCCCTTCCATCTCATGGTCCTCCTCATTAAGAAAAAAATATTTTGTTGTAGAGGCCATGTTTCTTCCCATGCTCCCCTTAGAACATGTCATGCAGAAAGTGTGGGGATGCTCCACCCAATGTGTTCCTCCTCCAATCATGCTCCCCATAAAGGAAAGAAAATCATAGGAAATTGGGCTCATGATGAGCATCAAAATGAAAGAAATACTGAAGGGTTCATGTGGTGCTAGAAATTACCAACAGTCTCCCAAGTGGTCACAGCGCAGTATTCCCCACTGCAGCTTCAAACAATGGCATGGCAAGTTGTCTCTTGACAAATGGCTTGTTGTATAATTCATCACACCTGTTAGTGTCAGTCTTGTCATACTGCCATCAGTGATCAAATCTGCTCTTTTTCATTTGCATAGTAGGAGTCCCATAATATAAACTTTCATCATTCCATTAGGTCATGGATTCATTGATGGTTGGGGTCACTTCATCAGTTTTCCCTCATGTAAATACTTGATGATTCTCCTCTCTATGGTCTTCAGTCATGATTCACTTTCACTATGAAGTTCATGTTATTAGGTCATAGGGTTGGTCTCATTAGGTTCTAGGGTTCCACCATGGTCAAATTAATGAGGAAAGTGTCAATAAAATCAGCAAGGACATGAGGATGCCTAATAAACTCAAAAGCATGGTATCCGGAAAAATCAAAGAAGTTGTTCTTTCAGCTGGATGTGATTTTCACCTCAAAACATGTTTTGAGGTGAAAATAGGGTACTTTGTTTTTATTATCATTTTTTATGTAATTTTATGTCTCCATATGTAATAAGTTGAGCTTCAGAAGCTGCTATCAATCCTTTGCAGCCTGTCACCAAAGGTCAAAGGGGATTTTCTCTGCCTAGTTTTCAAAGGTGTTCTTCACATAATTTTCACCGAAAATCATGTTCCAAGTATTTTCATCAGAAGGAGCTCGGAAATAGCTTTCCAACGATATATCACACTCCCAAAACCACTTTCTGGATTGGAAAATATGCCCAAATGAATAAAAGGCCCCAAAAGCACAACTCTGCCCCTTTTTCATTTGGCCCTTTAACTTTACATTTTTGCCTTTTTATATGATTTTTTGCCTTTATCGCAAAATTCCCTTTTTCTTTTTGAAATTCCTACATCCTACAAAACCCTGATGCAATGGCCCATCACCGATGTGATGCCATCGCACCATCGCATCGCAACCTCACAGTCCCATAGCTCATTACTCCGCATTCTCAACATCATCGATGCGATCGCATCGCATATCGCCCATCGCATTATCGTTTTCCTCACTGCGCTGAACCCGCCATCTCCCTTCCACTGATGTGATATCATCGTACTGTCGCATCGCGCGATTGCTCCCCGCCAGCACTTAACACTGCCCTTTCATTGCCGCTAATGCGATCTCATCACTCATCGCATCGCATGATCACAGTTTTCCCCAATGCTTAACTTCGCACATCCGCCTTCTGTTGGTGCGATCCCATCGCTCATCGCATCGTGTGATCATCACATTTCCTCCACCCAGTAGTCCCGCTCCTCTTCCGATTTTTGATTGCGATGTCTCGGTCCCACCAAAATCTTTTCGCTCCTTTCCAAAGAAAAAGAGCTTTTCCCAATGTAAAAGCGCAAAATTCATTTTTATTGGTTTTAAAAGGATTTCTTTGGCAATCCTCCATTACTATCACATCGGCCTATCCATTCCATCGGCCTTTTCCCCATCGACCTCTTCATCCATCGGCCTTCCATTCCATCGGCATTTTTCCCATCACATCGCTTCAAAACGCTCCATTGCCATCACATACTGCGATTTCCTCCACCAAGGTAGTCCCGCCCCTTCCGCTTCTGATTTTCGATTGCGATTCCTGGGCCCACAACTCCCCTTTCGCTCTTTTCAATGAAAAAGGAGTTTTTCTCCATTAAAGAGGCAAATTTAATTTTATTGGTTTTAAAAGGGTTTTCTTCGGCCAAAGAGTTAAAAGGGGCAGACATTCTGTAAAGATCGTGAGCTAGTGGTAAAGCAGAGATTATTACGACATCCACCATGAAAAAGCAGCAAATGAGAAATAAGGGAGAAGATCGGTTCTAGAGTTGTTTTCTTCCCATTGGGTGGAGTAAATGTAACAGATTCTTCTTCCAGTTGGTCAAATATATTGTTTCCTCTCTTTTAGAGGCATACTATTGGGTTTTTTCTATCTTCAGATTTTGGTTTCGGGGCAGGTGAAACAGCTCCTCCTTCTGCAAATTCGGCCTCTGAAAGCTTGTCTATTTAATGTAATTTTTGAGTCATTTGTAAGGGTGGAAAAAGATCGGAATCACTAGGACGCTCTGAGTTTCATTGTACATATTTGTAACAAGTTTGGCAGGGAATTAATAAATACTTGCAGCATTTTTTTATGGGATCCCAGTGGTATGGATTTTAGCACGGTCTCTTCTTTGTGATCATTTGTTAAGTGTTATGTATTCCATTCATTCATTCCATTATTTATGTTGAATGTTTTCAAGTTAGATAGGTATAATCCATTGTTACAGTGCTCTGCCTTGGGAAAATCATTCAATAGTTTATGTTTTCTGTTGTTTGAGAAGGATCCATTTCATATGTCCTCCTCAACTCCTCACCAATCTTAAACACTTCACAATCATTAAAAAAAAGTTGTTAAAATCCCTTCCTACCTTGCCCCATAGAATACTCTATATTTTTTATTTAATTCCCCAGGTTTAAACTGCCCATCTCCATATGATACAAAAAAAAACCAGAAAATCTATAAAAAAAACATTTCGAGCTACTATACCTAGCCTAAAATTATTTTTTCAGTGATACTTCATCGAGATTCTTTACGAAGAGAGCCCTCTCCCTACCTTGTAGGGCTAGCTAAAAGGTTAAGCATGGTTTGTAGTTACCCTTGTTTGCCTTCCTTCAATCTGAGGTCAAATTAGGCAATAACATAGTGGCGACCATACTGGGGAAAAATCTAAACGAAAGACTGATCACCCCAGTAATATCTTCCATATAAATTCTTGAACTCTGGATGATGAGGTTCAGAGTTTTCTAGGCTAAAATAAAAAATTACAAAGTAGAAATTAGACCACACTGGCTTCAAGTAAATACACGAGGGCCAATCCTGATCCAAATCCTCCTCCTATATTTGAAAATCCTAACCTTATTCCATGAATAATCAGAAGACAAGAAGGTTCGGTAAGCCCTAGACCTATTTTCAGATCCCATTCCTAGCCCAATGAGTGGTTTTTCGTTGAAGACCTCCCTTTTGATGAAAGTTTTGAGCTTTCTTTGTTCAGAACTAAATCTGAAACTACATTGGATGACACAGTTTTAGACCCGGAGTTTCTTGTAGATATTTAAGTTCAAAGGGCGAATAGATCAATTGATGATTATATCTTAAATTATTCTCAAACATCTATCGCTGCTACCAATATCCCTGAGCCTTCAGAATCATCAAAAACAGCATCTGCTACTCTCAATTCATCAGTATTCCCATCAATTTCAGAAATCAATTTTCGGCTTCCAACTCCTCCATCAACAGCTCCCTTGAATCCTAGTAGTTCAAACGTTTTTGTAAATCCACCTTGAGTCATGGCTGCCCGCTATGCACCCCTAGTTTTACCTTAGAATCTGAATGATATGCCTACTGATTACCAAAGTAAAATTCCTTTCTTTGATGCCACTCAAATCATTACAGCCTAGCAACATGTTGATAAGATGAATGACTTCTTTCACCTTCATGAGGTAGAGGCAGAAAATGTGACCATGAGATTGTTTGTCCAAAGCTTTGGAGGTGAAGTTAGAAAATGGTTCAGAGCCTTACCAGCAGCCTCTATCCACACTTTGTCGAAGCTACATAGACAATTCTTAGACCGGTGGGAGGTAAAGAAAAACCCACTCCAAATCTTGTCTGAATATGAAAATATCAAAAGGAATGTGGGTGAAAGTGTACAAGATTATTGTGTGAGGTTTAATGCAATGTATAATGCTATTCCGGCCAACCTCAAACCCCCCATGGGGTTAGCTTTGCTCAATTTTCCAGATGTTTTTGATGCTGATATGGCATATCAATTACGAGAACGAGATCCTACCACACTTGAAGATATGCAGAAAAATACTGTAAGCGTAGAATAAAATCTGCTGGTCAAAAGAGCACAGACGAGAGCTAAAAAGAGGGTGACTATAAAAGAGGAAGCATCTTCTTCAGACACTAATATGGATACTTTGATCTGAACAGTAGAGAATATGGTTGATCGGTTGACTATTTCAGATAGACCTGAAGCACAAATCAAGAATCCAAATTTCAGAGGACAGCAACAACCCTAATTCTAAATCAAGCAGAGGGAACATAAAGCCCAAGATGAAACCACACAACAGTAGCAAATCAAAACTCCTTTGCAGCAAAATTATGTTCAGGGTATGGAAACAGATGATGATTATGATCCGATAGTTGAAGCTAATCATTTTTTCACCGCTAATGGTACGCCCATTTTTCTAACAGAAGATGAAGAATATGCAGTGATTCCAGACACTCAAAGAGATGATGATTTCATATTGGCCAACAATGTAGCTTTAGAGGAAGATTCTGATGACTATCAACGAGGATAAATGAACGCTTTGTCAACACAGCAGAAGCAGTATTCTTTGAGGAGCAGACATGTGCCAATCAATCCCGTTCAGAAAAGGAAAGAGCTGAAATCAAAGAATGACTCTTCAAATACTCAGAGGAAAGGGAAATAACCTGTTGATCTATCTTCCAGCAAAGTATCCTCGACAAATAACATTGCAAATGAGAATAATAATCAGCCAAGTGCAGCGAAGGAGAAAGTGGAGAAGAAAGATCTTCCTGTCAAATAGGTAGAAAAAGTTCCATATTTTAATTTAGAAAATGAAATTGCTAAGCTGAAGGTGTCCATTCCCTTAGCTCAGTTGGTGAATAACAACACTTATAAACATCATGTGTCTAGAATTTTTCAAATAGAATCTATGTCAGATATGGTAAATGTTGAAGATGATTATCTTGAACTCATTTTTGGTCCTACCATAGAAGGTCAGTCTGAAGATAGTGACGTCCCTCCCTTTTACCTAAGTCTTAGATTGCATGAGTTCATTTTACACAATGCTATGTTGGACTCTGGAGCCTCTCACAATTTGATGCCCAAAGCCATTATGGAGAATTTGGGTCTTGATATTACCCGCAAATACCATGATTTATGTTCCTTTGACTCCTGTAGGGTCCGTTGTATTTCTCTTATCAAAGACTTGGTAGTATCTTTAGATCAAATCCCAGCCAAGAATGTTTTGATGGATGTGGTTGTTGCTGACATTCCACCATGGTTTGGAATGTTTTTTTCCAGATCGTGGGGTGCAAAACTGAAGGGAACGATACAACTTGATTTCTCTTATGCTACCATTCCCGTGTTCGGTCAATTGAGAAAGCTATACAGGGAGAAGAAAATGAAATATATGATCACTAGCAAAGAGAAGCCAGTTAATCATCCAATTAATGTTGTCCACACAAATTTAGAGTCATTTGTATTATATTCAGATAGTGTTTTCAATAATGAATATGTTCAGTTGGTAGAAGTAGATGAGGTACCTGAAATTTCAAATAATATTAGGGAAGTCCTTAAACAAGAAAAAGAAAAAGCAGCAAGCCTTTCTGAGCTTTCCACCTGCCAGTAGCAAAGGGACAGTGAACAGCAGAAAAAGGAAGAAATCAGTCAAGATAAGGTAGATAAAGAAACAAAATTTCAGCATCTATAAGAAGAGGAAGAAGGCATTTTGAGTATGGATTTTGACGGAGTTGTTGATAAAGACGGTGTTGGTATAGGAATTTGGATTCAGAGCCCTATTTTCCAACCTGAAAAAGTTCCTAGTAATGTTAGAGTATGTGCTTACAAGTTGGCCTTTGACTGCTCTAACAATGAAGTAGAGTATGAAGCTTTGATTGCAGGTCTGAAAATTTTGAAGAAGTTAAATGCAAAGAGGATTTCTGTCTATGGAGATTTGGAACTGATAATCGAACAGGTAAAGGGAGAGTATCAAGCAAAGCATCAATGATTGAGAGCCTACAGAAATGCGGTCCTAGACATCCTGACAATGTTTTCTGAATACACTTTGATAGCAGTACCCCGAAAGCAGAATCTTATTGCAGATTCTCTTGCCACTACTGCAAGCAATTTGAAGATACCAATGAACTCCAGCAACAAATTTGAAATTTATGTCAAACATCGGCCTGTTGTTCTGGATAATTTAAGGTATTGTAAAGTGTTCTGGGATGACAATGAAATCAATTTTTTTTTGCAGAGTGAAGGAAAATTCAAGGATACTTCCATAGAGGGTGATTATGATACCGATGAGCAAGAAATCCAAGCAAATCAGATGGACGTGTTGCAGCTGAAAGATAACGTTATTCCTAGAGGTCTCATACCTTTAGAGGAGATTTTTTATCAAGATGATGTTGCAAGGAAGCCAAGCTTGGTGCCTACTGATAAAGGAGTTGAAGATGTCAGTCTTGGAACAACTGATAAGCCCAAGTTTGTGAAGTTATCAAAAGCATTGTCTCCTGAGGTAAAGGCACAGTATGTTAAATTATTTTCTGAATTTTCTGATGTGTTTGTGTGGGATTATTCAGATTTGAAGGGTATGACAAAAATATAATTCAACATACTATTCCTATCAAGCCGGATCAGAAGTCATTTAGACAGAAGATGAGAAGGATTAACCCAAAGATGCTTCCATCCATTGAAAAAGAGGTAAACAGATTATATAAAACTGGTATCATTGTTCCAATTAGATTTTCTGATTGGATTCTGAATCTAGTCCCAGTACACAAAAATACAAGAGAAATAAGGTTGTGCATAGATTTTCGGAATCTCAATAAAGTATCCATAAAGGATAACTATCCGCTTCTGAAGATGGATCATATTCTGCAAAGGGTAGTTGGATAATCAAGGATGTCACTACTCGATGGTTACTTGAGCTATAATCAAATCTTAGTGCATGAAAAATACCAAGACAAAACTGCTTTCACAACACCTTGGGGAAATTTCCAGTATGCCAAAATGCCATTTGGATTAAAGAATGCTAGAGCCACTTTCCAGCAAGCAATGGACATCGCTTTTGCCAATGAAAAGGATGTTTTTCTAGTTGTTTATTTAGATGATCTGACAGTGTTTTCTGGTTCTGATGATGAACACCTGCACCACTTGAGGATTGTATTTTAGAGATGCAGAAAGTTTGGGATTTCTCTCAATCCGAAGAAGATTCTTTTTGCTATGGATGAGGGCAAGCTGTTGGGTCATATCATTTCTAAAGACGGTATCCACATTGATCCTTCAAGAGTGGAGGCAATTCAGCACATAGACTTCCCACGTAAAAAAAACGAGATTCAGGCATTCAATGTTAAGATGAACTTCTTGCGCAGATTTATACCCAATTTGGCTGAACATTTACGAGAAATGACTAATATGTTGAAAAATGATAGCACTGTAAAATGGAGCGAGGATGCTATCAAGTCATTTAATTTGGTAAAGTTTGCTCTATCCAATGCCCTAGTCTTGATTAGTCCTTATTACACTCAAGATTTCATTATATTTTCAATTGCATCGAAGCACACCATGGCTGCGGTATTGATACAAAAGAGAGATCAGATTGAACAGCCCATTGCCTTTTTCAGTAGGACCATTCGAGATGTTGCCTTGCGGTATAATATCATTGAGAAACAAGCATTGGCTCTTATAAAATCATTGAAGGATTTTAGAGTATACATTCTGCATTCACATACCATAGCATATGTTCCTAATGCAACAGTAAAAGATGTTCTGGTGCAAACTGATCTGGAGGGAAGGAGAGGTAAGTGGATAGCAGCAATGTTGGAATGTGATTTGGAGATTAAACCCACAAAGCTAATCAAGGGACAAGGCTTGGAAAAACTAATGGCACAATCAAACTTGCGCGCTCTGGACATAAATCTCATAGTAGCAATGTCAAATGATGAGGATGATGGTTCGCTTGTTCCAGTTTCAGAATTTTTTCTACAATCACCATGGCATTCAGACATAGTTTATGTTCTTCAGCATCTTTCGCCACCTCCAGGAATGTCTAGAAGCAAAGGTAGATCACTAAAAATAAAATCTGCTAAATTCTGTATTTTAAACAGTGCTCTTTATTGGAAAGATCCAGGAGGTATTATACTTAATTTTTTGGTTGAAGATGAGGCTCAGCAGGTGATGATTGACTTTCACAAAGGTGATTGTGGTGGTCATTTGTTTTGGAAAACAATAGCTAACAAACTGTTGAGAGCAGGATATTATTGGCCGACTTTATTTTTAGATTTGTACAAAACAGTGATGAGCTGCCATGAGTGTCAAGTTTTTCAAGGAAAAAGGAAACTGCTTCCTCTTCCTTTGAAACCAGTTCAAGTAAATGCACCTTTCCAGCAGTGGGGACTTGATTTCATAGGGGAAATTTATCCCACATCATCAGCATAGCATCAATGGATCCTGACAGCTACCGATTATTTCACCAAATGGATTGAGGCCATTCCAGCAAGGTAGGCCATGGATACAGTGATTATTCAATTTTTAGAATCAAATATCTTTTCTCGTTTTGGTTGCCCTCACAAGATCATAACAGATAACGCAGCGGCATTTAAATCCAAGAAGATGGTGGAGTTCTGCAATAAATACAATATTATACTGGGCCATTTGATAGCATACTACCCACAGGGCAATGGCTTAGCAGAATCATCGAATAAGACTTTGGTGAATATAATCAAGAAAATATTGGAAGCAAATAAGAGGAATTGGCATCGAAAGCTTGTAAACACATTATGGGCCAATGGAGTTAGTAGCAAGAAATCCATAGGTATGTCACCATTTGAATTAGTTTATGGCACTGATTCTGTTTTTCCTACATTTCTTACAATTCCGATCATGAGGTTACTACAAGAAGCTGGCAGTGAAGAGGATGATAATCAGCGAAGGATCAATCAAATGATCCACCTTCAGCAAACAAGGGAGGAAGTTTCTCAGAAAAATATTCAGTTGCAGGAAAAAATAAAGAAAATCTATGACCGTAAAACCAAAGCAGAAAAATTTCAGTTAGAAGATGTAGTGTTGAGATGGGATGCACGAAATTAGGACAAAGGAAAGCATGGTAATTTCGATAACCTATGGAAAGGACCATACATGATTTCAGCGTACAGGGGACAGAATTCTTTTCTGCTTACAAAGATGGATGGTCAAGATTGCCCAGGAGGGCCAGTGAATGGTAGGCTCTTGAAGCACTACTACTTTTGAGATGATGGATTGAAAATTATTTCACAGTCATTATACATACCATATTCATTGTTGGTGAGATTTCAAGTACACAGTCATTGAAGCTTGGGGCCTGAAGTGAAGGCTATAAAAATTGAATGATATGTGTAAGGTTTGTTGGTTGTAATTTAGTTTTCAGTCATGATTTGAGTAATTCAGTTTGCATTTTTCAGTCTTCGAAGTATTTTGACCGTATTTCCTAATGGATAAGGCTACTAGGTCTACGGTGTTCTTGGCACCTCTAAGGAGCTACCATCCCCATTGGAGCCAATGTTAGTGTCAGTCTTGTCATACTGCCATCAGTGATCAAATTTGCTCTTTTGCATTTGCATAGTAGGAGTCCCATACTATAAACTTTCATCATTCCATTAGGTCATGGATTCATTGATGGTTGGGGTCACTTTATCAGTTTTCCCTCATGTAAATACTTGATGATTCTCCTCTCTATGGTCTTCAGTCATAATTCACTTTCACTCTGCAGTTCATGTTATTAGGTCATAGGGTTGGTCTCATTAGGTTCTAGGATTCCACCATGGTCAAATTAATGAGGAAAGTGTCAATAAAATCAGTAAGGACATGAGGATGCCTAATAAACTCAAAAGCATGGTATCTAGAAAAATCAAAGAATTTGTTCTTTCAGCTAGATGTGATTTTCACCTCAAAACATTTTTTGAGGTGAAAACAGGGTACTTTGTTTTTATTATCATTTTTTATGTAATTTTATGTCTCCATATGTAATAATTTGAGCTTTAGAAGCTGTTATTAATCCTTTGCAGCCCGTCACCAAAGGTCAAAGGGGATTTTCTCTGCCTGGTTTTCAAAGGTGTTATCCGCATAATTTTCACTGAAAATCATGTTCCAAGTATGTTCATCAAAAGGAGCTCGGAAAGAGCTTTCCAACGATATATCACACTCCCAAAACCACTTTCTAGATTGGAAAATATGCCCAAATGAATAAAAGGCCCCAAAAGCACAACTCTGCCCCTTTTTCATTTGGCCCTTTAACTTTACAAATTTTCCTTTTTATATGATTTTTTTTCCTTTATCGCAAAATTCCCTTTTTCTTTTTGAAATTTCTGCATCCTACAAAACCCTGATGCGATGGCCCATCGTAGATGTGATGCCATCACACCATCACATCGCAACCTCACAGTCCCACAACTCATTACTCTGCATTCTCAACATCGCCGATGCGATCGCCCATCGCATTATCTTTTTCCCCACTGCACCGAACCCTCCATCTCCCTTCCGCCGATGCGATATCATCGCAGTGTCACATCGATTGCTCCCCGCCAGCACTTAACTTCGCCCTTTCATTGTCGTCGATGCAATCTCATCACTCGTCGCATTGCGCAACCGCAGTTTTCCCCAGCACTTAGCTTCCCACATCTGCCTTTCCGTTGGTGCGATCTCATCACTCATCGCATTGCACGATCATCGCATTTCCTCCGCCCAGCAGTCCTGCTCCTCTTCCGATTTGTGACTGCGATGTCCTGGTCCCACCAAAATATTTCCGCTCCTTTCCAAAGAAAAGGGGATTTTCCCCATGTAAAAGCGTAAAATTCATTTTTATTGGTTTTAAAAGGATTTCTTCAGCAATCCTCCATTACTATCACATCTGCCTTTCCATTCCATTGGCCTGCCCTCCATCGGCCTTTTCCCCAACAGCCTTTTCATCCATCGGCCTTCCATTCCATCGGCCTTCCCTCCATCGGCCTTTTCCCCGTCGACCTTTTTCCCATCACATCACTTCAAATCACTCCATCGCCATAGCATACCATGATTTCCTCCGCCAAGGTAGTCCCACCCCTTCCACTTCCGATTTGTGATTGCGATTCCCGGACCCACAACTTCCCTTTCACTCTTTTCAATGAAAAAGGGGTTTTTCTCCATTAAAGAGGAAAATGTAATTTTATTGGTTTTAAAAGGGTTTTCTTCGGCCAAAGAGTTAAAAGGGGCAGACATTCTGTAAAGACCGTGAGCTAGTGGTAAAGCAGAGATTATTACGACATCCACCATGAAAAAGCAGCAAATGATAAATAAGGGAGTAGATCAGTTCTAGAGTTGTTTTCTTCCCATTGGGTGGAGTAAATGTAACAAATTCTTATTCCAGTTGGTCAAATATATTGTTTCCTCTCTTTCAGAGGCATACTGTTGGGTTTTTTCTATCTTTAGGTTTTGGTTTCACGGTAGGTGAAACAGCTCCTCCTTCTGCGGATTTTCCCCCTGAAATCTTGTCTATTTAATGTAATTTTTGAGTCATTTGTAAGGGTGGAAAAGATCGGAATCACTGGGACGCTCTGAGTCTCGTTGTACATATTTGTAACCAGTTTGGCAGGGAATTAATAAAGACTTGCAGCAATTTTTATGGGATCCTTGTGGTATGGATTTTAGAACAATCTCTTCTTTTATGATCATTTGTTAAATGTTATGTATGCCATTCATACATTCCATTATTTTTGTTGAATTTTTTCAAGTTAGATAGGTAGAATCCATTGTTACAGTGCTTTTCCTTGGGAAAATCATTCAATATTTTATGTTTTCTGCTATTTGAGAAGGATCCATTTCATATGCCCTCCTCAGCTCCTCACCAGTCTTAAACACTTCACAATCATTAAAACAAATTTGTTAAAATCCTTGCCTACCTTGCCCCATAGAATACTTTGTATTTATGATTTAATTCCCCAGGTTTAAACTGCCCAGCTCCATCTGATCCAACAAAAAACCAGAAAATCCATAAAAAAACATTTCGAGCTACTATACCTAGCCTAAAATTATTTTTGCAGTGACACTTCATCGAGATTATTTACGGAGAGAGCCCTCTCCCTGCCTTGTAGGGCTAGCTACAAGGTTAAGCATGGTTTGTAGTTACCCTAGTTTGCCTTCCTTCATTCTGAGGTCAAATTAGGCGATGAAAACACCCACTAGTAAATAGTAGATGGCTGAATATTTCAACTAAGCACACAAGAAGTAACCACATACTTGCCCCAGATTATACAGTAGATGGTTGTCTCCATCAAAATAGCTGGCCAAAAATGGTTCATGGAGCCTAAAGAGAAACTTGCCCCTTTGTAGAGCAATGCACTGCAAGGAAATGGTAAGAGTATACAAATATTGTGCTAAACAATCAATTAATGCCAAAATAGAATTCTTACCATGTAATGAAAGCAGGGTGGTGACTAATTCCACAGATAGATCCTCCATAGTGGTATGACATATCCATATGAAGAGGAATGAACCACATGCTGCATGAAAATCCCCCTTCTCATGCTTGGAAATCCAAGTCAAGGAGAACATACCACAATAACCAATGATTCCATTCACCACTCTACCAATCTCACCTCCTCTATGCCCACCAAGTGCATCAAATATGAAGTGATCCTGGGAACACTCCATCAACAAGCTCATGCTCCAAAGTGACAACGTTGTTGGCCTATGCAAATAGGCTCCTACCAACTCATAAATCCATCCTCTGACATGTTCAATGTCAAAGACTCCTCTCATAATGTTTCCATCTCCTCCCATTGCAACATCATGCAAAATGTGAGAGCAACTTTGCCATTGCTCTCTCTCAATCCTCCAAAGAAATAATTGTCTTTGCTACCCCATCATACCTCCATCATACAACTCATGTGGTGAAAACATAATGATTACATCATCATAATGCATCCACACTCCTTGCTTCCCCATGATGCAAGTACCCTACCAATTAATCTCCTCCCACATACCCTCGGAAAAAGGATATGTTTTATGATGGCCAAACTCTCTCAAGAGCAGCCAACGCAATTTTGCCTCTTGCTGCCCAGTATCATAGATTTGCAAGCAGCTCTCCAGCTTCTTGCTCTCTATCCACATCCATTTATCCACCAATGGATGCCTCCTACCATTCTCCATCTTGGTACTCCTCCAAATAAGATTACCATCGTCCCATATCGGATTTTTCTTCTTGCATTCCATGGCATGCTGAAATGTAGCTCCTTGGAGATCTCCTAGAAAATATCTCACACTGATGATCATCTTGAACCCATAAGGATCCAAGTGGGCTGAAGGAAAATCCTCCTCAATGATACCTCTTGACAGCGTTGTAACCCTCCTCCAGGGTGTTTTGGCTATCTCATGTCTCAACTCCCGGATGCACATTTGATTCTGCCTGAATTTGCTTGGAGCAAAGTTCACTCCATCCTCCAAGTTCATGACTCCCTCCAACATATCACATTCCAATCTCAAGGGGTGTGTGCAACTCAACAGGGTTTCATGAGAATGATGGCTCATTTTCTCCTTGAACCATTCAAGCTTTCACAACGCAGTTCAATCCTACTGCTCTACCTCAGGAATAATGTTTGATCCTTGGTGAGATGCGGGACAGCGCTGGTACATGTCTCCTCCCATGGTGGTGTGGGACTTATTTCCTCTGATCCCCCTCCATTAAAGGTTCTAATCATCCCTTGAGTGAACTCAGAAAAATAAGTCACTCTTGTATGGCTTAAGTGACTGAACCACCAAGCATTAGCTTCACCTTCCAGGTGCAGCGTTGCAACTTCTATTGTCTCCCTCTCTACCATTGGATGAAGTAGGAAGAATGCCTCAAGCTTCCTTGCCCAAGCTCTTGATGTATTTGACCCATCAAATGTAGACAATAGGAATATATTGCCTTTGATTTATCCTTTGCTGCAGTGTCTTTTTTCTTCTCTCAGTTGAATAAACTGAGGAAAATCTAGGGTCTCTTTGAAAGCCCTAGGTTGGCACTTATATCATGTCAAATACCCACTCAGGATCTCATGCTCTAAGTGGTATCCTTGCTCTCCAATTCCTCTATGAGAACAGGAAGTGCATGCATCTTCTTCTTCCTCTTGAAACCTTCTAGTGGTCTCACTGCAACTTTCTCCTCCTTGAAACCCTCTTAGAGTTCCAATGCATTTCTCTTCTTTCTCCTTAGAACTGAAAATGGATGAGAGTAATCTCATCCTCTCCATAATTTTTTTCTCCTCTCCTTATTATCTTTTGATTGGATCTGAAATCCATAGGTTGAGCCAAGATGGCAGCTCTGATACCACTATAATATCCCAAAATGGGAATAGCTACACTATTGGGAATAATCTGAGTTATTACCAATATGGAGCTTAGAAAATCATGATCATGGGCCTGTAGAGTAGCTCATTAGATGTAAAATAACATCACCAGAAGATGAGATAACCTCAGCAAGTGGATGGCCTATATTCTCCTTCCCCAGTGGGGAAATGCAGCAATATAGGGCATAAAATAGTTGTCTTCAGAAAATAATGCTATGCAAGTGCGAAATTGGACTTGGATACCTTAGAAGACATGATATAAAACTCACATGAATAATTAGAGGTGAAACAAATTACTCTAGCTCATATAAACAGATCTCCCCAAGTCAATATGCCTCAAATAAGCCCAAACCCCATAGCCTAGCTTATGCAGAAAGTACTGAAGTGAGGACTGTGTTATTCTAATGAGGGTTTATGTAGAAAATGATGAAATAAGTCTGAATTGGAGGGTTAAATTAATCAAATATCAGAAAATGGAGGTTTATCCTCTCTTACACAAAGAAAAAGACACCCGACAAGGGTTTCCAGCAAAATTCATGTATAAAAGGAAGCACTGCAGAAAATAACGAAGTTTACTGCAACTCTGTATTAATCATGGCTGAAAATAACATATGATAGTTGAATAATACATAAAATGGCCCTAGGCCCTCTTTTTTAGAACTCCCGGAGGGAAATAAACACCTCCTCCTCAAACACTAAGACAAAACAACAATGTTTAACCAAGCAACAATGCCCCTACGGAAAAAGACGCAGTTTCTGAAGATGACTGCACTGTATATGTTGCTGGATGAGTGGCCTTAAGCCAAATTATGAAATGGAAGCTCAGATCCTTCCCTTTGATCCCTTAAGCAAGTTGATCCAAAGAAAGGATGGAATTCCCGCATGAGAATTCTTTGCACTAAGCAGTGCAGCAACTCCGGCTAAACAGCTGAAGCATGCAAATAGTCAGAAGACCAAAGATAGCTAAATACTGAATGATCTCTTTGATTCTATGCCCTCATTTTCATCTTTGGTGAGCCTCCTCACCCCGGACCCCACACATTTTTGAGGTGACTTCCTAGTGAAGATTCCTCCTTCAAAACTGCGTTGCCCTAGTTGGCTACCCTCCTCTTTGTAGCAACGTTGTTGACTTGGTCAACTGGGACTAATCCACCTACAATGCCTCTTTTCACACTAAGGGATCTTCAATCTGGTTCTCATATGTGTGTCTAGGCTGGTCCTTGTTCACATTGAGCTAGTTTACTTGGGTGATTTCTTCCTCCTCAAGAATGCATGTTGACTTAGTCAAACTTGACTATGTCCCCATATATTTTGCCCTTGTTCACACTTGGAAGTGTAAAACCAGCTCCTAAAGTGATCTCCCTCCTTACTAAGGTGGCATTTATTCATATCTTTATTGTTCATGGGCCTCCTTTCCCATTTATTCCTCTCCCAAGTGAAAGCATCAAAATCTAATATTCTAATTTGCTTGTGTGAAAATTTTGGAATATTACAAGCCCTTTTAAATTTAAGTTGACTTCTATTTCACAATACTAATAAAATAATTTTTGATTTGGTTTGTCATAAGTAGAATAAAATAATTGTATGTTCTTTATTTTTGTGAGATATTATTGTATTGATAACAATTATTGATTTGAATGGTTGTTTAATGTTTTCGTATCAAAATTTCCCATGCTATAGAAATTTTTACAATGGATTAGATTGTATGTAAAAATTAATAGATAATTGGTATATTTGTTTGAATTGGATCATTACAATTATTTTTTTCAATTGTGATTTAGGTTATCACTATACCTCTTAGAAATTAGTAATGCAAATGATGGTTCACTACATTCTTATAGATTATTTAATTTCATATAAGTTGAACAACTATATTAGGATGTATGTAGCACCAAAAATAGACATAATCTTTACTAAAAGAAGCACCAAAAGAAACTAAAGTAGAGACTCTAGAAATTAGCATATAATTAAGTAGGTTTGAAATTTAAAATTTGTATTATCTTACATGTGGAAACTAATATATAATTAGTTTGTTTAATTGAAACCATTGTAATTATATCTTTCAATTGAAATTAAACAAATCATTACAAGTCTTAAAATCAATGATTTAAATGGTGGGTCAATGTGATCCTATAAGACTTGCTTATTCCATACAAATTAAATAAAGGTATTGGGTAGTATGTATAAAGTAAACATATCATTAGTTTGTTCACTTTACTGGGGCCATTGTAATTATAATTTGTGATTACCATTAATTCATAATAATACTAACATCATTTTTTAAATGTTAGGTTTTTATATCATTAGGCAATAAAGTGTTGAAGTGGGGATATGTTAATATCATACATGTGGTTGCAGTGCAGTTGCAGACGCAAATGGGCATCACTATAAGTCAAAAGATGTTGTTGATATTTGAAATGGAAGGAGTTTTCTTCCAATCGTACACCAAAGATGAACAAAATTATTATATTCAAAGAGAACCAGTTTGGCAGTTTGGTGATAGGTCTTATTTTTTAAGGCCTTTTCATTCAAAACTGTTAAAATATTGCATAAAAATTATGATGTTCGAATATGGACATTAAATGTCACTGACAAGTACATCCGACAAGTACTTGAAATATCAAATATTGATATAGAGGACTTTAAATTCACATGGAACAGGTCTCATTTTCATTTGCAAACAAAATTAGAAGCGGGGAGGACAATACAATTTTATGAAAAAAGGTTGATTGATGTGTGGTCCTAATATGGAGATAATTATGAAGAATAAAATGTATTGCTAATAGATACAACAAAGCATACTTCTCAATTCATTAGATATCGATCAAACCACATCTTGATAAAAGCCTATACACGAAAAGAGCAAGATACTTGTCTTATGCAGGTTTTATTCCCCTTTCTTAAGACACTTCATCATATGAAAGAGAAACGTGAGCACATTCAAATGTTCAATAGAACATGTACTTCATTGTAGTGGATGAAGATAATTTTCTTTATAAATTTGTTCACAAGTACATTCCAATTTTTTAATGCAATTTGAACATAGTTTTTTTTTAATCAATTTGTACGATTTTATATCTTTTTGAATATTATATGGGAATTTAAAAAAAAAAAAAAACTGAGGAAAAAAATCAGAACTTTCTATTAATAAAAAAAATACAATGGGAATTGTCAATTATATTATTATATATTTCTATTATTATTTATAATTATTTTTGCAATGACTTTTTTGTATCAATTTTTTTTGCGAATATGTGTGTGTATGTGTGTTCTTAAATGAATTATTTGTCATTGAAATCATCTTACACGAACCATCAAGGCATGCTTGTATTTTTATTGAATTGTATTTACTTACATGCATAATACTCATATATAAATGTGAAATATAAGTTTTGAAATAGATCTCATTGCAAATAAAAGTGCAAATCTTAATGAAGAAATTATAATAATTTACTTTATAAATGCTACATGCATTATTGTTTATTCAGGCTAATGGGAAATGTGTCATAGGAAAATGATTTGAAATTTTTGAAGCATAAGATATGTGATTTCTCAATCCATATTTTACATAAATTTATATACTTCAATCAATTAATGGTTGTAATTAAAATCATATCATATTGAAAATCAACAACACTCAAAGTTAGTTATTGACCTTTTACCTATAAAATGCATTAATATGAGTGCATAAATGTGATATTTAATTTTTGAGATAAAAATCTATTATAAATAATTTTGCATTTCTAAAAAAAACATATAATTAATGATAACGATTGCTAAGTGGACTATCAAGGTTTGATTGGACACTATCATGGATAAATTGTGTCTTTGAACTTTATTTGAAGATTTTTATTTTTTTTTGTAAATTTGTATTTTAAATCAAATGAAATCATATCATATGAGCCATAATTATATTATTAATGTTTACTTAGTTATATCCATTAATATGAGTGTATAAATGTGATATATAATAACCATATACTATAAGACATTTTTTCCAAAAATAAATCTAATAATTTCTTGATAATAAGTATTAAGTGGACTATTTAAGCTAATTGGTGATGGATCATAGGTGAATACTTCAAACTCCTTAAATTGTATGGCATTCTATTTTTAATCCATAATTTATTTATTCTTTTTTAAATCAAATATTTGTGTATGTAATCATCTTATCCCATATAAGTTAATAATGAATCCATTTATTGACCTTTATTTGTCTACCACATAGTTTAATATGAGTATTAATTTCATATTGTATTTTTTTGAAATAAAAATCCATGTAAAACAAAATGCTATTCTTAATAAAACATGGAAAAATTAATTAAAATTGTGTTAAGTGGGCCATCTAGATTAATTAAAGAGATAGATGATAAATCGTTGTATTTAAACTTTTTGCACCATAAGAAATTTATTTTTCCCATCCATTTTAACATCTTTTCATTTTCAATTCTCAGATAATTTACTTATAATGTAAACAATCTCATAGAACAATGTTACCGATGAAATAGGTAACCTCATTGTTACCTACTTTTTGAAGTATCAAGAAAAAAAACCTGATTTTGAAAAAGTGGCGATGCAGAATCAAGAAGAAAAAAAATTGAGCATGTTTTTGGCACTTTAAGTTTTTTTCATTTTGTTTTTTTTTTTTAATTAATTTTTTTTTTTTTAGTGATGTTTTTTATGTCGATTTTGAATAGTGGTTGTGTATCATCACCAACGTTTTTTTATAGGATTGATTTTGACACTATAGATTTTCTAATGTCTTCTTCTTCTGTGAGATGTTTATTTTTAAGTGCATTTATGTACTTGTGTTTAAAACATAAAAATTTAAAAAATTTAAAACAAATTAAAAATTAAAAATTAAATTAAATAAAAAAATTAAATAAAAACTTGTAATGATATCTTCACTTTTTCACATACATAAAAGATGGAAAAAGGGTCAATATTCTAAAGTTTATATTTTCTACATGTTTATGTATTGTTAAATAATTTTTCAATGCACATCAAAAAATTGTCGCTAAAAAACCAGTATTTTGAACCATATGACAAAAAAATACAATTTTTCAATATAAATACAATGCAAAAAATACACTTTTACATAGTTTTTGTTGGAAAAAACATGTTAAATAAACTAATTTTTTTGGAGAATCTTAACAAAAAAACTTAAGAAAACAACATTTTTATTGAATTTTATGTCAAAAAATAATAGCAACCACATGTTTTTTGCAAAAAAAAAGGGTTATTTTCATAAAATATCAAAGTCTAAACATTACAAGTAAAACTGATTAATAGTTCTAAAAAATAAGCTTTGTTTGCAAGCATAACTTAAACATCATCAACAATATCAACTAGTACATCTTCAACATCATCTAGAACAGCATTGATGGCTTCTTCCGCAACATTTTCTTCTTCATTTTGATCATTATCGTCTTCTAATGGATCTTTCATGTCAGAAAATCTTCCAAAGTGTCCCTTTCCAATCATTCCATATAATGGTGGTTGAGGTTCCTTTGCTTTTTTTGCCACACGTGATTCATTAAAATCTCCTTTCCTCAAACCAACTTCTTGCTTCGCATCTGGAAGGAATTTAAAAGCGTTAATTCTTTGTTGAATAATTTTCATTGAACTAGGTCTTTCTCAATGGCAACGTAATTTCTTCCTTTTAGTAGGCAACATGTTAGTGTTGTACCTAATCATCAAGCATAAAAAAAATAAGTAAGAAAATTAGTATGGAGACATAAAAAGTAAAAAAGACAATATTTAAATTTAAATTTGTATAATAAAACTTACCTGAACCTGAGAATAAATCCAAAACCCATTCTCCTTCATTTGAACATAGATCTATAAGATAGTTAATCAATGCTTGTGGTTTTTGATAAATGTTAACTATATCTCCTTTTGTATCTTTATCCTCATATGTTAGTTTTCTTACAACTGCATCATAAACCAATACTTGACTATGACTCTTCCCATCTACTCAATTCATAATAATATGCTTATAGCTATCGTCTTTTGTCCAACATTCAACATGGATGAACTCACAATCATTTATAATAGGTTGATCTTCGAAAGAAACAATATTTGACTTTTGCCTGTAACATAACATAGTAAAAGTTCAATTAAATTTTACATGAATAAATTTTTTTAGGAGGAATCAAACATACAATTTCAAAATCTTACCATGTAAGTTGCATCCTTGAGTTTGCTTTACCCTTGAAACTTGTTAATAACATTGGAAACTGTGTGTCTGAATGAAATGTCACAAATCGCCAAAGTGGTGATGTTGTCACTTCTTGAAAACCTGTAACCACTTTACTAAAAGCTTGATAAGTATATGGTTCTTTATCATATTCAATGTCTGGGAAATTGAAACCATGAGGAATATCTGCAATAACTAGGCCATATTCCCTTTAGGTATTAGTGATGCAATGTCTTCACAGTCACCTTGTATTATTTGATATTGGACACTGTCGAGCCCATTCCAAATGTAATGATTAAGAGTAGGATCTAGTTCAACATTCATAAGACGCTTCCTTCTCATGTTCTCCATCTTAAATTTTTCAATAAAAATTTTGAAAGTATCTGGTACTCCATTTCCATCCTTCTTCGACATCTTTAATGACATATATATATATATATATATATATATATATATATATATATATATATAAGTAATAAAATAAAAATAGTTTAAATATGAATAAAATGAATTTATAAATCAACATACCTTATTGAATGCAATATAAAACTCTTTTAGTGTTGATGTAGAACTTGCTTCTGGGTAGTTGCATACAACATCATCCCAACTATCTTCATTCAACATTTTAACCATGTGTTCTTGTATTTTCATAAAAAAATTCTGACTGAATAAATCAAGTTAAAAGCGTTAATATATTGACATGTATAACAAATTCTACCAACATCATTATGTTTTATTTAAAATAAAATTATAATGAAAGAAATAATTCAAGAAACTTACTTCTGAAATTCTGCACACATTTCTTCCATTGATAATTCACCGAACTTCACACGGGCTAATACTGATTTGACTAATTTATCATCCTTCACACCTTGCATTGTTCTCCAAGGTGTAATAGTCATATCCTCTGGAAGCTGCTTCATTTCAGGACCCCCCTTACTGTTGGTACATATTATGGGTTTACTCTTTCTAACCTTCTGATTTTTTATGGAAATATTCTCCCACCGATCAAAAATCTCATCAATCAAATCCCATACCTCCCTAGTTCTAAATGCCAACTGAAAAATGTTATTTGTGCCTTTGAAGATATTTGTATTCAATTTTCCATCTTTTGTTTTTTTCATCAATTTGATAACTTGTTTCCATTAAACATTCCTTTCGAAATGCTACACTAACTTGTGTCTTATCCCCACCACATTTTTCTATGAATTCATTATGAATAAATCTGACCCTTTGGATGAAATTCATTTTCATTCTGTACTCATTATCTGCATTATGATCCCATGCCAATAAATTTGATTCCATTTCTGTTAAGCCAGCGTAAATGATGCATTTCACTGTTTGAAAAAGATAGTTATTGGGATATTTTGCAATCAATTGTCTCTTAGCCTCTATTGAATGGTTCCCTCCAATTACATAATATTTATAATCAAAACATTTTGACTTGTCAAATGCTTGTTTGTTGGGAACCTGACATGGATCGACAAGAACCACATAATCCACCACATACGCATATGGATTGAACCTGAACAATGTTTTCAGATTATGTACATGTAGGTGATGGGCCTTTCTAATTTGATATTGAGATTGTCCTTCATCTGGGCCATAAAATTGGTTAACATTAAGCTCAAATGTTTGGCCACCAAGAATTAATTTATTCTTCCTCAACTCTTGTCGAATAGCATTTTTTTTTGTTTTAATAATGCCATCCTCTAACTCAGCACCTGGTGTTATGATTTCTCTGCTTCCGTGAGAGCTTTCAATTTGTTCTTCACTGTTGCTCATGACCTTTACAGGTTCACCAATATTTGATTTTCTAGTCTTATTGGATAACATATCAATTTTTTTATAAACAAGCTCTCCTTCATGAGGTAAAAGAGAGACATCTTTAGCAATTTTTCTTTTTGGTGTCTGATCTATTTTCTCCTTTTGCACAATAGTTCTCATCTCCTCCTCACTAATTCTATCATAATTTTATGTTTCATGTTCGACACCTTCAAAAGAAACATGTTTAAGTTTACTAGATTGACCCACCTTAGTGACTCTTGGTTGATCCCCTCTTTGTACTGTTGAAGTGTCACGAGCTATTGCTCTTTGCTTCAATCTCCTTTCCTTTGCTTTGTCTTTGTGGAAAGTTTTGATCACATCCATAACATTTGGCACCAACATATAAATACCATCAAACATGTTTGAAAGACCCGGAACAAAATCCTATGAAACAAAATAAAACATGTCAAGGATCAATAATTTATAAAAAATTGAATCATCCTTAATATAATGCATAGAGGAAATAAAAATAAGCATACTTACAATGTTATTTTCAATGTTGCTTGATATTTCTTCAGAAAATTTTGAAGATATTTCATCTGTGTCATACTTGACGATTGATAGACGATATCTAACCTTCTCACGTTTCTGAGCCTTCCTTGCAAGAACATAAATAGTGTTTGTATTCGGGACCATACATATGTCTCGTACTCTACCCATCACATCATATGGCTCATTTAAGTCAATCATACAACAAATCAGATAGATGTGTATATCAGCCTCCATTTCACTGTCTTCGAGATACCATGAGAAATCGGTTTTATCTATTTCCTTGGCATTCTTCCAATTAGAAATAAGCTTTAATGAACCTAGTGCCCCACTTGCTTGACTTTTATTAGTGTGTGCAACAATATCCTTATTGCGTCCAACAGTGTCCATAGTGCGTCCAGCTGCAACTTTAGATTTGGGAGTTGTATCCATAGTGTGTCCAATTGTAGCTGTAGATTTGGGAGCTGCTGCCCTAGGTGCAGAAACATTCACAGAAATCTTTTTTTATGCCATTTTCCTGATTAAAAAAAAAATTATATATATATTAGTTAATGGAAAAATATTGCGGATAAAATAAATTTAATAAACAAAATTTATTTCTAAAACTAAATAGTTTGAAATTAAAGCAGTAAAATTAACTATAAAAAATTTCATTTAAAAACAAAATATTATAAATCATATGTATATATATCTATATAATATGTTTTGAATAAATTTTATAAAAAATCTAAAAATGTGTTTAAATTGTATAAAATAATTTTAAAAAAATAAACTGGTATTTTCAAACTTCAGTTTTTGTTTAATATTTAAAAAAAAAACAAAAAAATTACTAACTATTTATAACAAATGTTATAATATTATATATATTTTTATTTTTTTTAATTGTATTGTTATATAGTTTTTTTTTATTAATTTATTATATTGTTATATTAAAACAAATGTTTTTTTTAATTTATTATATTGTATTTTTTTTTAATTATATAATGTTTAAAAGCAAAACATAATGGTTGTTTAATAGTTTTTTTTTTTGATATATATATATATATATATATATATATATATTATATTTTGAGATTTTTAACAATTATTATTTAACAATGTTTTTATTATATTATATAACAATTTTTTTATTATTTTTATATATAACAATGTTTCTATGAACTTTTAATTGTTTTATTAAAACAAATTATTTAAAAAAAAAAAAAAAAAATTAAAGAACAAAACAAAATTAAAAAAATTCAAAATTAAAAAATGTTTTATTAAAACAAATTATTAAAAAAAAAAAATTAAAAAAAAATAAATAAATAAATAAACCAAAATTAAAAAAAGGTTTTATTAAAACAAATTAAAAAAGGTTTTATTAAAACAAATTAAAAAAATTAAAAATTAAAAAAAATAATAATTTAAAAAAAAAAAATTTAAAATTAAAAAAAAAAAAAAATTTAAAAATGAATGGCTCTGCCGCGCTGGGCGCCAAGGGCCGGTTGGGCAGCGCCACAGGGGCGGCCCAGCCGGCCTCACGGCCCCTGCTGAGCCGCCCCCATGGCGCCGCCCGGCCGGCCTCCGGCGCCCACGGGCGGGGTCTGCCATGTTTGTTTGTTTGTTTGTTTTTTTTTATAAATTTTTTATTTTATTTTATTTTATTTTTATTTTGTTTTAATTTTTTTTTTTTTTTTTTTTTTAAATTTCGATTTTAATTTTTTTTTTTAATATAATATAATTATTAAAACATTATTTAATAATAATAATAAAATGTTAAAAATATCAAACTATTAAAAAAAATAATAATAATAAATATTAAATCACAACTATGTTTGGTTTCTAAACATTATATAATTAAAAAAAAAACAATATAATAAATTAAAAAAATATTTGTTTTAATATAACAATATAACTAAAAAAAAAAAAAAAACTAAATCACAATACAATATATATATACATATATATATATTAAAGAAAAAAAAAATTAAAGATTTAAAATTAAAAAGAATAAAACTAAGATTTAAAATTTAAAAAATAAAATAAAATAGAATATAAAATAAAAAAATTCTCAAAAAAAATAATGAAATCACTGATATATTTATGATTAAAAAAAAACAAATAAAAAATGTTAAAATATATATATATATATTTTTTTTTATGTGCATGGTCGTTTTATGGATTTTTCTATCTAGATGAACCTATAAGTCTTAAAAAAGAAAAAAAATCTAAATTTTTGTCCTTAAAACCCTAAAAAATTTAGTTTTTTTTGCATTTTCTTCACTAAAAAAATATTAAAAAATTAAGGTTTTTGAACCTAAAAACCTTAAAAAAATAGTTTTTGGACACAAAAAACTATAGAAAA
Source organism: Pinus albicaulis (assembly GCA_034641835.2). Classification (NCBI taxonomy): domain Eukaryota; kingdom Viridiplantae; phylum Streptophyta; class Pinopsida; order Pinales; family Pinaceae; genus Pinus; species Pinus albicaulis. Next base: position 306,598,482 of record CM076576.1, on the reverse strand, counting down.
ACAGATTTTCCCCAAAATCGTCTTTAAATTGACAGAATAGAAGGAAAACTAACCTTTGAAATGCAAAAAGCTGCTATCACCAATGCCAACACAACGCCTCCACAAAATTACGAATAGCAACACAATGCCTCCAATGCCAATGCAATGCCTTCATGAAGTTACCAATGCCAATGCAACACCTCCACAAAATTACCAATAGCGACACAACGCCTCCAATGCCAATGCAATGCCTCCACGAAGTTACTAATGCCAACGCAACACCTCCAGAAATTTGCTCTAACAAATACCAGAAAACTTGATGTGATGTGATGAATAGAAACAATCATTTCTTTTAAATAGCGTATATTGTCTGATTGGTTTACTGTTTAACGAATGTGGGATTAAAATTTCAAATTTAAAATATTTACATTTAGTTTATTATAGTTCATACTATAGTTAAAATACTTATTATTTGCATGTAGTTATCATAGTTAATATTTTATTTAATATTTACATGTACTGAATGTTGAATATGTAATATTCCTAATTAGCAATAAGCTAATTGGAATATTAGTTCGAGCCAATTTTGCCACCTACAGTTAAATGTAAATATCAGTGAGCGGGTCGTGGACTCACCCGAGCGCGCGAAGGCAAGTACGCGGGCTGAGTTGGCAGCGCGGGGGCCGAGAAGGGCTACACGGGAAAGGAGGAGTCGAGGGTTTGAGAGGAAGGCCGCATACAAAAGGGAGAGAGCTCCTTATTTTTGGATCATTGATGAATTTTATGAAATTGTTATTGGTCGCTAAGACTTGAGCACGCCGGCTGTTTAGCAGGTCTGCAGCACTGTTCAGTGCGCCGAGTGTCTCCGAGCGGAGATCTCAACCTCAGCCCCGGGGGACTTCGAGTGCCTGCTCAGGTGAGGTAGTTCTATCATTATCTTGCAGGAGGATCGGGTTGGACTTATTGCAGAGCAGTATCAGAAGTGACAGCGCTATCTGTGTGGAAAGACTGCGGTCCATCTCGTGTGATCTCTACAGTGCTATCATTTGGAGGTTTCGGGTCTAGTGAAGGAGCGGGGACAGTCCGTGCCCAACGAGTAGCGGGCCTTTCTTTCAGCCGCAGCATATTAGCAGCACGCAACAGCACTCTCGTCGCTTGAACGCAGAACGGTGCACCGCCGCACCCTTGTTATTTCTTGAATACCTTTTGATTTGTCGTGGGCAAGTTTCGGGCGCTAACACCTGCGCATGTATTGTATTTCTTTATAACTTCCCGATATAATAAAATGGCTCAGCGATTTCTCTGTTAAACGTGAATCTATTGCATAGGCCGTTTCTGTTATTTTATGCGCTATTGAATATTTCTGAAGGAGACATTCCATTGTTGTACCATTTGTTGTGTTTATTTAATTTCCTTAAATAGGAATATTACAGTGGTATCAGAGCATGGTTCTGGCTCAGCCTGTGGACATTATCACAATGCCTACATTCTTACCTCCAGTGCAGAGTAAGGAAGAGAGGCAGCAGGATCATTTACCCTTTGGAGATTATTTCCGAGAATGGTAGTTCAAGGGGGAAGACTTCAAAGCAGCTTTGCCCTTCAGAGATTACTGTCAGCTCAGGCAGGATGAAGGAGGAAGGTCCACTGGTAACAGAGGGGTTTCTAGCATGCAGAGTTCAAATTTCCAGCGTACTACTGGAAGGTCACCTCTTCCCATGAATGGGAAATCCACTGGTCCCTGTGAGTCTAAGCCCAAGAGGAAGATGAGTTTATTCTCATCTCTTTTCAGACCCAGAGAAGATGCATCCACCTTTGAGGAGGTCAAGAAGGAAGAGGAAGTACCATGCACTTCCAATTCTAATCGAGAAGAAGAGATCACATCACCCCTTGAGGAGGCTTGTGAAAACGCTGTCACACTCATGGAGGAGCAGCCACATGCATCGACAGTTAGGGCAGCCAACACTTTTGAGGATGGGACTCTTGCAGCTCTACAAGAAGTTCCAAATGCACATCAAGAGCAGCTTGGTTGCACTGCGCTGTGCAACATGGAAACGATCAAAAAGGAATCAAACTGTCATTCTCATGAGCCATTGTTGGATTGCACATCACATTGGAGGTTGGGGTTTGAAGATTTGAAGATTGATGGTAGACATCTTGCAGTGAGAAACCTTTTCTCCCTTCAATATGACACTTTCTCAATGAGCTCCTCTCAGCTCAAAGAGGAACTTCTACTTTCAGATCCAAGACCTCATTGGTTTTGGAAGACTATGGATGAAAGGGAGGTCTCCAGGGGAGATCTCATTGGAGATGCACTTCGGCACACTTTTCTTCCCTTCTCACAAGAGCAGATAGAAGAGGGAGGACATCTTAGGATGGATAACATCTCTCATGCTTGTGTTGGACATCCCTTGAGCCATACACATCATGATGGGAGGTTTTTGCCTACCACCTATTTGATTCTTGATAGGGTCTCATTGATCCTTGAGAAGTTTATATTTCAAAATCCCAGGAAGTGCAAAGTCATAAATTTGATTTGGGAGGATGGTAGCCCTCATGGGAGGAGTACCAGGATGAGGAGAAGAAGGAGGCATCCACAAGTGATTGAGTGGATGTGGTTGATGAGCAAGGAGCTAGAAGGCTACTTACATATCTATGATACCGGGCAGCAGGAGGCTTGGCTGCGCTGGTTACTCTTTAGGGAGTTTGGGCATCAGTTGTACCTACAGATCTATGATACCGGGCAGCAGGAGGCTTGGCTGCATTGGTTACTCTTGAAAGAGTCTGGCCATCACTTGGCAAACACTCTTCCTAAGAGTAGGAGGATGGAGAGAAGATGGTTGGATACTTGCATCATTGAGCAGCATAGAGGATGGATGTATGGTGTTGATATGATACTCATATCATTCATTATGTCTTCATCACATGAGTTGTATGATGGAAGTATGGGGCGGCAGCAAATTGTCTTGTTGCTTTGCTTGTTTCTGGGAGAGCAAGGCCAGATTTGCTCTCACGCTTTGTATGATGTTGCAGGAAGAGGGGATGGCACTATCTCCTTGATCTTTGATGATGGCTTGGAAGCACTTCCAACTTGGGAGGTGTTCCACATTTGTTGCAGCATTATTGGAGGAGTCTTTGATGAGGAGCATGTCAAAGAACGGAGCTTTGTATTGACCGGAGCTTATTTGCATGAGCTCACAACGCTGTTACTGTGGAGCAGAACCTCATGGATGAAGTATGCCTGGCAGAGATATAGTGGATCTATCACCCATAGGTCCCAGGATCACTTTATATTTGTTGCACTTGATGAAAAAAGAGGAGGTAATGATGATATAAACATCTATGGCATATTCTGCTTGACTTGGATTTCCAAGCATGAGGAGGATTACCTTCTGGCAGCACTTGGTTCATTCTTCTTCATGTGCATTGCTTCACAAGAGGGCAAGCTTGTCACATTACTCCATGAATTGTATTGGGCCAATCTACATGATGGAGGCAGGCACCTCTTTTGTGGCCTTGGGAAAATGTTTTGTCATCACTTGTATGCTCATTTTATGCACTCTAACATGTATCATATGAAGACATCCATGAGTAACAGGAACATTTTTCCATATACTCTTATCAAGCAGCAACTTGTAAAATTGCGTTGTACTTGTTTGGGAAGTCGTTGGTACCTCTTTTCATCACTTGTAACCTTCAGCGCTTCCTTCATTTTGCTGCTGATCATGTCTCCATTTGCTGATATAAATAAGATTTGTATGGGAGGCTTGATTATGAAGGAGGCACATGAGCTGTATGTGTCTTTGAGTGGGAATAATTCTCACATTTTTTGCACTACATGTTCTAATGGGAGCATGGGAGGAGGCATGGCCACCACTACTACGTATGTGTTCTCTTTTGAGGTGGGCCATGAGGTTGATAGTCATCCATTGTACAGTTATGGGAAAGTGTTTGGTCTTATGTTGTTGTCATATTCAGCCATTTACTATCCATTAGTAAATGTGATGGATCTTGTACATTGCTTGCCATGTAATTTTCTGAAGTTGCAGTGGATGAGACTGCGCTGTATCCTTGTGAGAGATTGTTTGCGTCATATATCATCATGTAAAAACTTTAGCAAAACTCTCATTAGGATGATCCATGATGACCATGTCCTATTCTTCATGGATGGAATGTTTTGGGCCAGCTTATTCTTCATTATTGGAGGAACCTTCTCTGGAGGATTGCTCCTCACTTTGCCATGGGAGGGAAATAATTTTGCAGCCCAGGACCAGCATATACTCTACACTTGTCATGAGTGGAGAGAAGGACAACATGGGGTAAGCTATGATGCTTTCCAAGTTCAGATCTACAACCCACCTTCATTACCGGAGCTTGAGGTGGAGGGCAGACCCAGTGGAGATATGGCGGAGGTAGAACAGGGGTGCATTCCTTCTGTATGCCAGGGTGAGGACTCTTTTTCATATGAGTCCATAGGATCAGTTGAGGATGCTCTTGGGGAGCGAGGGCAGTCATGCAGAGATGGTGACAGTAGACCGGAGCTGCATTTCGGTGTCCAGGGTGAGCAGTCACGGGACTCTGCGGGAGATACTCTGGATAAAGAGACACTTGTGACGATCCAGCCAGGGTTGTATATGCTGGAGCCTGAGTCAGTAGAGGGGGATGATATGCACTTCATGCATGATAGTCCTTCGAGGGAGAGCCAGATGGAGGCTCACATAGAGTCTGTGATGGATATGCGGCTAACCGCGGGGTCAGCCATCGAGGAGGAACAGTCAGATGCACTGCCATCGAGTAGGGTGACGACAGTTGCAGATCCATATCTTCTGGAGGTGTTGCAGGTTGATGGGATTGCTCTACAGGAGACGAGTAGACAGCGGGAGTATGACATTCCCGATCAGGAGTGGGAAGAGCTGTTGGATATGTTGGAGCATCTATCTATGGATCGACACAGGGATGAGGTGCAGATAGATGTACTCGCAGTCAGTAGAGCTGCAGTGTTTTTAGTGAGTAGCCCTCTCCAGGAGTACATCGATGGAGCTTGCAGCATATCCTGCCCACTTTGGCCCATTACAGAGAGAGGGGCTTCCTTCCTCAGGCAACTTTCTTTGGCAGATTGGGCAGAGCAGTGGGAGTTGATCACAGGCTGGTGGCGACATTCCAGGCATGCTCCATATGTAGTTGTTGTTGCTACATCGGACCCTTCTTCCAGGATGGACTGGCGGGAGATCATGAGTTGGTACCCTCTTGATGGGACGGTATTCTTTGTAGGGAGCACAACAGAGCAGGGGCCCTTAGACATAGTGGATGTTACAGATCCCAGCTGGCAGGAGCGCACCGGTTGTCGTTACTTCAGGACTCCTTCCCGATTTCAGGAGAGCGGGATCAGCATGGGATTGAGTCGGGATTTGGATTGGATAGAGATGATGAGTTGGTATGCAGTTACAGGTACAGCACTGCAGGAGCCCGGGAGCATTGATGCTTGTTGGTGGTCTTCACCTCTTAGAGCATCAGTCATAGCCAGAGATAGTGCACAGTCCGAGCCATGGGACTTGGGCGATTATTGGCCATGGTGGTGATGGGATCCGGGAGGATTATTGGTTGGCTGGTACTGTGAGAGGTTAGTTTGGGATCCTGACATTGAGAGATCCCTTCATACCAGGGCGATGCAGAGGTCAGAGAGGTTTCAGTGGCACATCTCGGACCCAGGCACATTTTGCAGTGTCAGTAAGGAGCATCATCTAGAGAGGAGGCTTGTTCAGGCATTGCCTGAGGACAAGCAATTTTTGTCAGATGAGGATGCCACTTGGGAGAGCGAGAAAATATTTTGCAGCGCCCATCACTACAGTTGCTTGGGGTCAAGCAACATTTTGTCGGGGGAGACTGTAATATTCCTAATTAGCAATAAGCTAATTGGAATATTAGTTCGGGCCAATTTTGCCGCCTGCAGTTAAATGTAAATATCAGTGAGCGGGTCATGGACTCACCCGAGCACGCGAAGGCAAGTACGCGGGCTGAGTTGGCAGCGTGGGGGCAGAGAAGGGCTGCGCGGGAAAGGAGGAGTCGAGGGTTTGAGAGGAAGGCCGCATACAAAAGGGAGAGAGCTCCTTATTTTTGGATCATTGATGAATTTTATGAAATTGTTATTGGTCGCTAAGACTTGAGCACGCCGGTTGTTTAGCAGGTTTGCAGCACTGTTCAGTGCGCTGAGTGTCTCCGAGCGGAGATCTCAACCTCAGCCCCGGCGGACTTCGAGTGCCTGCTCGGGTGAGGCAGTTCTATCATTATCTTGCAGGAGGATCGGGTTGGACTTATTGCAGAGCAGTATCAGAAGTGACAGCGCTATCTATGTGGAAAGACCGCGGTCCATCTCGTGTGATCTCTACAGTGCTATCATTTGGAGGTTTCGGGTCTGGTGAAGGAGCGGGGACAGTCCGTGCCCAACAAGTACGTGAGGCAGAATTGGGAGTCTCGTATCGGGCCTTTCTTTCAGCCGCAGCATATTAGCAGCACGCAACAACACTCCCGCCGCTTGAACGCAGAACGGTGCACCGCCGCACCCTTGTTATTTCTTGAATACCTTTTGATTTGCAGTGGGCAAGTTTCGGGCGCTAACACCTGCGCATGTATTGTATTTCTTTATAACTTCCCAATATAATAAAATGGGTCAGCGATTTCTCTGTTAAACGTGAATCTATTGCATAGGCCGTTTCTGTTATTTTATGCGCTGTTGAATATTTCTGAAGGAGACATTCCATTGCTGTACCATTTGTTGTGTTTATTTAATTTCCTTAAATAGGAATATTACAGAATAATTCAAATATAATCTCAGATTAAAAATTAAAATATGAAATACTTACATGTAGTTAATTATATTTAATATTATAGATAAAATAGTTAATATTTGCATTTAGTTATCATAGTTAATATTTACATGTAATCAATGTTTAAAATCAAGGGATTAAATTTTAAAATCTAAAATATGTACATGTAGTTAATTATAGTTTAAATAGTTAATATTTACATGTTGTTATTTTTGTAAATATTTACATGTAGTCAATCTTAAACTATTCAAAAAAGAAAATTATTTTAGTTTTGAAGACATGCATGAAAGGGATATTTTGTGGATATTTTGAATAGAAAGTATGGTGAAATATTTGAAGACCAACAGTTTATTAATAAATTTTGAAATATATTTTAGATGAATATAACGTAAGTTTAAAATTTAAAATTTAAGATATTTACATGTAGTCATTATAGTTAAAATAGTTAATATTTGCATGTAGGTATTATAGTAATATTATAGTTAATACTTACATCTAGTCAATGTTAAATCATTCAAATAAAAACATTATTTTAGTTTGGAAGGCATCCATGATAGAAATATTTTGTGGATATAAATATCGGTAAAATATTTCAACATAAACAGTTTATTAAAAAAAATGTTAAATACATTTTTTGACTAATATTTGTACCAAATATTTGAAATAAAAATTTTGGAGGGAAATTTTTTCGCGAAATTTTCTAGGGGGGGAATTTTGGAGGGAAATTTTTTCGCGAATTTTTTTTTAGGGAAAATTTGGAGGGAAATTTTCAGTCTTTAAGCTATATATTGTAAGTGGGAGAGGAATTTGTATCATTCAACCTATTCTTGTTGAAAGCCATGGTTTCTTCTGATAGCGAAGTTTTTCTTTTTAGAACATCAACATCTTCGTCACGCAACAACTCTATTCAGAGTGATGAATATAACGGGAGTTCGTTCACCATGAATAGAGAGTCAAAAAATCGACTTGGTCGTTATCCTAAAGATGATGAGAACAAAATTGATGAGGTGCAGCAAAATGAAATTTCTGTAAATCGAGTGCCAGTTATACCACTTACTCTTAATCCTAAGGATTATGAAAGCAACAGTGATGAAGGGCATGATAAAGAATTTCCAGAGTCAAAAGTTTCACTTCGTCCTAATCCCAAGGATTATGAGGACACCATTGATGAAGAGGGAGATGAAGAATATCCACTTCAGCTTAATCCTAAGGATTATGCGAGAACAACAAATGAAGAGGGGAATGAAGAATCTGTAGAGTCAAAATATCCACTCTATCCTAATCCTGAGGAGTATGCCAGCACCACTGATGAAAAGGGGGATGTAAAATTTCCAGAGTCAAAATATCAAATTCATCCTAATCGTAAGGATTATGCGAGCACCACTGATGAAGAGGGGAATGATAATGTTTCAGAGTCAAAACATCCACTTCGTCCCAATCCTAAGGATTATGCCAGCACCACTGATGAAGAGGGAAATGAAAAATTTACGACGTCAAAATTTCCACTACGTCCTAATCCTAAGGATTATGCAAGCACCACTGATGAAGAGGGGGATGAAAAAATTCCAGAGTCAGAATTTCCACTTCCTCTTAATCCTAAGGATTATGTCAGCAGCACAGATGAAGAGGGGAATGAAGAATTTGCAAAGTCAAAATATGCACTTTGTCCTAATCCTAAGGATTATGTCAGCACCACTGAGGAAGAGGGGAATGAAGAATTTGCAGCATCAAAATATCCACTTCGTCCTAATCCTAAGGATTATGCCAGCACCACTGATGAAGATGGGAATGATTTTCCAAAGCTAAAATTTTCACTTCATCCTAATCATAACGATTATAATTTAACCACTGATGAAGGGGGGGATGAAGAATTTCCAATAAATATAGATTCAAGGCATTCACTTATTCCTAATCCTAAGGATTATGAGAGATTCAGTGAGGAAGGGGAGGGGCGGGATGAAGAAATACTAGTGAATACAAATTCAAAACTTCCACTTATGCATAATCCCAAAGATTATGAGAGCACCACTAAGGAAGGGGAGGATGAAGAGTTTCTTGCAAATGATAATTTTAGAGGCACAGATCTGAATATTGCATTTTCTCCAAGTGACCATTTCAAAGACACTCATGGTGATGAAGAATTGAATCCTCCCAGAGAAGAATTTGAAAGCATGGGTCAAGATGGTGAAGAATTTCTTTTAAGTCAGGGTTACAAAAGTGCTGATGATTCTTGTGAAATGTTTTCTTCAACTGATGATGGTAAAGAAAATTTCCCACGCAATGATGTTGATGAATTTCTTAACTATGTTGAGGATGATGATAGTGGGGATAATATTCCTCCTAATGGTGATGAAACTACTTTTACAAAGGATGATGGAATGATGAAGCCGTTGCAAGAAAATATTGCAACTAGGAGTAGGAGTAGACCTTTTCATATCAATCCAAAGCATTCCAATTATACAAGGGCGAGGACAGAATATCTCACGACAAGAAGTTCTGTCGTTCATTTGATTTCAAGTCAATTTTGTCGAAGGAATTGCTTGAAAAATATGGATTTCAACTTTGCTTTGGAGAGAAGGAAAACATATATGTCAATGAATAAAAGCATGCAAAATTCATATTTAGTGGGTTGCAAGCAATCTACACTAGCAGGTTATGATTATCATATTGGGAATGTATTGCTTTGCAGAAAGGCGTTCAAAATTTTGTATTCAATTGGTAATTGTCATTTGTCAAGAATCCAGGATAGATTGGAAAGGGATCCCACATATTATTCAGAAGCATGTTATAAACGGGAGGTGGGGCCGTTTGCAAGTACTACTAAGACATGGATGAAATACTTCTTTTCAAATCATGGAGAGTGTATGCCAAATAAAGACACAATACATATTCCAGATAATTTCTCGAGACGAGAAATATTCATGTTATAGAAAGATTATGAAGAAGTTGTTGAAGGAATTGGTAATTTTATTACATATTCTTATTTTACAAGGATATGGAAAACTGAATTCAACAATGTTCGTATTCCTAAGAAGACAAGGATGGGGATTTGCAGCACATGTGCTTCTCTTAAAGCAAAAAGAGATAAATGTCAAGGGGCGGAAAGAGGTATGTGTTCAAAACATTGTTTTTTAAAATTTGATACTTATCAACTATGAAAATATATTTATTCATATGTTTCTTTTATTTAATGTATAGATTCTCTTGTCAAAGAACTTCAAGACCATCGCAATCAGCAAACAAGTGAAAGGCAAAAGTTGTATAAACATCGAAATAAGTGTTATGATCATCCAAATAAATATCTGGGATTGATAATTGATGGTATGGACCAAAAGAAAACACTTCTTCCACTTTTTGTCCGAACGCCAAAAAATTACAGGAGGAAATTTTCATTCAGTTTCACTTGGTTGGTTGTATGGTATTTAATGAGAAGATGTTTCCAAGAGTTTTCTTCACAACTCCAAATATTCACAATGATGCAAATCTGACCATAACTATAATCCATGATGTGGTTACTCATTGGTCTGGGATTCTTCCTGAAGTTTTGTATTTAAAATTAGACAACACAAGTTGTGAGAACAAAAATCAAGTTCTTTTTGGGTATCTAAACATGCTCGTTGAATTGGGGATTTTTAAAAAGATAAAGGTTGGTTTCCTTCTTGTTGGGCATACTCATGATCATATTGATTAAATGTTCAGTCGTTTTTCAGTAACATTGAGGAGGAAAGGTGTTGGGAGCCTGCCATCATTAATTGAATGTATTAAGAAATCGTACATTCCAGAGCCTATTTTTCATGTGTTGGAAGAAACTATTGACATGCGAAGGTTTATTTTTGGATCGCATGGTGAAGAGAAATGCATTGAACAACTTAACAACATTAGCGTCCAGCATCAATTTCGTATCAAAAAAATTGATGGGATAACACTTATATGGGGCAAGAAGTATTCAACTATTGAAGAATGGGGACCATCATCAGGTTTAGCATTTTTGAAGTTCATTCCAGAGCGTCCAATTTTTTCATCAAAGATATTGTTATTACAGTCAGTTTCCGAACTCCATAATGCACGAAGGCAGAAGAGAGAGATAAATTATTTTGAATGTCTAGAGGAAATTAAAATATGTATTAGAGATACATATGAATACTTCGATGTTGTTGATTCAGTTTGGTGGGAGTATTTTTTCAGTAATCAAAGTGATATGATTTCAAGATCAGTAAATGAGGATACGCTTTTGAAGACTCCTTTTTTTTGGCCACAAAATATTCCAAATGAACATGAACATCAAGAAACACACAATGTTGAACAACAACAGCCTCAAGCTATTATTAATTTCCCACAGGTAGAGGAAAGAGAAATCTATATTGGTTCTAGAAGATCACGTGCACAACGTGAAGCCATGGAAGACCTTTACAGGGGTTCTGTGCAGGATCTTAAGGAGGGTTTCATGATAGCAGTGTTAGTAGATGAAGATCCACTTGGCTATCCATTCTGGATTTCCAAGGTTATAAAGGTCATTAATGAAAATGAAGATATTACAGTTGTTGATGTACATTGGTATGCCACAATTACCCACCCTTTCAATGGTGTGTACAAGCCAGAGATGGTAGTGGAAAAAAGAATTGGCAAAAAGAGAAAAATAAAGGGCACAAATATAAATCGTCGCCGCACAGATGTCTTAAAATTGGAGGATGTTGACATACTTGTGTATGACTTCAATTTGACAAAGAGAGGAACTCTTCGGTTGCAGACCATAAATATTTTGAAGAAATTTCTACCAGAACAATTACTGTTGAAATGGGACTCTGCAAAATGTAGACATAGATCTACAAGACTTTTGAACTCTGAAATGGTGGGCATGCATGTTGACTCAGATGGAACACTAGTTGATGAAAGAGAAGAATATGGATCATTTTCATTTGCATCGAGCCATTCATCTAAAGATGTAGATTATGATGGTGTGCCAGAACCTATGGCTGATTTTGAATAACTATCTAAGACACTTTTATGTAATTGATGTTTGCATGGTAACTTGAAATAAAATTTTTGACTTCCATCTCATTTTTCATGAAGTTATGAGACATTTCTATGTTTGTTGGATTATATGTTTTAATTATGAAGAATTCATTTCTTTAGAATATCGACAATGTAACAATGAATTACAAAAATAATTTATGTTATATTCAATGTACCAATGTTGATATTTCAATTATAAGTAAAATAGAAAATAGAAACTAATGTTGAAATTTTAGATTATGCAGTGATATTACCATGATATTATGTATTGTTACCATTTGGTATAAGATACTTTTAAAAGTTTTAATAATTATATGTGTCATTGAAACAAAACACTTTGTTTTGATGCTTGATTTTTAGGTTTTGGTTGAAATTATATTTAAATTTGTCTTATGCTAAGATTTGAAAAAAGATAAGTTTTTATTCTTTAAAATTAAAATTACTCTTACTTGTTTATGTTCAATGATAATTTTTTCATTTACTTGATCATTTTTTTAAATTGTTAAGTCTTATAATTTCTCCATAATTTCATTGTTCAAGTATGTTGAACACTTAAGATTAAAAAACTTTAGATTTACAACTTGTCATTAAGGTTTTTATGCGCTACCAAATTTTATCTTTAAGGTTATGGTTGACAATAATTACAATTTTGGGGTTGTTTAAAGTCAAGATATTTTATGTTTAACAACATGGATGAAAATTGTTCGAAATGATAAGCCCTTCAGACATGCATTTGTTTATCTTTAACATCATCTATCAAAAATGTTAGAAATTTACGATTTTAAAAAATGTCCTAATATGTTGCCTTTAATTCCATTGTTACAAGTGTCGAAATTATGACACAATTTTTTTTTTTGTTATTCCAGCATCAACTGGTTTTGTTTTGAGGGTGTTTTTTCAATCCTTTTTTCAACAAACAATTTTGTTTTTAGCATAATTTTATAAAATGCTGAAATTTGACCTTCAAAAAAAACCAGGTGCGTTCTGGAAGACACACTTTTTGTTTTTGGGGTGTTTTTTTATGTTTTTTGAGACTTTTTGGGCTAGAGTTCCCGTTTTGAGGTCAGGTTACCTATTTCATCAGTAACAGTGTTATAGAATCCACCATGATTCGAAGCTATTTATTGTATTCTATTTGGTTATATGCATTAATGGAAGTTTATAAATGTGATATATTTTTGAAATGTAGCTCCCGATGTAAATAAATATATATTTTTTATAAAAAAAATTATAAGTAATGGATAATAAGTTATAAATGGTCTATATAAAGCCATTTATCAACTTTTATTTGCTTATCATGAAGTTTAATATAAGTGTATAAATGCGACATTGTTTTTTTGAAATAAAACTCCATGTAAAATGAAATGTTTTTCCTAACAAAACATGAAATAATTAATTGATAATGAATAGTAATTAGATTACTCAAGTTCTCTTAAGATATAGGTCATAAATAAATGTATTTCTACTTTTTACAACATACACCATTTGATTTTCCCATCCCTATTAACATTTTGTAAATTTCAATTCGTAAATAAATCATTTCTAATTGAAATAATAAAAGCCAACTAGACATAAAGCATGACATATTAAATTCTATTTAGTTATATGCATTGATACAAAGTTATAAATATATTATATTTTTTAAATAAAGCTCTTAATGTAATTAAAGATACGTTTTTTAGAAAAAATAATAATTTAAAATCAATCGATGATGAGTTCTAAGTGGTTTATTCTATTTTCAATCGATAACTTTTTCTAACTATGCATTTTTAAATCAATTACTTTTATATGCAATCATGCCATATAAGTCGATAAGTCAAGAAACAATTGTTTTATTTTTATTTACCTATTATGTGGTTTAATATGAATGTATAAATGTGACATTATTATTTCTAAAAGAAAACTCTATGCAAAAAAATTGTTTTCTATTAAAACATGGATTAATTAATTCATAATGAGCATTAAGTAGACTATTTAGGCTCATTCAAGAGTTGCGTCACAAATGAACATCTTTAAACTGTTTTCTACCATATGACATGATTTTCCCATTAAGATTAACATTTTGTAAAATTCAATTATTAAATAAACTATTTGTAATTAAAATAATCTCATAAAAGCTAACAAGGCGTGAAGCTATTTATTGTGTTTCATTTAGTTATCTGTATTGATACAAGTTTATAAATGTAATATATTTTTGAAATAAATTTCTTAATGTAAGTAAATATACATATTTTACAAAACTAATTAGAATTTATTGATAATGGGTTTTAAGTGGTTTATTTAGACCACATGGAAAATCATGTGTAATAGATAAATGACTTTTAATACATATTTAATATTCAAAATTAATATTTTCATGACAAATGATTAGTAGTTACATTAAGTATTTAAAGAGCATGAGGACTTGTATAAATTTCAACTAAAACCCATAAGTTGTAATTCACATTTATTTATTCCCATTTAACAATTCTTATCATTTTCTCCTCGTGGTGAAAGTAATGGTCAAACATGGTTTTTCATACAATAGGTTGGAACTATTACATTAGGACCATTATTAGTTTTTGACAATGTTGACAAGGAGAGATAAATATCCAGACTTCCATCAAGTGTACTATTTTTTGAAAAACCATGCTTCCACTACTTACTTGTCTATGTATATTGGTTCTCAATAGCCACTAATTCTTGTTTACTTCAATTTGTGACAGTTTCCATCATAATGGAATGACTTGAATACCCATTTAAGAACTCTCATTTGATGTACTTGGCTTTGAGTGGAGATAGATCAATGATACCCAACCTTCTTGAAATACCTAGATCAATAGTGCCTAGCTTTTATAGTGGATGCATGGATGTTGTAAAGAAGAATTGTCACCTTCTCATTAGTGTTACTTAAAGGCATGAAGGGGTAGAAAATTTAGCACAAAAAAATTTTACTAAGTTTCTAGTAGACTAGTTTCAAAGCAATGCAAGGGAAGCACCTCCTTTCCACTTACACTAATATCCTCACATCACCATTATTCAATCAAAAACTCTCTCGCGGGTTGTGGGAAAGGGTGTTAGAGTCGTCTAACACAAAAATCAAATATCGATGACTCTAGTATGTTATTCATAACTATAATATCTTTCTTGGATGTTAGACATACTAATATGATTTACCTTAAATAAATTGTTTCTAAGAGTTTTCTTTCACACTCATATTGTGCATTGATACTATTGTACCTAACAACCCCATGTTTGACCTATTCATGGTCTCTAATTGGTTTGACATTCCTAAAATTATTTTCATCTTAAATTAAGTTAATATGGTGATTTACAAAAGAATGAATGTTGTTGAAGGCCTTGTAATAGAATTTTTCCAAATTTAATGAAATATGTGTTTAAGTGTTCGACATGCTCTCATTCATTTTTAGAATATACTAATATATCATCAATTATTACAATAACAAACTTGTCCATATAAGGAAACAACATGCTATTCATCAAGAACATAAAAGTAGTTGGAGCATTAGTGAAACCAAAAGGAACCACAACAAACTCATAATGTCCATACCTGGTCTGGAAATTTCTCTTGTGAATATCATCTTCTTTAATGTGTACCTGATGATATTCTGATCTCATATCAATCTTTGAGAAGATTGTTTCTCATTCAATTGATCGAACAAGTCATCAATACTCGACAATGTATAAGTGTTCTTAATGGTCATCTTGTTCAACTACTTGTAATCAATGCATAACCTGAGGGTACCAACCTTCTTCTTCACAAACAATGTTGGTTCTCCCCATGGTGATACACTTGGCCTAATGTATCCCTTGTCAATCATTTCCTTTAACTGTGGCTTCAACTCTACTAGCTCGAGTGTGCTCATCATGTATGGTGCTTTTGATGTTGGTGCTCCCCTTGGTACCAACTAAATAGAAAAATATACTTCCCTGTGAGGCGGAATTCTGAAATTTATGCCGGAAATACATCCTAAACTTGTTTTTGTTCTCCTGTCTGGAAGAGGATCTCATCCTTACCTTTGTTACTAGAAATATGCACCACAAACAATGCACACCCTTTCCCGCGACTACGTTTTGTCTACATAATTGTCACCATTCTAACTGATGTTGCCTTCTTCCTACCATGCAAGACCCTTTGTACTCCATTGTCATCCAAGCACTTAATAGCTTTGTCATAACAGTCCACTTTGTTCCTATGAAGATACAACCAATCCATACCCAAAATCTTGTTATACGAACCCAACAAAAATACATTCAAATTTCATGATGTAGGCATACCATTCATTTCAAATGCACAAGTTATTACCCAATGATGAACTTGCTTCTTTGTACCTATAGCCAACTACACTAACCAAGATTTAGCATGAACTTATTTATTCAAACCAAACTTATCCACCAAGTTAGGATTAACATAATTATAATTAGATCTAGGGTCAATCAAAATAGAAACAACTTGATAACAAAGCTTACCATCCATCTCGATAATAAATGCTTAGTGATATGCCTACTGTTATCCAACACTGCATAAATCTGAGGAAGACTCTGTCCAACATCCCCAATTGTTTGTGCTTCCTAAGTAATATAAATCTACGGTCTAACACCCTGTTGTTGTGATCTCTCCTGCGATGATCTTTGCCACAATTCTAACACTCTATAGGCTTCCAGTTTGCACCATTGTTCTACTCCTCAAACTGAAATACCTACCCTTTGTCAGATGCATTGAACTTCTTGTGTGGTGTTGCATTATCTTTGTTACCTATTTCCAGAGGACTTCCTCTCTTCTTATCTCATTTCCCTTTATTCTTATCATTGCCTTTCTAATGTTTCTTAGTCTCAAACATGTGCTTTGATTTCTCATAACAATGCTTTAGCTTTCGGATGGCCTCCTCCAATGATCTAGGCTCATCAAACTCAATCTTGTCTTTGAATGCTACCATCAACCCACTAATGAATCTCTGAATATTTGCTTTCTCTTCCTTCAAATAAGGAACATACCTCAATAATTCCAAGAAACTGCTAGTTTACTCCTCATCAGTCATAGATCCCATCTTCAACTGATAGAATTATTTCTCCCTGTCATCATAGTATCTCTCTGATAGATACTTCTTCCTGAATAGTCTCTCGAACTTAGTCCAAGTCAACTCCTCTTCATAAATATCTTTGACATTCTTTACATCTTCCCACCAAATGTCTGCTTTACCTCTAAGACTGAATGTCATTATTATGGCCTTCATGTTCTCTGAATAATCATGTAAGCTGAAGAACTTATTCATTCCAAGCAACCATTATTTTGAATCTTGTGATTTCTTCATTTCCCCATCGAATGTAGGTGGATTTTATTTCCTAAACTCATCTGGCATATACCCCCTATCACTCCTTTTGTAAGGATGATAACGATGATTCCCACGATATCTATCAAAACCATCACTATAATTTGATCTAGGTGGATATCGGTGGCCACCCACCTATTCCATTTGGACCCACACCATCAATTCTTGCAGCTTTTCATTTTCAGTGCAGCTTATTATTTTTAGCAGGTTTCCGGGTCCTACACTCCCGGAGCCGTTTTGGGGCCCTAATGATCCAGGTGGATATTGGTGTTCGCCCACCTATTCCATTTGAAATTATACCATCAGTTCTTTCAGTTTTTTAGTTTTAGCACAACTTACTATTTTTAGCAGTTTTTTGAGTCGTGAACTTCCGGAGCCATTTTGAGGCACTAAACGACGTTTTTTGGGCATCGCTTCTCCGACGAATATGATTCTATTTCAAAGTTTATATTCACAGTCAGCAGTTTTAATCCTCGGAGATATCTTTCCAACGATGTATCATGTGCGTCAAACGGAGATAGTATGCCAAAGTTATGATCCCAGGAATTTGAAACACCAATTTACCCAAACGGGGCCCATAGTTTTGATGCTTCATCTCCTAGGGTTAGGTTTTTGGATGTTTAGGGTTTTCCATTGTTTCTCTATAATAAATAGGCCCTCGAGCCTCAATGGAACACATTTCATAGGCATGTAGCCGCCACATATCTTCTCAGAGATAAGCTACCAGCGCCCTAGCTATTTTATTTCCATTATGTCTATAAGCATATTTCTGTTATATTAATGAAATGAAGCATTATTTCCGCTGCATCTCTATGTTTATGTCTATTTCTGTATTTTATTACATTCTTTCATAAATACATATCAGTGGTATCAGAGCAGTCTGCTCTTTCTCTATTTTTCTTTGCATGTCCCCAACACGGTTAGGGTATAAGGAGTTAGGGCTTGATCTGGTTGAACCCTTGCAAGATCAGCCTCGCAAACCCGATGACCTCCCATGGCGGAAGAAAAGAAAGACGAGGGGTTAGGAGATCCTATCAAAATATTGCTCAAGGAGGCCCTTGAGAAACAAAGGAACACGATGATGGATAACTTTGCTCAGATCCTTCAACGGCTGCCCACATACAGCGCATCTGCATCCAACAGCCACTCTGGAGGCACCACTCCCTTCATGGTACAGGCAAACTTTTACATTCATGTATTTGAAGTCTAGATAGATGCAAACATTGTCGATATATGGTTGAATTATCTAGAAGGGTATTTCTCAGTCCATGATTTCTGCGACCGAGAAAATATTATTTTTGCACTCCTCAAAGTCGCCCCCCATGTCAAGGACTGGTGGTAAATGTACTGTGAGAAAAAGGACGAGGGCGAACCCTCTATGTTATCGGATGCACCCACTTAGATTTTTTTCTGAGACAGCATCAGGGAACAATATTACCCCGTGGGGAGCTATGAGGACAAGTAAATCCAATGGACCATGTTGTGGCAGCAAAGGGATTAAGATGTGCACGAACTGACGAATTTTTTCCATACCCTACGCACAAAGTTTGGTATTAAAGATTCAGAGAGATATTTGTGCTCAAGTACCGCAGTTGTCTGCACAAACACATTCAGGATGAAATGGAGTTCCTCGACATTACATCTCTTGGCACGGAATATCGCTATGCCTCCAAGATCGAGCAGAAATTTAAGCAGAGGAAGAGAGACTTTGGATCTGTGAATCTCAAGCCAAGGAAAGGCACCCCCGAACCGCAAAACAAGGGGCAAGGCCAAAGCGGGGTGACTCAGAGAAACACCACCAATCCAAAGAAGGACACTTGGAAGTAGTGTGAATTTCATAACAGCCCCACTCACAGCACAAACGAGTGTCGGGCCAAACATTCATTGGTGGCCGAACTAAAGGCACCTGAATCATATGCATGTTTTGATCCTGAGTCATAACCAAACAAAGGCAATGATAAAGGGAAGCAGATCATTGATGCGGATCCCAGTGCCATTGTTTCCACCACTAAGATCCAGAGGGAGGATCTTGAGGATCCAGAGGAGGGGGAGCACCTCTTCCATTCGCAAATGTGGGTGAAGGGTTCTCCACTGCAATTCCTTGTCGATAGCGGAATCCAAAAGAACCTCATTTCAGCAGAGGTCGTGAAGCAGCTCAGCCTACCGACCATAGCACACCCATAGCCATATACAATCGGGGGCTTCACCCAGGGAGAGATCTTCGCGTCCGCCAGCAGTGCTGCCTTCCGTACAGTATCAAGCCATTCACATATGAGGTATTGTGTGATGTTTCTCCTCTTGGTGTAGCTGATGTATTATTAGGCCAACCATACTTGTGGAGGTGACATGATGTGTATGAGTCTAGGCCTCGTGCTATTATTATTACTTTGGGAAATAACCTGTATAGGATACCGGAGGTAGTACCGCCTCCTATCATCTCTTTGACTACTGCAAAACAATGCAGTAAGATTGTTTCCCAAACCAGGAAATTTATTTTCCTTAAAACTCGCTCATAGTGAAATAATAATATTGTGGCCACAACCTCAAAATAGGGCTCCCCTGCATGGCTACAGCAGATGGAAAAAGCCATGGAGGAATATGAGAACATTTTATCCTCACTCATAGAGGTTCCTCTACACTGTCAGGACAAGCAATCCATTAATCTGACCCCCGACGCACCGTCGCCTGACGTTGCCATACCTCATGCGACTACACAGACATAATCCACACATGTACTGTCTGAGGCTGATAAAGAAACCAAATTTACTAAATGCATCCAGCATGTCCACCCGCAAGTCCATGACATCTTCAACAAATCTAATACCCAATTCAACAGAATTTGCCTCATCTCATGGAGGATCTCAACGCAATGGGGACCATTGCTTCCTAAGGAGGGAGGAATGATCTAGGTGGATATCGGTGGCCACCCACCTATTCCATTTGGACCCGCACCATCAATTCTTGCAT
The DNA here is from genome assembly GCA_034641835.2 of Pinus albicaulis. Lineage (NCBI taxonomy): Eukaryota > Viridiplantae > Streptophyta > Pinopsida > Pinales > Pinaceae > Pinus > Pinus albicaulis. The sequence continues at coordinate 306,578,372 of CM076576.1, read as the reverse complement.
CGCTTCGCTTTCAACACAGCTTACTATTTTTAGCAGGTTTTTGGGTCCTGCACTCCCGGAGCTGTTTTGGGGCCCTAATGATCCAGGTGGATATTGGTGGCCACCCACCTAATCCATTTGAAATTCCACCATCAGTTCTTTTATTTTTTCAGTTTCAGCGTAACTTACTATTTTTAGCAGTTTTTTGGGTCCTAAACTTCCGGAACCGTTTTGAGGCCCTAAACGACGTTTTTTGGGCATCGCTTCTACAGTAAATATGATTCCATTTTGGAATTGATATTCACGGTCAGTAGTTATATTCCTCAAATAGATCTTTCTAACGATGTATCATGTGCGTCAAACAGAGATAGTGTGCTAAAGTTACGACCCCGGGAAGTTGAAACACCAATTTACCAAACGAAGCCCATAGTTTTGGCGCTTCATCTCCTAGGGTTAGGTTTTTGGATTTGTAGGGTTTTCCATTGTTTCTCTATAATAAATAGGCCCTTGAGCCTCAATGGAACACAGTTCAAAGGCATGTTACCGCCACATATCTTCTCAGAGATAAGCTACCAGCGCCCAAGCTATTTTATTTCCATTATGTATGTAAGCATATTTATGTTATTTGATATTAATGAAATTAAGCATTATTTCCACTGCATCTTTGTGTTTATGTCTAATTCTTTATTTTATTGCATTTCTACATAAATCCGGATTAGAATAGGACTTGAATTCGTCACCTTTCCTGTCCTGAGTATCCAAGAACCTACCCTCTATGATCATGTCATCTATATATGACCTATTCCCACTATGGGATCTACTTCCATAGGCCTCATTAGTCTTATCCTCCCATCCATAGCTAATCTGGAGTGGTCCCTATCTCTGCAATTCTGACAAACTATGAATAATTACTATATTAACTTTTGCTTGTTTCTCTTGTGCCTACATGATTCTGTCATTATATTCTTTACAACTCCTTATTTCTTCCTTCAAACTCCTCAATGTGTTTTCTAAGTCAGAAGAGTGCCCAACATTGCACTGCCATCAGATTCATAGGGATAATATCTATAGTCTACCATCTTTCTAGTCATCTTTTATCTCTTCTTCTTGTAAGGTATATTATGTCAACTAAACTAAATCATAAATAAACTAGTGCACCTAGTATAGTTCAGGGAGGATACCTCGTCTTCAGACCGACCAGATTAGAGCAATACATATATAAACATAATTATATCAACATATGAACATCATTTCAGCCATTATCCAGTTATCATTGCATCACTATGCTAACCACATACCATGACTTCATGCACAGCGACCATCATCCAGTCAATGTATTCATAACAACATATAAACACTGACACACTTAACCGATGCACGACCGACATACACTCACAACAAATACATTCAACAATGACACCATCGACTTTTACATGGTGATACCACTGCAATAATGACTAATTCCATGCATACACAACAAGCATATATACCACAAGCACAAGGACCTATATGCAGCCAACATGTACATACGACAACACATTCATCCAAGGGGAACGAAAACCAGGCATCACCCAAGGAGAACATAATCATGCTCTGATACCACTCTATAACACCCTCCTCCCACATCTACCCAAGTAACCAACCAACCAGGGTAAACGTGTGACAAATAATTACTACGATATCATTCAACTCCCTATCATGCACGATCGACATACACTCACAACAAATACATTCAAAAATGACACCATCGACTTTTACATGGTGATACCACTGCAATAATGACTAATGCCATGCATACACAACAAGCATATATACCACAAGAACAAGGACCTATATGCAGCCGACATGTACATACGACAACACATTCATCCAAGGGGAACGAAAACCAGGCATCACCCAAGGAGAACATAATCATGCTCTGATACCACTCTATGACACCCTCCTCACACATCTACCCAAGTAACCAACCAACCGGGGTAAACATGTGACAAATAATTACTACAATATCATTCAACTCCCTATATATAAGGTAAGGAAGTGGAACTAGCTGAATACATCCAACATGACCTCCTACATGACCTCCTACACATGCAACAGAACCCCAAGAGTCGTCCAACCCTTCAAGGTGACCAACCCCTTAGACAACCTGACATTTTACAACATTAAAGACGCAGTCGCTCCCATGACATGGGAATGCATGCGACTGGGACCCTCTAGTCACTCCCACAGCAAGGCATGCCTGCGACTGGGGACTTTTCCAGGTAGTTCTATGCCAGCGACTCTGCATTCTGTGGCACTTTTTCAAGGCCAGGACTCAAGACACTACCCAAAACTCCATGAAACTTCAAGAAATGAAAAGTAACATTCAAACATTGATACAAATGAAAAAACTTGAACAAGGACCTCATTGGACCCCTACTAGACATGACATACATTTTATCAAACATGTCACAAATATACATTATACAGGTTTAAACAACATATCTGAGCATAGGGGTCTCACACTTATATGAGAATCACTAAGAAGCATTGATGCCTCATCACAATAACTGCATTACCATATATTAAGCTATATATTCATTGTACATTCGGGGATTAATCAAAACATGATGAGAACCATACATTATCACTATCATAAAACTCATTCATAACCAACATATAATCAATAGAAATATCAATGATATAACAACCATATAAGCCACATATAAACAAGTATATTTACCCATAAAATACTAAGGAGATAGAGCTTTTATTGATGATTTCATAGTTTGACCAGGTATGGGACTTCCATGAACCACCTTACCAAAGGCTAGGTTGAACCAAAGATTTCTTTCATCCAATCAACCCCGTGCCATATTCCAAGCATGAATGTGGGATTTCATAAAACAAATCAATCAAAACCAAATTGGGGCTTCCAATTTAAAACCACCTCGACCCTCAACCAATGATTCCACCTCACAGTCGGACATCACTAACCATCACCAGATTGGTCTCTAACCAAGTTTTTCAAGGCTCCAGAGTGTTTGTTCCAACTAGGGCTTCCAGAACTAGTAACTCAACCCATAACTTCAGTCGGGCTTCTAGAGAGTTTGTCCAACCAAGGATTCCAAGACTAGTAACTCAACCCACCAAGGGCTTCCAAACCATTTGTCCAACCAAGGCCATGACTAGTAACTCAACCCAAGTTGTTATAGGGCTTCCAGAGCGTTTGTCCAATCAAGGATTTGAGGAACTAATAACTCAACCCACAACCAAAGGCACAATAAAACCAACCAGAAAAAAAAAGTAAAACCCACAACACAATGGCTATCCAGGAAATGGAAAGGCTAGGAAAAACCATTTTCAATACAGGAAATCCTCCATGCCAATGACTAATCATAACCAAGAAACCGCATGCATATGCCATCCATGCCAAAACTAGTAAGGAAATAATACATGCAACTTGGTACATGCAAGTAAAATATGATGTAGTTGTTGATATTGATGTCCTCTTTCACTTTCCTACTCTTCCTTTTCCTTCTTGCTCTAAATTCCAAGTATGCCACTCTCCTCCAAGAGTGCTCCAAGAAAAATCTAAGTGTCCAAGAGTATGAGAGAGAGAGAGAGAGAGAGAGAGAGAGAGAGAGAGAGAGATCTAAAACTGAACTAATCAAAAGCCATGAAATAATCCTCGTAATCCTTTTTATTAATAATGCCTCTATTTTCTTCAATTTTCTATTATTTTCCTTCATTTTCCTCCTCACATGCAACATGTGACCTTTCACCTCCCTTTTCTTATATTTTGGTAAATAAATGCCAGTAAATGCCACTTTTCCTTTCCAGAGCCTTTGTCGACTTCCATAGCCATTAATAAACCAAATGAGCACCTGCTAGGATGTTTTACCCAACATTAAACTTGGAATATGTGTCCCATGACCAAGATCTTATTTTACCTTTTTTAACTTTTACATGCATTTTTTACCAAGGTTGTTACAGGAGCCTCATTCCATATGAGGGGCAACAAATAATTTTTCAGTGACTTGGAGGAGAAGGACCTCCAACTGCACATCGAGATGGGAGATGATGGAAGGTATAGAGTGACTGACATCGGTACAGTTACTTTTCAGAGGGAGTATGGCTCCTCTTTCACATTAAAATATTTCATGTATGTTTCGGGTCTGAAGAAGAATTTAGTTACAGTTGTAATGTTCGAAGACCGTGGCTACGATGTGATATTTATAAAAGGAAAGTATTTCCTTAGACACAACACCACGGGACAAGTGCAGTAGATTAGGATTTGAGTGAAGAACCTCTACAAATTGGATGTATAAGATTGTGCAACATTGAGCACAAAAGCAGAGAAGGTGCAGAGCCGAGACATTGATGAATTATGGCATAGGATACTTAGGCATTTGCAATATGGAGATTTAAATATCATGCAACGGATTTCTACGGGAAGTACACCAAAGCCACCTTTCATGATAATGACAATAGAGTGCAAGTAGTCCTCGAAAGAGTTCACTCGGATGTGTGTGGACCTTTCTACACAGCCTCCATTGCCAAGCACATGTATTATGTTATATTTGTAGATGATTGCTCACGTAAGTGTTGTATTTTCTTCATGTTGAAGAAATACTAGACATTCTCCAAATTTTATGAATTTAAAGCACTTGTTGAGAAAGACATTGGAAGGAAAGTGAAGGCTTTCGAGAGCGATAATGGTGGAGAATATGTGTCTAATGAGTTTAAGAACTTCTATGCAAAGGAAGGAATTCAACGGGGGTTGAAAACACCCCATAATCCACAATAAAATGGGGTGGCTAAGAGGAAGAACAGAAGTATTGTGGGAGCTACAATGGCGATGTTGAATGATCAGGGCCTATCGTTTCACTTGTGGGTTGAAGCATGCAACACAGTGGTATATTTGTATAACATGAGTCCTCATTGGATTCTCAATATGAGTACACCAGAAGAATCTTTTTCAGGGAAGAAACCAGATTTGTCATTGTTACACAGTAATTTGTCACCATGTTCACTTCTTGTCCCTGATAATGAAGTGCCCCATGAAAAACCCTATGAAATGTTTCCACCATGGAGAAATACATAAAGACGTCCCCTAAAGACTCAAAGAAAAATTCCTTGGAATATTTTTTAAGGAACTTGGTCAAAACCCTAGTTTTTCGAGTCAGCGCGAATTCTAGTTTCATGCCCGCGTTGATGTCAGATTGACAGTCATGGCTTAGCGCTACCAGCACCCTTATTTCTTGTAAAACTGCGTTGATCCCTTTCTAGCATTGTGTCTTAAAATGGAGGAGAAGCTTCGAAATCTAGAAGTTCCAGGGCAAAGAGTTAGTTGTTAAACAGTGGTGATAGAGTCGATCTCTCTAATTTTAGAGCTTTGATCTCATCCATGGGGGTTTATCCCTTAGAAAGTGGATCTTCCTCTTTCTTTCATGGGCTCTCAACCTCTTCTCCCTTCCTATAAATTGGTCCCCATCCTTCCATTACTGGTTGGTCATTGTTGGGCTGGTCTGAACTCTTGTTCCCTTTACATTCTTGCACTATGATAACGCCTAAGTTGTTCGTGAGAAGGAATGATTTAGAGCTTCAGTGAATGACTCATATTTTCACCAAAGGGAGGCCTCCAACATCAAAGCCTAGGTTGTAAGCTCTTCCCTTCATATTTATCAATAAAAAATCTAATGTTTGCTTTCTATATTTGCCTAATATTTTATGCAAATATTATGGTACTCCTTGATCTTCTAGATAGTTAATGTTTAATGATTATTATGTATTGGATTAAGTTTTGTATTGCTTCTTGATCATCTATAGGTATTTGTATGCCACTAGTATCAAGAAGCGAGCCTAAAAGGATCATGGATGAAGGTCATCATCAATGGGTTCAAACATAACATCAGGAAAAGGTACCTCTATATCTTTTCTTATCACATTTTGAATATTAGCTAAGAAATATTTGCATTAGAAAGTATCTCGAGTTGCTAGACCCACTCTAGGGCTAGAGAGATCACCTATGTCCACAAAGGGGATTTATCTTGACAACAGAATTGGTGACTCCATTGGGGAGATTAGCAGGCTTAGCCTTCCTTTCCCGGATTGATCTTTGATCAATTTGCCCGACCACTGAAATCTAAGTTTCCTTAGGTATTTGTTAGTCTGCATGGGGTTTGATAGTCATTTCATTGTGTCAAGTTTGGTTTTGGTGTGAAACTCTTTTTTTTTTCCTTGTTTTTAGCACCCAGCACATTTTTTGCTTTCACAGTAGCACTGCCAGCACTGTTCTATATAGCACGGCCGCGTTGATTTGTCTTTTAGCACCCTTCTTCTCATCACAGAAGATCTGATCTCAGACCTCAGAAAATTTTGGGTTTCCACTTGTTTTTACAATGTGTCTTGTCCCTTGAAGAATGTCTGTTGATTCTTAGTGACCTCTTGCCTGTGTGTTTGACTTTTTTGTCTTCTTTGAAAGGGTGTTTTTCGTTTCTTTGACTTGCTTGTGAGTTGGAAGATTTCTGACCATTTTAAACACCTTTTGTTGCATTGCTTCTTACTTGGTTTGAAGTAGTTTTTCGTATGCACTGGTCATCACTACATTTCCGAACTTACCTTCAATTTAGTGTCAAACATAATATTACAATTTTTTTGATTTATGAGTTTAAAAGAGTGTGTATTTTCCCAATTTAAAAGAAAACTGAAAGTGATTTTCATTTTGATTCTTTGATTTGGCTTGTCTTTATCGTTTTGAAAAAGGGAGTGAAAATCATTTCATTCGTGTATTTTTAGAGTGATTTTGATTTCCGTTTGATTGAAAGAAAAGTGAAAAGTGTGGTTTTTTCATTTCTTCATTCATTTCGTTCATTTTACTTTTGATTGCATTTCAAAGTAAAAAGTAAAAAACAAAAATCATTTTATTCATCTTAGTGGAAAAGAGAAATGTTTTCATTTTTTCAATAAGTTGCATTTTTGGGGAAAGTGAATTCGATTTGAAAGAATTGCATTTCATAGTTTTGAACTAGTTTGGTTGGGTATTATTGTTTGCTGCACCGATTGCACTTTTGTTTGTATCTCTTCCCTCAATAGTTTATAGTTCATTGAAATGCACAGGTTTTATTTTTGTATTTATCCTGCATTATAGAATTCAGGTGACATCGATTTTGAGCCCAAAACTGAAACTTATCTCAAGATCAACATTAAAATTTACCCAATTTACCTTAAGGAGCATTTGGAACTAACGAGAACATTTAGAGGTCTAGGCTAGAGACGTGTTCTGGCGTCGTTAAGCGTAGCAACTGTCGCTAACAGCCTATGTTTCATCCTGGGGGTGATACCCCGTCCCACGGACGGAAGTATATAGGACTATGCTCCATGTATGATAAGTATATGGGGACGCTCTCATCGAACGGTTACACATTAGACAATGCTACTACGGACTGAACTCCCACGTATTGTCATGTATATTTTGGGAGACCCCACTAGGTTGTAAACTTGCCATAAGTAACCGAGTCGGCCGCCTTATGGACGTGATACACCGAACACAACATTCATGGAGATTACCTTCTCCTACTTCTTGGTTCGCCAGGAGGTATTCTGTAGTTCACGGATACTTGGTAATCCTCTTGCCTAGCTTACCCTTTTTTTGATTTATTTTTTTGTTAAATTATAAAATTTACTGTCCACGGAATAACATCATACCCGTGCACAACTCCTTAGCAACTATTAGGTTGAGAATAATGGCGACAGTTCTTAAATTTACCAATCAAGGAATCCCCTCAGATGGGAATCCTGGTCTTTTTCTTTTGGAAATGTTGGTACTCCCTATATGGAAACGTTGTCCCTCCCGGGATTAACCATTGTTTTTCCAGTTTGGTTATTTTCAACCCCCGTGGTTCCAAATGTCCAAGTTGCTTCTCAACCAAGTTCACCTTCACCTGAACAATGACAACCTCATGCTGATCCTAAAGTTGACCCCTCACCTTCTTCGCTTTTTTCTTCACCCCATTCTTCCTCTTCGCCTGGTGAAAGTCTAGATTCTAGTAACCAAGAAGTTAAGAAGAAGAAGAAGAGGACGAAGAAGAAGAAACAAAATAAGCAAGGAAGAAACCAAGCGACCATTGCTACCAATGCAATTGATTTTGAAAAACCTTCCAATCAATCTTGCAAAGTCAATTTCCCTTTCAAGCTATGTAAGGGTGACCACCTTCTTAGAGATTGTCCTGGGCCCACATCGGCCTTTGTCATCGGTTTCTAGAGATCATGCTGGTGATAAACCCTCAACTAGTAGTTATAAGGTCCATGGGAAACATGGTAAAGTCAAATTTCCCTGTAGGTTATGTGAAGGGAATCATCCCATTCACCTTTGTCCTTATATGGATGAAGCCTCAAAAGTGTTGGATAACCTTACTGCTTTTCAACCTCATATTCCTGTTGGTTACCAAAACCTTTACTCTTATCCTCTGCTAATTGATCAAGTGATCAATCAGAATTCATCTCTGGTTAATCCCACTCCCTCCAAAATTAAACCCCACGAGTTTGTTCCCAACCAACCATTGGTTGAGAAAACGGTTGACCTGATTCCACCCTCAGTGGATCGTGCTTTTCTCGTAGAGAGTGAACCTCATTCCACTCAGGTTCTATTTGTTTCTTCATATTCCCATGAATTAGATGGATATCCTCCCATCCCTACGGTACAGGAGGGTGATCCTCCCATTCCTGTAACACAAGGGGGTAGCTCTCCCGTTCCCGCGACACCCCCTCCAAGTAATCTAGTTGCTTCCTTTGATTGGAGTCGACTGGAAGGATACCATACTCCTCCTTAAGTGCCATTTGAGATCACTGTACAGACTTATAATGTGGTTGTACCTAGCATAATAATATATGAAGGTGCATCTGTTAGTATTATGTCCTAAACTACTTGGAAAGATTTCGGTTCTCCACAACTTGTGCCTGTTACCCAGAATTTGTTAGCTTTTAATAGAGGAACTAGTCAACCGTTAGGGATTCTTCTGAAGTTTCCTATTACTTTGGAAGGAAATACTATTTATATATACATTATGGTTGTCCAGGGCCCTTTTTATTTTAACTTACTCCTTGGGCGTGACTATACTTATGTCATGGGAGCTCTTGTCTCTTCTCTCTTTCGTGTGATCTGTTTCCCACATGGAGGAAGAATTGTGACCATTGATCCGATGTCATTCATTGGTCCTAATATGGCTCCCTATCAACCATCCTCCCTTAATGGTACTTCCATGCTATTGGCATCTTACCCGCCACAGGTTAATTATGTGGCAACCTATTCCATGCTTGTGTCCGCTAATGATCTAGTCAGTGATATAGTGCATCATGTACTGGGGGCATTGGACCCTGACTTCCAGAGTGTTGTTCTCCTATCTGATGAGATCCTCTTGTAATCCATGACCACTTATGGGTCGTGATCAGGTCTTCAGAGAAAATTCCATTTTCTTGTGTCAAGATTCTTAGAAAATGAAACAAGCTCTTCGGAGCAGAGTTCCTTTTCTTGTGTTTAGATCCTTAAAAAATGAAACAAGCTCTTCGGATTAGAGTTATTTTTCTTGTTTCCAACTCATTAAAAAATGAAATAAGATGTTATGAGGATAGTTATTTTACTATGTCAACCTCGATAAAAAATGAAATAGGTCCTTATGAGCATAGTTATTTTCCTGTGTCAAGCTCATTAAAAAATGAAACAAATCCCTTTTCAATTCGAGTCTTTGACTAGATCTCGTAAAATCCCAGTTGAGTCTTTCACTTGATCTCGTAAATGAACCTTCATTCCATCCACCTATTAGTAACTATTAGTCTACTTAGGTGAATGAGATGAAGCTTTGGGGGGGCATATACCTCGAATTGAGTCACCATGCTGAGGGCATGCAAACTTATTCCAAGCATAGTTTTTCTTTGTTTCAAGCTTGTGAAAAAATGAAACTGATTTCAAGCATAGTTTCTTGTTTCAAGCTTATGTAAAAATGAAACCATCCTCATTCTCCCTCTACTAATTGCCATTTTATCAGCCTGTTTCTACCATATGAGCCTTGATTTTCTCATTCCATCGCCACCATCTGCTTGGTCGATCATAGGCTCTCACTTGATTATTTTTACCCTTTCCTGAGGGACCATTATGATGAGTGGTATTGTTATCCAACCTCTTTACCTTTCCATGTTTTGAGCATCTCCATCATGACCGGAACCAATTTCTACCCCTTATACCACTCGTTCCTCTAGGTGGAGTCATCTTTTAGCTCTTTTCTGACTCTTGAAAAATGAAAATATTTTTGAGTACTTTTAATTTCGAACTCATTAAAGTAAATGAATTGGCGTGGTCTCAATATACGTTTACCCCTTTTTCAAGCTGAGATTAACTATTTATGAAAAAGGAATGCCTTGATCAAACACGGTCAAGAGGTTCTCTCAAATGTTGTTTTCTACCTTTCCAAATTCGAGATATGATCTACAAAAAGGGACATGATGGAGTTTTATTTTCCGTTTCAAACTCCTAAACGTGAAAAAGACACCGATTTATCCTTCTTTCGAATTTGTTAAAAATTAAACGGCGAAAGACTTGTCACCATGACAGGATCGAGTTCCTCCTTCCTAGGGCTCGTTAAAATTACTAGGATGGATTCATTCGAAGAATGAACTTACACGCTCAACATATTTTATCCTCTTCACACTGGCTATCAAAAATAAAGAGGTACTCATTAGCAATAATGAGGGGAATTGAAAGTGAACATCCTGTGTGTATTTTGGGCATATTGTCATTCTTGAACATGACACTCATCTAGAGTTCGTGTCGGGTTGGGGATATCCTTCATTCTTCATTTTTCCTCCGTGGGTTCGGGAAATTCGTTTTCCTCCTATTCGATCACCATTTTTTTCATCATGACCTCTGATCCCGTTTGAGTCAAATGTTGCCACACTCTAGAGTCGTGTCGCCAACATGTTAAAGAGAACTCCTTCTTGTCAAACATCCTTTGTTTATCTGACCTCCTCTATTACAATCCCGAATCACTCCTATTATCTTGAGATATATGTTGTTTCGTGTCGATGATGTGGGAATGATTATGGCCCTCCTTCAGCGAATCACTTCATGTCGACTTCATCTCATTATCCAAGAAGGTGGTTTAGAAACTTATTTTCAATACCTTGGAGCTTGCATGCCTCAAAGGAAAATTCTTCGTGCTCGATGGTAGGTTCACGTCATTGACCTTTGATCGAATTATTCTACAATTCTTCAAATTCAACACATTTATTCACACTTGTAGATTGTATTGCCTTACCTTAAGCACCATCGTCATTATTGGTGGTTTCTCTCATGCATGTTAGCGGTTTTCATTATTAGTCGGTTATCAGGTGGTTTCTACCATTTTCGATGTCAACACATCTATTCGCATGGCTAGATTCATACATTGGGTTGATTGATACCGCGATGAAGACCCTGGATCGTATCTGATTTTGATCCGGGCTGCAGGGAGTTATTGAGTATTCATAATTGTATACATGATCCTATCTATACGGATGGTTGCATCCATGTTGTGGATCCATTTCTATGATATCTTTAGATGGATGGTTGCGACCATGTTGTGGGTTCATGTGTTATTTGATTCCTAGAGAAAATATATGTGGTTAGACATATTTATACCAGAGATTCCATATATTGTATTATGTTTGATTTGGTAGGTTTCTTGGCGGTGATCTGATTTATTTGCCTTGGTTCATAAGGAATTTCAGCCATCACTCCCCATTCTGCCTTCATGCTTTAGGGGGCATATTTTACACACAAAAAAATTCACCATGCTCACTTACCATCCCTGAACCTGAAGTGACCTATGACAGACCCTGTGAAATGTTTCCACCATGGAGAAATATGTAAAGACGTCCCTTGAAGACTCAAAGAAAATTTCCTTGGAAGATTTCTATTTTGAACTTGGTCAAAACCCTAGTTTTCTGAGTCACCACGTTTTCTAGTTTCATACCCACATTGATGTCAGATTGACAGTTTTGGCTTAGCACTTCCAACACCCTTATTTCTTGGAAAACAATGCTAATCCATTTCTGGCAATGTTTCCTCAAATGGAGGAGAAGCTTCGACCTTTAGAAGTTCAAGGGCAGCGAGTTGGTTGTTAAACAGTGGTGATAGAGTCAAGCTCTCTGATTATAGAGCTTTGATCTCATACATGGGGGTTTATCCCTTAGAAAGTGGACCTTACTCCTCCTTTCATGGGCTCCCAACCTCTTCTCCCTTCCCATAATTTGTTCCCCATCCTTCCACTATTGGTTGGTCATTGTTGCATTGGTCTGAACTCTCGTTCCCTTTACATTCTTACACTATGATAACGCCTAAGTTTTTTAGGAGAACAAATGCTTTAGATCTTCGGTGAAGGACTCATATTTTCACCAAAGGGAGGCCTCCAACATCAAGGCCTAGGTTGTAAGCTCTTCCTTTCATCTTTATCAATAAAACATTTGATGTTTTCTTTCCATATTTATCTAATTTTTTATGCAAATCTTCTGGTACTCCTTGATCTGCTAGATAGCTAATGTTTAATGATTATTATGTATTGGATTAAGTTTTTTGTTGCCTCTTGATCATCCGCAGGTATTCGTGTGCCACCAGTATCAACGAGCGAGCCTAAAAGGATCGTGGATCAAGGTCATCATCAACGGTTTCGAACATATCAGAAGGAAAAGGCACCTCTATCTCTTTTCTTGTCGCATTTTGAATATTATCTAAGAAAGATTTGCATTAGAAAGTATCTCAAGTTGCTAGACCCACTCTAGGGATAGAGAGATCGCCTCTATCCGCGGAGGGGATTTATCTTGAAAACAGTCACACTTCAGGATCTTTGGTTCATGAGTTTACTGTCATGTTTCCAAGTATGCAAGGAAAAATCTAGAGTCGACAACATAGTTGGGCATATTTTTGGGGTACACTGATACACCTCATAACTATTGGGTGTACCTTCCATCTCACTGCATGACAATTTTTCATAGATATGTGAAATTAAATGAAGAGAAGTCCATGAGATGTTCCCCTTAGATTGAGCTTTAGTTGCATACATATGAGGAGCTTTTGGCTCCAAAGGAAGAACCTCCATATGTTGTGGAGCAACCACAAGAAGAGGAACAGAGAGTGGAGGCACCCACTCATGCAAATACATCCAGAGAAGGAAGAAAGCGCACTAGGTAAGCTGATGGATTATTGCATGATATTAGAGAGAATGTGGGAGCAACCACATCACAATGCAGATAGAGGAGGTCACTAGATCGTTACACTAGGTACATGGCTCTAATGAGTGAGCTAGTTGAGACAAAACCATCCTCATTCGAGGAAGAAGTTCAAAATAAAGTATGGAATGATGTCATGGTAGAGAAATATGATTCCATAGTCAGAAAAAATGTTTGGGAAGTGGTCCCAAGACTAGAGAACAATTCAATGGTAGGTTCGAGGTGGATCTATAGGGTGAAGCAGGCAACAAACAAAAGCATCGAGAAAAACAAGGCCAAATTTGTGGCCAAGTGGTTCTCTTAAGTGGAGGGAATTGATTACAAGGAGAAATTTGGTACAGTAGCAAGGTACTCTTCTATCATATTAATTCTAGCACTTGCACCACGGATGGGATGAAATATCCATCAGATGGATGTGGGGACAACATTCCTCAATAGAGTGATTGAAGAAGAGGTGTACATTGAACAACCGAAATGATTTTAGACTTTCAACAGAGAGTCGCATGTGTGCATACTCAAGTGAGCATTGTATGGATTGAAACAAGCACTTCGTGCTTGGTACACCAGGATCAACATTTATTTCACCAGGTTGGGCTTCACAAAAAATGAAGCAAATGAAAACCTTTACCATATTGTTATTGAAGGTAAATTGTTGATTATAGTATTATATGTCGATGATTTGATTTTAACTGGTGATGAGAAGTTGATCAAATCTTGCAAAGAGGATCTTGCAAGGGAATTCGAGATGAAGGACATGGGACTCATGCATTATTTCCCCGGTTTGGAATTATAACAAGGAGATGGAGAATTGTTTGTCTCTCATGGAAAGTATGCCAATGAGATACTGAAGAAGTTCCACGTGGAGACTAGAAAACTCGTGGACAGTCTTCTGGTAGGCAATTGGAGGAAGGAAGATGCCACTTCAGGTGAGGAAGTGGAGGCCACTATTTATAGGTAGCTTGTGGGTTCACTCATATATTTGGTGAGCACATAACCAGACATGTGTTATGCAGTTAACCATGTTAGTCAAGCAATGGTTAAGCCAACCAAACTGTATTGGAAGGCAGCCAAACATGTGTTGAGATACCTCAGAGGCACTACTCGGTATAGTATTTGGTACATACGAATAGAGGGAGTGAGGCTTCAAGGCTTCAAATATGCAGATTTGGTGGGTAGTCCATCAGATCGGAAGAGCACTTCAGGAGGAGTCTTTAGTATTGGATCAACAACAGTGTCTTGGTACAACATGAAGCAGAGATTAGTTGCACTCAGTTCGGCAGAAGCGGAGTACATGGCTTCCAGCCGAGCAACTTGTGAAGTTATTTGGATGAGGAAGATTCTTGTTGGATTATTTGGTCAAATGATGGATCCCACTATGATTTACTGTGACAATCAGAGTTGTATCAAACTCTCTGAAAATCTTGTTTTTCATGATTGATCCAAACACATCGACATCTGATATCACCATCTACGAGATTGTGTGCAAAGCCAGATTATTTTGTTGGAATACATTCCTATAGAGGAACATAATGCATATATTATGACAAAGGATTTTTCAAGAGGAAAATTCAAGTTCCATAGAGGAAGGATTTGAGTATATGATAATGTCTTTTTTGCTGAGAGGGAGTGTTGAAAAATGGAAGAAAAAAAATCTCGATTTAATTTTCCCTTGAATTAAATTAGGAGAAAATCAAAATTCCACATCACAAGACAACTAGAATGAGTTAACTAAGTTGTTATCACTCAATTAGCTTAGTTAATTCGAGTTATGGGCTTAACTTGATTTGTGTACAATGATTCCTAAATTTTAGGAGCCTAGGTTGAGTTTAATTTTAGTTGTAACAATTTAATTAAGTTAAATCGAGTTAAGGCCAGTTACACTAGTTCTAACTATTGGAGGAACTAGTAGGTTAAACTAGTTCTAACTATTGGAGGAAGTAATAGGAGGTCTAGCAGTGGGGTGAAAATTCAATGTTCAACCAATTAATTGATCAATCAACTAATAATTAACTCATGCATGCATGAAATTCGAGTTACCTAGTTGATATTGGAGTTCATCAAGGGAAGTGTACCATCAGTTGTATAATTATCCAAGTTGTATAGGTGGTACATGCAGTCAAAGAAGGGCCTATAAGGATTGCGCAGTTATGGATAAGAAATTTCCCTAAATAATAGGGGTTAATTCCCTAGAAAACAATGGAAGGAAATAAGAGCTTGATAGACAGGGAAATTGGCAAAGTATTGGCCAAGTTAGTTTGTGAGACGGTGAGATAGATTATACTTGTGCAAAGGTTTCTCGGGCTTGAGAAATCATTGTGTTTCTTCTCTATTTTTTTATTAATGCAATACAAATGGGAAGGGGTTTTGAACAGTTTCTTTCCCCTCGATATATCCTCGTGTATGTGTATTGATTCATGTCGCATGTTTTTATATTGCTTCTCAATCGTGAATTTATTTCTGCATATGAACAGAGTAGATTTAAGTCGTATATTTTAGAAAATTACATAAACGATATTGAATCTACAATTAATTTCTACATTGCCCAAGTTACTCCAATAAGTTACCAATTCACCATGGTTTAAAAAATAATTATTTTTTTATATCTTGATATGACTTGATGACATGGAAGAATTTAGAATAGGTAAAGAAGGCTAGACAACAGATCTGTTTTCTTTAATTCGATCTTGACAAAGACCGTTATGATGAGGTTAACTAGTCTTTTAACATTAGCATACTTTCATGGTAAGGTTTTGGGAGACAATTTGATAGTATGGTGCAAGCACTCTTTTCTAATACTTCAATGTTCGTATTTATTAGTCTTTTAATAGATATTCTACAAAAATACATCACATACGGTCCACCCCTTAACTTCCTATTCATATGCTATGTGTTAGGATGCTAATGCTCGAGGCCCTTTTCTTGATGTTACTAAAGCTCAAGGTTAGAATAGAAATATTTCTAATTTAGGAGAGGGAAAGTGATCAATTGCCACTTCGTTGATTATTATCTCTTGTCTTTGTAACTATCATAGGATTCAATTGTTGGTGGTCATACTATTTGGATTATCTAGATACTTTCCATATTCTAGTTAGGGTTAATGATATGTGATTCAAAAATCAACTATTAATTTATTGAGATTGACATTAAACCGACATAATCGAGGAAATCTTGATATCATATAATTGATGAGGATAATTTTCATTACTTAAGTATACCCTTTAGGCTTAATTTTTCTCTCTGTCTTTATGTGAAAATGTGTAAAAAATTACAATGTGAGATTAAAAGATGGATGTTGAAAGAGCATCCTCTGATAAGCTTACGATTATTCTTAAGTTATTCATATTTATCATGTTTCTAGTTGACTTCTCACTTCAGATTTTGATCTAAATTTCGTTGACTTCCCAGTTCACTTCCTTTATTACTTTGAAGTATTTGTAATTTATCCGAACAAAATCGTGGTTTTATTTCAAAGTGCCATTCTTTTGACCAAATGGGTTGTAAGGTGTCTTTGAATCTTGAAAAGAATTGTTTAGAAACTAAAGGAAAGTATTGTTTAGAAACTGAATTTGCATAAGAAATGCCAAAGTAGGATTAAAGAACATTTTATGCTCCATAATTTCATTTTAATGTGAAATGACTTCAAATTAATGGTTCACGCGTACTACGAAGTATTTGGAAAGCATGAAATAAGGTAGCTTCAAAACTCTCTTCGTATTTCTATGGCTTTAGAAGAGACTTAGGTTTGGCTCTTCACTCAATTCAGAGTTGGAAATGCCAATGTTGCACTATAACACATTTAAATAGATACGTTCATAAGAGACTATCTAGGAAAGGGATTTCTAGATGAAGAAATCTCTAGGATGATGGTACCATATTGTGGAAAACATGTCACTCTTTTTGTGACAATACAACTTAAATTTATTTATTTATTTATTATTATTATTATTTATATACATTTAATAATTATTTTTTCTAAATTAGTAGACACATAAATTTAACATGTTATTTTAGTTTTTATTCACAGAGATTGGAGGTGGAAATAAGATAAACAAATTTGGATTTATAAGTTAATGAAGATTTATTAGTATTTTGAGAATCACATCTTTTACAAGAAAAGTTTGAATAAAAGGTGAAGGGCCTTTTATTTAACCATGGTGAATTGGTAACTTGCTAAAGTAATCAATCAAGCAAGGCCCATAATCAAACTTTTCAACTCCCACTATAACACCAAGAGTATATCCAACACTCTACAACCTAGATATATCAATAACATATGACTTAGCAACATTATAACACAAAGAGTATATCCAACAATCCACAAGCTAGATATATCAATAGCTTATGACTTAGCAAGAGCCAAGACATCCTGACCCCATTAGAGTATCTATCCTAGGGGTCACCTACTCTTCCAGCCTTATCACAATGAGCCAAACATGTACATGAATTTAACTTAGGTGGATGAGAGAAAAAATCATGTTCCCAACCACTCGAGCTACTAACTTGGGAATTTTAAATTGAAGGACATGGGGGTGGGTTTTTATCCACTTATGTTTGCACGAGTCATAGGTCATTTATTATAATTTGTACATTTGAGCACTACTTCAAGATGCCCCCATGGTTTGAGGTTAGCCTTCATCTGAATTGAATGTTTCTCCACCATTGAATCCAACGCCTTTGGACAAAAGGTGACGACTTTCATATGAAGAAGTTAAGTGGGTGAATGGTTGGGGAGATGTGTAGGTGTAATGTATGAAATTATGTAAACATGTTTACATGTCAACTTAATATGTTGAATTTATATTAATATCTTGAAATTACAAGACATAAAGGATTTGTAAATATTTACATGTTAGCTCAATTAAATAATAATAAAAGATTAAAAGTAATATAGAACCCATTGTAGGGAGATGTTGTAGTGTCTATAAAAATTTAAAAGTAATAAAATTAATAAAATTCAATTTTAATAGATTTTTGGCTTTTGTGATCCATCAATAAATTATGAAATCTTTCGGTAATAATCACATTATAATGAACAAAGTCGACGTGTTTCGAACCAACCAGTGTGGTTCATCATCAGGACTAGGTGAGAGATCATATCAGTCGTTGAGTTTAAATAGATGTAGGAAAGGCAAAGAAAACCGTTAGAATAACAGCTAATTTGACTTTGAAATCCATAACGGTTAGTTCTATTAATTTAATTATTAAATTAAAAAATCATAACAGCTAGCTTGAATATTGAAATTAATAATGGTTAGGTCAATTTAATAGTTTAATTATATATAAAAATTATTTTATTTTTATTAATATCGTTAATTGATTATTCAAAATACAAATATTATTTTATTATAATTATATATTATTTTATTGTAATTCTATCTTAAAAATATAAATCAATAAATCAATATAAATAAAATAATATATATATATATATATATATATATATATATATATATATATATATATATCAAATAAATAAATAAATAAATAATCATAATAATAAAAATAAAATAAAATAAAATAAATAATAATAATAATATATAAAAAAAAAAGGTAAAATTAAGAATATAAGGCAGGGATCCAACACCTGCGTATATTCCAACCGTCATCTCTATTGAGATTTACGGGTCTTTTTTCAATTTCAAGGGCCTCTCTTAACTTACGATGATGAAAGTGATCAATCCTGGCTAAGACCTTAGCCTCTTCGATGCAAATATGATGGTTAATTTTTTCCACATGTTCAGCTAGGGCAGAGGTGCGGAACCTTCCACATTAAGAGAGGCCCTTGAAATTGAAAAAAGACCCGTAAATCTCAATAGAGATGACGGTTGGAATATAAGCAGGTGTTGGATCCCTGCCTTATATTCTTAATTTTCCTTCTTCTTTTTTATATATTATTATTATTATTATTATTATTATTATTATTTATTTATTTATTTGATTTATTTATTTATTTTTATTATTATTATTATGATTATTATTTTTTATTTTTTTTATTTTTTATTGATTTATTTATTTATATTTTTAAGATAGAATTACAATAAAATAATATTTGTATTTTGAATAATCAATTAACAATATTAATAAAGATAAAATAATTTTTATATATAATTAAACTATTAAATTGACCTAACCATTATTAATTTCAATATTCAAACTAGCCGTTATGATTTTTTAATTAAATAATTAAATTAATAGAACTAACCATTATTTCAAAGTCAAATTAGCTGTTATTCTAACGGTTTTCTTTGCCTTTCCTACATCTATTTAAACTCAATGACTGATCTCTCACCTAGTCCTGATGATGAACCACACTGGTTGGTTCGAAACGCGTCAACTTTGTTCATTATAATGTGATTATTACCGAAAGATTTCATAATTTAAATTTCAATTTGTTATATTGTAATTTAATTTTCATTAATAAAATTAAGAATATTTTTTTAGATAAAACAAAATCATAATATACATATCACATTAAAATATATAATATATAACATATAAGTTGTTAAGTTGTTTGGCAGAGAGACCCTCTACGACCATGTATGGGAGAGATGTTATCATGTAACGTTACATTTAAAAATAATAAAGTAATACTTACAATAAAAAAATAAAAATAGTAATAACCAAAAAAATTGATAAATAAAATACTTCATTTTCCACCTTAATTTTACATCAATTTTATATAAAGAAATAAAGTAATTGAAAGTAAAAATAATAATTTAATTTTTAGTATGAGAGAGATATGTACTTTGCTTACTATTTAACATGGAATTTACATTAAATAATATTATTGATATTACATGATGTTTAATTCATTTTATGTTTAATTTACATGTAATATATATATATATATATATATATATATATATATATATATATATATATATATATAAATATTTCACTCTCAATTGTGAACAAAATGTTTCAATGTGCATATTGAAGAAAAAAAATGTAATTTAAGTTTAAGTATTTCTTATATTTCAATGTCCATATTAAAGAAATATAGTGTAATTTAAGTAAAAAAAATAAAAATTGTGTTTTCATTTTCATATATGGATTTTACATGAAATATTTCAACATGCATGTTGAGTAAAAGATTTTAACATCAAACACATATATAAGGAGAAAGAGTGAGAGATTTTTTATTCCACGAATATTTTTTTTTATGAGGGAGATTTGTAATAATGTCAATGTTTAATTTGACATATAACATTTTAAAAATATTAATAATAAAAATAATTAAATATATACATACAAGAAAGTCATGCAATTGATGCTTGAGAGGGAGAAGGATTTGCATGCAGGTAAGAGTGAACCTCGGGATGTGAAGCAACCACAAGATGAGGATCATGGAGTGGGAGAAACCACTCATGCAGAGAAATTTTGAGCCAGATGGGCAGAGGGAGTGCATGCAACTATACCACCAGGTGAGAGGTGGGGCAACATGCATGATTAATCCCAAGAGGATATTTCTGGGCATGATTCATTGAGATGGTGTGGATCTCATGAATTGAACCTGGCTACGAGGTGCCCACAGAGCAGCAATAGCATGATCAGTTGGATTGATGCAGGCAGATCAAAGTGACAATGTCAGATACTGGAGTGCGGTTCAGAGTTGACAGCAAGTGCAGAGTGCATGGGTGCAGAGTTCAACAGCGCAGTGGTTTCTAAAGACATGTGCAGTTGGTACCAGCGGAAGTTAAAGACTTTGATGATAGATGCATTATATTGATTCAGTTGTTTGGAGGCTATTCAGTTTCAGAAGTGTTGCAGCAAGAGTTGTAGAGCAGATGCATGGAGTTGCAGGGCGCTTTCAAAGGTTGCAGGGCAAATGCATGGAGTTGCATGTCGCATGCAAAGATAATCCTTTCTTGTTGAGAGGGAGTGTTGAAGTTTGCAACAAGAAACAGTGAAGGAGGCATCCCGAAACATCATCCTTAATCCTAGTTGGAAAATAATCACCTAAACTAGGTGGGGCCCACACAGGCTATTTTTAGGTGTACGTCTATTTTTAGACATGGTGAGCATATTCTATAAGTTGCAGGATGCTATTTGTAGATTGTTGGTCAAATGTGAAAAATAGATGAAATTCTATTGATCCAGATTTTATGCAGGAACGCAACAGAATACAGAAATAACCATGAACATAGAGATGCAGCGAAAATAATGCTTCATTTCATTAATATCAAATAATAGAAATATGCTTACAGGCATAATGGAAATAAAATAGCTAGGGTGCTGGTAGCGAATCTCTGAGAAGAGATGTGATGGCTACAGACCTCTGAACTGTGTTACAATGAGGCTCGAGGGCCTATTTATTGTTGAGAAACAATGTAGAATCTGAAACGTCCAAAAAAACCTAACCGTAGGAGATGAGGCGCCAAAACTGTGGGCGCCCGTTTGGGTAAATTGGTGGTTCAACTTCCCAGGGGCATAACTTTGGCACCCGATCTCCGTTTGACGCGTTCAATAGCTCGTTAGAAAGATCTATCTGAGGACTTCAATTTTTGAACGAGCAACATTTGTCCATGGACCCATGTTGCTCTTCATTTTCCAAAAAAATGTCATTTAGGGCCTCAAAACGGCTCCGGAAGTTCATGACCCGAAAAACTGCTAAAAATAGTAAGTTTTGTTGCAACTTGAAAATTGAAAGAACTGAAGATGGGGGTTCAAATGGAATAGGTGGGTGGCCACCAATATCCACCTGGATCATTAAGCCCCCAAAACGGCTCCGAGAGTGGAGGACTCGAAAACCTGCTAAAAATAGTAAGTTGTGCTGAATGTGAAAAGCTGTAAGAATTGATGGTGCTGGTCCAAATGGAATAGGTGGGTGGCCACCGATATCCACCTGGATCATTCCTCCCTCCTTAGGAAGCAATGGTCCCCATTGCATTGAGATCCTCCATGAGATGAGGCAAATTCTGTTGAACTGAGTATTATATGTGTTGAAGATGTCATGGACCTGCGGGTGGACATGCTGGATGCGTTTAGTAATTTTGGTTTCTTTATCAACCTCATACAGTACATGTTTGGATTCTGTATGTGTAGTTGCAGGATATATGGCAACATCAAGTGGTGGTGCATTGGGAGTCAGATCAATGGAGTGCTTGTCCTGACAGTGTAGACGAACCTCTGTGAGTGAGGAGAAATTGTCATCGTATTCCTCCATGACTTTGTCCATCTGCTGCAGCCGTGAAAGGGAGCCCTGTTTCGAGGTTGTGGCCACAATATTCTTCTTTCCCTGTGAGTGAGTCGTAAGGAAAATGAATTTCCTGGTCTGGGAAACAATCTTACTGCATTGTTTTACAGTAGTCAAAGAGATGGCAGGAGGCGGTACTACCTCCGGTATCCTGTACAAGTTATTTCCCAAAGTAATAATAACAACACGAGGCCTAGACTCATACACAGCATGTCGCCTCCATAAGTATGGTTGGCCCAATAATACATCAGCTACATCAAGAGGAGCAACATCACACAATACCTCATCCGTGAATGGCTTGATACTGTATGGAAGTCGGCACTGCTGGCGGATGCGGTGATCTCTCCCTGGGTGGAGCCACCCAATGGTATACGGTTGCGGGTGTGCTATGGTTGGTAGGCCGAGCCGCTTCACGACGTCTGCTGAAATGAGGTTCTTGTGGCTTCCGCTATCGACGAGAAACTGCAGCGGAGAACCCTTCACCCACATCTGCGACTGGAAGAGGCGCTCCCCCTCCTCTGGATCCTCTGGACCCTCCTTCTGGATCTTGGTGGTGGCAACAATGGCACTGGGATCCGCATCAATGATCTGCTTCCCTTTGTCATTGCCTTTGTATGGTTCTAACTCAGGATCAGAAAATGCATCTGATTCGGGTGCCTTTAGTTCAGCCACCAAAGACTGTTTGGCCCGACACTCGTTTGTGCTGTGAGTGGGGCTGTTATGAAATTCACACCACTTCCTTGTGTCCTTCTTTGGATTTGTGGTGTTGTTCTGAGTCGCATTGCTTTGGCCTTGCCCCTTGTTCTTCGATTCGGGGGCACCTTTCGGATTCGCAGATCCAAAGTCTCGCTTCTTCTGCTTAAATTTCTGCTCGATCTTGGCGGCATAGCGATATGCCGTGCCAAGCGATATAATGTCGAGGAACTCCATTTCCTCCTGAATGTGTTTGTGCAGACAGCCACGGTACTTGAGCACCAAATGTCTCTCTGAATCTTTAATACCCAACTTTGTGCGTAGGGTATGGAACAGATTCGTCAGTTCGTGCACATCTTGATCCTTTTGTTGCCGCAGCGTGGTCCATTGGATGTATTTGTCCTCATAGCTCCCCATAGGGTAATATTGTTCCTTGATGCCGTCTCGGAACGAATTCCAAGTGGGTGTGGTCGAGAACAGAGAGGGTTCCCCTTTGCCCTCTCGCTCACGGTAGGTTTCCCACCAGTCTTTAACATGGGGGGCGGCTTTGAGGAGTGCAAAAATAATCTTTTCTCGGTCAGAGAAGTCATGGACCGAGAAATACCCTTCCAACAAATTTAACCATCTATCTACAGCGTCTGCATCTATTTTTCCTTCAAATATAGGAATGTCAAAGTTTACCTGTACCTTGAAGGGAGTGGCGCCTCCAGAGTGGCTGTTGGATGGAGATGCGCCATATGTGGGCAGTCGTTGAAGGATTTGAGCAAAGTTATCCATCATCACGTTCCTTTGTTTCTCGAGGGCCTCCTCGAGCGGTGATAGGATCTCCTTGCTCCTCGTCTTTCTTTTCTTCCGCCATGGGAGGTCGTCGGGGTTTGCGGGCGATCTTGCGGGGTTCCTCAGATCCGACCCTAACTCCTTATACCCAATAGCGTTGGGGACATGCAAGAAAACAAAAGAAAGAAACGGACGGCTACGATGCACCCGCGATCAGTTTTTGTGCGGAACGCAACGGAATACCGAAATAGCCATGAACATAGAGATGCGGCGGAAATAATGCTTCATTTCATTAATATCAAATAACGAGAAATATGCTTACGAGGCATAATGGAAATAAAATAGCTAGGGTGTTGGTAGTGAATCTGCGAGAAGAGAAACAGATGGCTACGGAACCTACGACTAGCTACAGACCCTGACGGGGCTCGAGGGCCTGTTGTTATTAGTATGGGAATGCGAGCGTCCAAAAACCTAGCCGTAGGAGATGAGGCGCCAAAACTGTGGGCGCCCGTTTGGGTAAATTGGTGGTTCAACTTCCCGGGGGCATAACTTTGGCACCCGATCTCCGTTTGACGCGTTCAATAGCTTGTTAGAAAGATCTATCCGAGGACTTCAATTTTTGAACGAGCAACATCAATCCATGGACCCATGTTTCTCTCCGTTTTCCCAAAAAATGTCGTTTAGGGCCTCAAAACGGCTCCGGAAGTTTAGGACTCGAAAAACTGCTAAAATTAGTAAGTTTTGTTGCAACTTGAAAATTGAAAGAACTGAATATGGGGGTTCAAATGGAATAGGTGGGTGGCCACCAATATCCACCTGGATCATTAAGCCCCCAAAACGGCTCCGAGAGTGGAGGAACCGAAAACCTGCTAAAAATAGTAAGTTGTGCTGAATGTGAAAATCTGCAAGAATTGATGGTGCTGGTCCAAATGGAATAGGTGGGTGGCCACCGATATCCACCTGGATCATCTATTTTTAGAATATTGGGCGAAGTCGATTTATAGATCGTCAATCTTTCAACAGAAATGGTTTACTTGACTCCCTCTCAAAGGTAATGGTCCTAATGTCGGTCGCACTGTATCGACCATCGTTGCCCATCTCTATATGCATTTGGAGGTCCTTCTCCTCCAAGTCACTAAACAACTCCTTGTCTCCCGTCATATGGAAAGATGCACCACTATCAAGATACCACACCGATCCCATTGAGCTTGAAACCAAGCATGTGATCAAAGAGAAATCAAGTTCAAATTGTGAGGCTAAGGCCTCACCCGCTGCAGCTCCAGCAGCTTTCTTGTTCTTCTTCTTTTGTGGGCAGTTAGTGGCGAAATGCCCATGTTCGTGACAGTGAAAACACTTCACCTTGGACAAATCCTGCTTCTTGCCTTTAGCCTCAGATTTTGGATGGGATTTCTTCCCCTTCCCTTTCCTGATTTGGCAGCCAAAGTGAAATTCTCTTCATCTTCATTCTTCGATGAAGATCCATCCTGGTACTTCACCTTATCTCCTCCTGCACAAGATCCGACCAAAGTCGCTCCCAACCCGGTAGTTTCTCCCGTCCATTGACAGAGTCTTCATAGCTATGCCAACTCTTCGAAAGCCCAAGGAGATCCAAGCTCACCAAGTTATCATCATCAACAGTAATCCCCACACTTCCTAGTTCATCCCTACAGTGGAAAAAATTCGTGAGATATTTTGGAATACTTTCACCCTTCTCCATTTTTATTTTTCTGAGCTAATCTTTCAGTGCCAACTTCCTCTGGTCATTGCTGATTTGGCACAAATCTGTCAAAGGCTTCCACATTGCAAATGGAGTGGCTTTCCCATGAAGGCTGGACACAATATGGTCCTTCACACCTTCCAACAGAATTCTTCTTGTCTTTGCTACCTTCTTTTGCCATGCGTCAAGTCCTGCAGCATCGCTAGGACCCAGCTTAGGAACATCGCTATCGATGAACTCCTTTAGTCCATTATCTTCCAGCACCGCCTCCATCCTATCCTTCCAGGCTATGTAATTCGAGCTTCCCTCAAGGGAATACTCCAATTACAACCCATTGAAAGACATTTCAATGAATACTCAACTGTCGCACCAATAATTTTCTACAGCAAATTCGAATTTTCCACCAGCACAAACTCAGCAATTCTTCACAATTGCAATCTTCAAGAATTAACACTGCTCTGATACCATGTAGAAATTATATAACATATACATGTATATATCCAGATTCTCCTGATCTAACAATATTTATCTTCTTGCTAAATACAGAATCCTTCCACTGTTAATCTTTTGCGAAAATTTAAACTCAATTGCAAACACATGAAGCAATAAAAACAATCGCACATAACACAATTGTTTAACGAGAAAGCCTGAAGCTGAAAACCCCAAATATCATATATTATGTATCATGGAGATCATGTAACAATATCATACAAATCTTAGTACATCAAACTCTCAGTACAATACAATTGTCACACACTATCTAAAGAAATCTGCAAATCCATGCACTGATTACTGCCCCCTGATAGCCTTGCCTCCATTGTGCAATCCCT
The DNA here is from genome assembly GCA_034641835.2 of Pinus albicaulis. Lineage (NCBI taxonomy): Eukaryota > Viridiplantae > Streptophyta > Pinopsida > Pinales > Pinaceae > Pinus > Pinus albicaulis. Next base: position 306,551,941 of record CM076576.1, on the reverse strand, counting down.
GCTAAAGAAGACCCCTGAATGAATTCGAATTGGCCTTGCCTTGACTATGAAATCCTCATTGGAAACTCCAATGTGTGTGTGATGCAATCAATGCATCACTATAGTCACAATAGATAGTCCATATCACCCTTTCACCTATCTCTCCACTGGGTCTCCACTAGAACTGTCATGCACTGTAGTTAACTGCTGTATTTGTTCAGTTGATTAGTGAGTTATTATTTTTGAATTAATTAACTAATTAATTCACTCCACTCTCACTAGTGTATCATTCAGTTAGACTAGATACAACTAGCTCAACTGAGTTTAACTCCATTAATTGAGTTAAACTGAACAACAACTCCCATAACTACTCTTCCAACTCTGTCATAACTTTGCCACTTTAATTCTAACTGAGTCCTCCATGCATGAGTCGCCAACCACCCTAGGAATTGTGTAATTCCTTCAGCTCACTGATTTTCCAAATTTTTTCACTGAAATAAAGTGCTCCAAGAGAATAAGTTGATATTTATTGTCTGATTAATATTAAGGGTTAATAATAATCGACATGCATCTATTTTTAGATTGACGATCTATAAATAGACTTTGCCCAATATTCTAAAAATAGAATTTCATCTATTTTTCACATTTGACCAACCATATACAAATAGCATCCTGCAACTTATAGAATATGATCACCATGTTTAAAAATATACATACACCTAAAAATAGCATGTGTGGGCCCCACCTAGTTTAGGTGATTATTTTCCAACTAGGATCAAGGATGATGTTTCAAGATGCCTCCTTCACTATTTCTTGTAGCAAAATTCAACAATTTCTTTCCAGCAATTCAATTCAGTTTCCTTTCTGTCTTTTCCTTCCAACAATTTACTTTACAGTTGTTCTCATAATTTAAGAAATAGCACCCTTTCGTAAAGCAAAAGAGGATTACATGAACATAATGCATATGTTGTGTATATAGCATTGTCACCTCAAATTTTGTACGAACCCCAGGTTGATAAAGTAAAGTAGGGCAGCCCCTGGGAGTCGCAGCACTCTTGGTGCAATACCAAGGCTCACCACTTTTTGGCGTCGTTGTCGGGGAGGTGTCTAGTAGATATTTTGATTTTGTTTTTGTATTTTTTTCTACTTTCCTTCCTTTTCATGTCACTTCAGAAATATTGAAAAAGGTACAAAAGAGATTTGATTTTCATGCCTCATAGGACTAGGAATACTCAAAGACAAATCTTACCTAAATCCCCCACATCACCTCCTGGCCACCCTTCACTCTTCTTCAGTGGCAGTGAGAGTGAACCCCCTCTAGGAGAGCCTTATGAATATTTTTAGGATCCTATTGGGGAAGAAGAAGAAGAAGACCTTGTTTCAACTGAAGGACCTGCTTCACCTATCTTAACCATGGCTAGGACCCAAAGAGCCATTGCCATAAGAGAGGCAGATGGGGACACTAAGATGAAAAACATTAGCCCCTCAACTCTTCCACACTTCCATGGACTTACCTCTGAGGGCCCTGACACATTCATGTTTGAATTTGTTGTTGTCTGTAGGACTTATGACTACACCTTTGATGATCAGAAGTTGAATTTATTCCCATCCACCCTTAAGGATGCAGCCTTGCGCTGGTTCATGGGTCTGCCTGGGGATAGCATCACTACCTGGGCACAGATGGAAGAGACCTTCAGCAGCAAGTACAAAGACATTGTAGGTCCAAGGAAAATAAGGATGAGATATTTAGGATAACTCTAGGGCCTGATGAATCCCTAGGGATTATGAAGAGAGGTTTCAATTGAACTGTAAGAGAGCCAAATGTACTCTTGATCCTGACTCAGTTAAACTTGTATTTATTCGAGGGATCAGTGAAGAGATGATAGAAACCTTGAATATGTTATCAAGAGGAGATATCTACCAACAACCCTATGAAACAATCAAAAATGTCTTCCGGAACAATTCTAGGGCATTTAGGAAGAAGGGTAGAACTAGCCAAAGTACATCCAATACCCCTTCCTCTTCCACCATCATAAAACATGAGATTGGAAACATGCTAGAGGACTTCAAAAGTGACATGCTTCACACCTTTTCTTTGCAAATGGACACAATGCAAGCTAAAAGGAAGTAAGAGGAAGCAGAGAGAGCCCTGGCCATATTTTGTCCTAGATGTACCAGGAAACACCCAAGAAATGAATGTCCATTGAATGTCATAGAGGTTTGCTTAGTCTGTGAAGAGAATCATGCCACAGACAAGTGTCCCTCCTTACCTGGACTTAAAGCTGTATATCAAAGTGGGGAAACAATTCCAGAGCAACTCTGTTTCATCAACCAGAGAAGGCCTCAGGGCCCTCAGCCATATCAACAAGGTATGCAAGGTGCACCTCACTCTTACTATTACAACAATCAGAGTGCACCCATGCAACCTTTGTACACCCCCACTCCTCCATCCTGGTCTACACCTCTTACTTGGCCTTCTAACCCTTCATATCATCCTCAGCCAGTAAACCAACCATTTCAGCAGTATGTTCCACAACAATATCAGTGGAACAATCCATTCCAAGGGTGGAGGCCTCAACAAAATCAACTACCTTCTCTAATGCCTCCACCCCAACCTCAACCTCAACTTACTCACGCTGCTCCACCTAGGCTACCTATACCTGCACAACCCAATCCAAACCCAAACAACATACAGGCACAACAGGCTCCCAATGGAGAAACATCCCATCCAACTTATGTTGTGGAGATATAGGAGGTTAATCTTAGGTCGGGAAGAGTACTCCCAGACAACCAACTCCCATCTCCACCTGTAGAGGTTGAGGAGGAAAAGGAATAAGCTCAGACCCAACAACCTCCTTTTCCCAAGCGCTTGATCCACCCTAGTCAGCCCACCCAGAGGAGACTAAACTCCTAGGAGAATTGGAAAATTTGTGTGTAAAGATACCACTTCTCCAAGCCATTAAGGATGTCCCTATCTACAATAGGCTCCTCAAAGAAAAGTGCTTCAAGAAACCTGGAAGGAGGAAGAGAGATACCCCCACCATCAATATGGTAGGACATCTGTCTGACCTGATTCTGGGGAAGGTGATATTTCCAAAATACCTAGACCCTGGTAGTCCAGTTGTTGATGTACATATATATGGTGTCATAGTCCCCAACACTCTGATTGATTTAGGGGCTGGCATCAATATCACGACCAAGGAAACTATGTTGAAACTGAATCTCCAAGGGACTTTGAGGAAAATCACAACAGTTCTGCAACTTGCAGATAACATAGTTACCAATCAAACGAGAACTATTACCTCAAAACGGGAACTCTAACAAAAAAAACATCAAAAAACCATGAAAAAACAAGTCGAAAACGAAAATTTGTATTCTGGAATAACCTCTCTTTTTTCGGGGTAAATTTTCAACATTTGTTAAAAATAGAAGAAAAAGCCATTTTTTTGTGCAAAAAACACCTCGAAAACGAAAAGTTCTCTTATGGAATAACCTCTTTTTTTTGGGGGTAAATTTTCAACATTTTTAAAAATAAACATAAAAACCAATTTTTTTGATGCAAAAAACACCCTGAAAACGGAAAGTGTTGAAACAATACTTTTAGAATTAAAAAAAAAAAAAAATATATATATATATATATATATATATATATATATATCTATATATATATATATATATATATATAATAAAATAATTAAAAAAAAAAAACAAAAACAAAAACAAAACAAAACAAATTTCATTACATTTTTTTTAATTAAAAAAAAAAAGAAGGAGGTGGAGAAAAATTTAATAAAAATAAAAAATAAAAAACATTTTAAAAATTGAAATTTAAAAATATATTAAAAGTTAAAAAAAACAAAAAAAACAAAACCAAAAAAACAAAAAAACAAACTAAAAATATTAAATTTAAAAACAAATAAATTTAAAAAACTAAAATAAAATTAAAATATACCAATTAGATTTAAAAATAAAAAATTATTTTTTTATTAAATTAAAAACAAAAGAATTTAAATTTGAAAATAAAAAAATAAATTTAAAAAAAAAAATGTTAAATTTTAATACATTGAAAAATAAAAAATTAAAAATTAAAATAAAAAATTTATTTAAATTAAAATTAAAAAATATTAAAAATTACAAATGGAAAAGTAAAATAAAATAAAAAATATTAAACTTAAAAAAAATTATTAAAAAAACAAATAAATTTTAAAAAATAAATTAAATTTAAATTATAAAAAATAAATTATATGTATATATTCATCACAAACTCAACTAGAACTATAGCATTCAGAAAAGGATTAATGGGGGTGGAAAGCTTATTTTGGTCTTGAAAATAATTGTAAAATGACAAACCTCGTAATGTGGGATAGAAAGAAGTTCATCTTTGAAACTTTAGTCACTCCTGTTATCTTATATGGATGTGAGGTTTGGGGTTGTAGCATCTCTAGAGAATCCTGGAGAAAGATTGAGCAAATCCAGAAGCGTTTTATAACTTATAACCTTTAAATTAAAAGTAATACACCCTATCCTATTCTCCTTATAGAAGTGGGTCTTTCGCCTATCGAGAGCCTAGCTATGACTAGGCTTCTGTTGTATAAGCACAAGCTTAATGGCATAGGAGACCATAGACTTCCTAAGCTAGCTTTAAATTCCAGCCAAAACCACCTAAGGCTTAAACGAGGTTGGTATAAAGACACCAGGGCCTAGTTAAACCATTGGGAGATCGACGAGAATGTTGCATTGCAAAACATTAATAACATTAAAAAAATTGTTACTTCTAAGTTCAAAGAAAAAATGTGGTATGAGAAAGATCTAACAGCTAAAAAAAAATTAAGATATTATAAGGAGGTCATCAACCCCACCCTAGAAGATCAAAAGTATCTCTTTGTTTTAAGTAACTCAAAGAAGAAAATTAATATAGCCAAGATTAGAACGAACTCTCATGAGCTCCATAGTGAAACAGGTCATTGGACAGTTCCTAAAACACCATGGATGGAAAGGATCTACCATCTTTGTGGGAATATGAACATCGAGGATGAAAACACTTCCTCTTAGAGTGCCCCGAGTACAACCACATTAGAGCTCAATTTCATAATCTTTGTTGCAATACTGACCTCACTAGCCTTTTAAGATGTCAAAATTATAGTGAGCTCGGGAGGCTTCTCCCAAGCTTTTTGAGCATAGGAATAAAATATTAAATCAAACTAAATAACTCTTTTCTTTAGGTCCAATAGACCAAAGATTGGTCTGAGTGGACGTTAACCATCATCATCATCATCATTAAATTAAATTAAAAAATATATATTCTACATCTTATTGAATTAATATATATATATATATATATATATATATATATATATATATATATATATATATATATATATATATATATATATATATATATATATATATATATATATCTAAAAAAAAATTAAATTTAAAAAAAATAAAAATAAATAAATAAATAAATTTTAAAATAAAAAACAAAATTTGAAAGGAAAAAATCAAAATAAAAAACACTTTTAAAATGAGAATTAAAAATCAATTAAAAATGGAAAATGGAAACAAATAATTAAATTTAAATGAAAAAAAAAAAAAAAATTTAAAAAACAAATTAATTTAAAATATAAAATTAATTTAAAATATAAAAAATTAATTTAAATAAAAATATTAAATTTTATGTAATTAAAATATATATATATATATATATATATATATATATATATATATAATTTAAATAAATTTAAAAAAAAAAAACAAAATTTATTAAATTTTATTAAATTAATATTAAAATTAATAAAATTAAATTAAAAAACAAGTATGAAATATAATAAATAACAGTAAAAATTGAAAAAGAATATTAAAAACAAAACAAAATAAATTATTAAAACTTAATAAAAAATAAATTAAAAATTTGAATTAAAAACAAATTATTTAATTGTGTTGCCCAGGTTGCGACAGGGTCGGCCACTAGGCAGGGGAGGGTTTGCTTGTAGCATGCCCGCCTGCCCAATGGCCAGCCCCTGCCGCCAACTAGGCGGGAGGTTGATTCCGAGAATCGACCTCCCAGGTCAATTTCGAGAATCGACCTCCTGCTGCCACCTAGGCGGCGCAATTAAATAATTTTATTTTTTTAATTCGATTTTTTTTATTTATTTATGAAATTTTAATATTTTTTTGTTTTTAATAATTTTTTAACTTTTATTATTATTTATTATATTTTATATTTGTTTTTTTTTTAATTTAATTTAATATTTTATTCTAACTTTTAATTTATTATTATTATTATTAAATTTAATATTTTTAGGTTTTTTTTTAATTAAATTTTTTAAAATTTTAATTTGAAAAATGATTTTTGTTTTTTTTTTTTACTTTTATTTTTTTTTTTCCATTTTTAAAAACAATTAGATTTTTGTTTTTTTTTTCTTTAATTATTTGAAAATGTTTTTTTCTCAATTTTTTTTATTTTTTAATTTTAATTTTTTAATTTTAAAATTTATGTTTTCATTTTCTTTTTAATTTTTAAATTTTGTTTTTTTCTTTTTAATTTAATGTTTTATTATTTTAATTTTTTTTTCTAATTAATTTTTTTTAATTTAAATTGTTTTTAAATTTTCTATTTTAAATTTTTTCTATATAACATAGAAAAAATTGTTTTTGATGTTTTTAATTTTTTTGTTCAGTTTTTGTTTTTTTTCTTTAAATTATGTGTTTTTTTGAATTTTTTCCTTTTTGAATTTAATTTTCCAATTTTTTTGTTTTTTATTTATTTATTTATTTATTTTGTTTAAATTTTTTTGTTTTTAGTTAATTTTGCTTCTTTTTTTTTACATTTTTATTGGTTTTTTTATTTTTATTTTTATATTTATTTATATTTGAGTTTTTTTCATGTTTTTCTTATTTTATTTTTATGTTTTATTACCAACATGAAAAATTACCACTCTAAAAAATAATGGTTGATGATGCATCAACACTTTTCAAAATAAGCATGAAAATCACTAGCATTTTAAAACAAATGTTCATACTTCATAAATAAAAAAATTGAAGTGTCAAAAATATGCCAAAAAAAAAAAAACAGGGTGATTCTGCATCACCATTTTTCAAAATCGGGTGTTTTTTTGCTACCTTAAAAAAGCAGGTACCACTTCAGTTACCTATTTGATTGGTAACTATGTTAGATCGATCCACAATAACTTCGGAAGGAATTGTTGAGGATGTTATGGTTACCATTGACTCTTGGGAGTATCCTACAGATTTCCTAGTCCTACAGCCAAAAACCAAGTTTAATGGTTATCCTCTCATCTTAGGGAGACCTTGGTTAGCCACTGCCAACGCTTATATTAGTTTTTGGGTCATAAACATGACTATAAAAAATGGGCCTTTGTCTAAACAACTAGTGTTATATCCTCCAGCCCAACCTTCCATTGATCATGATCTCCCTATATGGTTGGAGGATGAAGAAGATGAGTTATATAACGTTGCCCCTATGTGTACCATAGATGTTATCCTTAGAGGGGGGCAGCTTGATGAAGATGAACTCATCGACCATTCCATTCAAAACCAGTCCTCCCCTAACACTCCTCTCGAAACCCTAATCAAAGAGTCTGAAAGCCAACCTTGGATGGAAGTGCAATTAGTTGAGAAAACCTTTGAAACCACGAAGGCTGTCGATTTTGGCCCATCCAGATCTCTGAAAATCAACCCAAACCTCTCAAATGAAGAAGAGAAGTAGCTATGCCAGCTTTTGAAAGAAAATATTGAAGCATTTTCTTGGGATTACAAGGACATGAAAGGGGTGCATCCTTCAGTATGCAGACGTCACATTTACATCAAAGAAGGATGCAAGCCGGTGAGACAACTCCAAAGAAGGATGAACCCGACTCTAGTGGACATAGTCAAAGAAGAGCTGCATAAACTATTGGATGTGGGGTTCATATATCCTTTATCTAAAAGTGAGTGGGTATCTCCTCTTGTCATAGTCCCAAAGAAGAATGGGAAGTGGTGAATTTGTGTTGATTATCGAAAACTTAACAAAGCCACCAAGAAAGACCATTTCCCTTTGCCCTTTATAGACCAAGTCCTAGATGGTCTTGCAGGGAAGAAGTTATTTTCCTTCTTAGATGGGTTCAGTGGGTACAATCAGATTCAAATCAACCCTGAAGACCAGGATAATACTACTTTCACCTGCCCTTATGGTACCTTTGCTTATAGAGTCCTACCCTTCGGGTTATGCAATGCCCCAGCCACCTTCCAAAGTGCTGTCCTAAGCATATTTTCTGAGTTATTCCATGACTCTGTCAAAATTTACATGGATGATTTCACACCATATGGGGATGACTTCCAAGAAGCTCTCTCCAATTTGGGTAAAGTAATAATAAGGTGCATTGAGATGCATCTATCCTTGAACCCAGAAAAGTGTGAATTCTTGAAGAAAGTAAGGGTTGTATTAGGACGCTCCATATCCCAAGCAGGAATACAAGTAGACCTGAACAAAATCACTATCATCAAAAGAGTACCTGCTCCTCAAAAGCAGAAAGATGTCAGGAGTTTCTTAGGCTTAGCTAGTTACTATAGAAGGTTCTTCAAAGATTTTAGCAAGATGGCTTCGCCATTATTTGGGTTATTGGCCAAATATTTTGAGTTTATCTGGTCTGGTCCTTGTCAAGAGGCTTTTGAGCTCATTAAGAAGCAGTTTACTACTTCCCCCATCCTCCAAGGTCCAAACTGGACTCTGCCTTTCCACATCCAACTGATGCATCCAACAAAGCTATAGGGGCAACATTAGGACAATTAGAGGACAAAATCCCTTATTCCATTTATTTCGTCAACAAGAATTTGTCCAAAGCCAAGCTGAATTATACTGTTATTGAGAAGGAGATGTTGGCCATTTTCCATGGATTGAAAAAATTCATGCATTATGTCACTGGATATCAGACCTTTGTTCACACTGACCATGCAACTATCAAGTATTTGATGAACAAACCAGATGTTAATGCTAGAATAATTAGATGGTTGTTACTTTTGCAGCAATTTGATTTGACTATTGTTGATAAACAACCTAGAAAGGAAAATGTTGTTGTAGATTTTTTGTCCAGGTTAGTTCTCCCTGTAGGTGAAGAAGGAACGGTGGATGATCAACTGCCAGATGAACACCTCTTTGCCATATCAGCACTCTCATCATGGTTTGTTGATATAGCCAACTACTTGGTTGCTGGAAGACTCCCTCCTAATCTTTCATTCAGGGAGAGGAGCAGAATCATCAGAAAAAGCACCCCTTTCACATGGATTAGGGGGGAATCTCTTCAAGTTAGGTCATGATCAAATCCTAAAAAGATGTGTGAGGGAGAAATAAGTTTTTGATATCCTCTCTAAATGTCATGACAACCCATGTGGAGGCCACTTTGCTGCAAAGACAACTGCTTACAAAGTTTTACAGGCGAGTTATTATTGGCTTGCCCTTCACCAAGATTCCAGAAGATACACCAGCAGGTGTGACCAGTGCCAAAGGATGGGGAAACTCACACAAAGGGATGAAATTCCTTTACACCCTCAGGTGGCTCTTGAGCCATTCGAAAAGTGGGGCATAGACTTTTTTGGACCCATCGATCCAACATCCGGACAAAAGAAGTATATCATAGTCTGCACTGATTACTTGACAAAGTGGGATAAAGCAAAAGAAGTGAAGGTAGAAACCGAAGAAAAAGTAGCAAAATTTCCGAGGGAGAATGTGTTTTACAAATTTGGATATCCCAGAGAACTAGTCACTGATCAGGGATCACAGTTCACCTCTCACCTCACTGAGAATCTTTTGAGGAAGCATAAGATTAAGCATAGGAATTCTACTGCTTATCACCCTCAGGCGAATGGCCAAGTAGAAGTATCTAACAGAGCGTTAGAGAGCATCCTCACCAAGTTTGTGAGCAGTAGCAGAAAATATTGGGCAGATAGATTGGTAGAAGCTACTTGGGCCTACAACACCACTTGGAAGACAATAAAAAGATTCACTCCTTATGAATTAGTCTATGGTAAGAAATCTCTACTTTCAGTTGAATTTGAATTCAATATTTTAAGAATGGCAACTGAATTAAATCTAGATCTAACAAATGCCCAAAAAGAGAGGTTGTTGTAACTAAATGGATTGGATGAGATCAGAATGCAGACACTTCTTCACATAGAGGTAGTTCAGCTGCAAAGGAAGGTATGGCATGACAATAACATCAAAGAAAAGACCTTACAAGAAGGAGATTGGGCACTGTTGTAGGATTCAAGGTTTAAAGACTTCAAAGGAAAGATGATGACAAGATGGTTGGGGCCTTACACATTGGAGAAATTATTTGATAATGACACAGTTCAAATCAAGACCATAGCTGAGGAAGGGATCCCCTTGCTTGTCAATGGTCACAGACTTAAAATTTACAAGAAGCCTTTGTCAAGGGAAATGTAGAAATTTATTAATATTGATGTATTCCTGATCTAACAATATTTATCTTCTTGCTAAATACAGAATCCTTCCACTTAATTATTTGCTTAAATTAAATCGCCAATTGCAAACACATGTGAAGAAAATCAATTGCACATAAACACAGTTGTTTAACAGGAAAGCTTAAAGCTAAAAACCCCAACTATCATATATTATTTATATCAATGGAATCATGTATTAATCTCATACAAAGCTTAGTACATCAAGCTCTCAGTACAATCAACAATCATTACACATTGTCATGCAGAAATTTGCATATCTATGCACCAATTTCTTGCCTCCTGACAGCCTGCCTCCATTGTGAAATCCCTGCTGAAGAAGATCCCTGAATGAATTCGAATTGGCCTTGCCTTGACTATGCAATCCTTATTGGCATCTCCAATGTGTGTCAGATGCATTGAATGCATCACTATAGTCACAACAAATAGTCCATCTCACCCTATCACCTATCTCTCCACTAGGTCTCCACTGGAATTGACATGCAAGTAGTTAACTGTTGTATTTGTTCAGTTGTTAGTGAGTTATTAGTTATGAATTAATTAACTAATTAATTCTCTAACTCTCACTAGTGTATCTTTCAGTTAGACTAGTTACAACTAGCTCAACTGAGTTTAACTCACTTAACCGAGTTAAACTAAATAACAACTCCCATAAATACTCTTCCAACTCTGTCATAACTTTTCCATTTCAGTTCTATCTGAGTCCTCCATGCATGAGCCACCAATAACCCTAGGAATTGTGTAATTCCTTCAGCCCACTGATTTTCCAATTCTATTTACTGAAATAAAGTGCTCCAAGAGAATAAGTTGATATTTATTGTCAGATTATTATTAAGGGCTAATAATAATCGACATGCACCTATTTTTAGATTGACGATCTATAAATAGACTTCACCCAATATTCTAAAAATATAATTTCATCTATTTTTCACATTTGACCAACCATCTACAAATAGCATCCTGCAACTTATAGAATATGCTCACCATGTCTAAAAATAGACATACACCTAAAAATAGCCTACGCGCCCCACTTAGTGAAGGTGCTTAATTTTCACTAAGCTCATCATCTTGTTGAATCTCAACACAGAATTCATCAATTCAATAAGCAGAGATTTGTATGTGATGGGAAAATCCATAGTTTCCCACATCTCCTAAAAGAAAAAGAAAAAAAAAAGCTTGTGGGTTGAAAACCTTGATGGAGGCAATTCACTTGCTCATAAAAAAAAAAGAATAAAGATCCATGGGTGAAAACCTCTTTGAGGTGCCAGAGGCAAGGTTGTGGGTTGAAACCCTCCATGGAGGCAGCCCACTTTCTTTCAAAAAATAAAAAATAAAAAAAGAATAAATATCCATGGGTGAAAATCTCTTTGAGGCGCCCAAGGCAAGTTTGTGGGTTGAAAACCTCCATGGAGGCAACCCAATTTCTTTCAAACAAACAAACAAAAAGAGGAAAAGAACAAACCCAAAAAAATGCATCTGCATCACTATGTTTTTCTGTGTTTGTTGTTTTTCAGGTTGTTAATGGTTTCTGGAAAACACAAGGAATCATTCATCTTCTTTTCCCTTCTTCTATCTTGTCGTCCATCCCATCATTCACTCCATTCATCTTCATAACTTCCTCCATCACCTTCATAGACCACACTCCTCCATTCTCAAGCACAATGTAGCAAGAGAAGCATCACACAAACAGACTGCTACAAACATCAGGAGGTTCCTTCAAAAACAAAGTTGTTTATGGACAGCCAAGAAGAAAAACAAGGGCAACTGCATAACAGACTACAGGAGAACGAGAATGCATGGCATCTCAAGCACCCCACGCAACATCCACAATAAAGAGAAACAACAAACAAATATTAGCAGCTCATTCAGGAAGCTGCTCCTTCAGTAAGTTGCTCACCCAAAGAACAGGAATATGGTGAAGAATGTAGCATCTAAAAAGGTTGGTCTCAAACCTCCAGCTCCTACAACCACCTTGGAAACAACAAGTAAACTCAGGTATAAGTTTTCACCCCTTGCTATCCATTCATAATAGCCAGAAATAATTAACTTGTAGACTTAGAGTTTAAGGGGCAGAAAGGTGGCCAGTTAACTAGGCCATTGCTGTGAGGTATGGCTGGAATAAAACTGGGAGTACACGCCACCTAGGCATGCAAAAGAAGAATTTTAAATCAGTGAAGTAGAGGAGAAATAGGGGAGGAAAACACACAGTCCATCCTGAATTAACAGGGAGGAGGAACCAATTGTCTAGGATAGAACTAGAGCTAAGCGGAGTTATATTGGCACTCCAAATTTAGTCATGTCATCTAATAAAAGGAGATGTCGTCTCATCCAAACCAGTGAATTGAAAATTTTTAGAGGGAGAGGACTGAAGGAAGTATGTAGCACTTGAAGAAGAAGAAGAAGAACCAGAAAGAAGAAGAGGAAGAACTAGAAGAAACAAGAAGGAACAAAAGAAGAAGAGGAAGAATCAGAAGAAACAAGAAGAACCAAAAGAAGAGGAGGAAGAACCAGCAGAAAAAAGAAGAACCAGAAGAAGAAGAGAGAGATACAAAGGGCCAAGGCAAAACAGAAGAGATGGCCATAGAATTCGTAGAGATAGCAGAAAGTGGGCAAGGCACAGACTCACAACCCATCATCACATCCACTCACTACAAAAATATAAATGCCACCATGGCTCCTCTGAGCGCAAAAATAAAAAGGAAGACCTCCAGGTATTCCGAATTTGACAAGAATCAGAGAAAGCCAGAAACTTCTCCCATAAGCCCGATCATCATTGAAGAATCACCAAGGGGGGAGGAAAGAATCGAAGAAATATTTCTGAAGGAGAAGTTACAGAAGGCACAGGCAGAGAATGCGGCGCTAAAGGAGCAATTGCAGCAAAAAGAGGAGCAAGTAGCCACCATGGCGAACTTATGCATAGAATCCCTTCACCAAAGATTCCCCTCTGACTCATATGTTGTGAACCTCAAAGAACAATGGCTTCTATTTCAAATCAACACTCTAGCCTCCCATGGATCACTCCATTTTCAAGATTGTAGGCAATTCATGAAGTTCTACAAGCAAGCCAACATAGCTGATCAAGAAAAGATGGCAGAGTTTTATATGCATAACTTTGTGTTGACAAATCTGGAGATTTGGAACCCCAATCCTACAATGGGGGATATGCAGTTAATGGCTCTAGCATCTTGGATGGTGAATGAAGACAATAGAGCCAAAGAGATATGGAAGGTCATGGGAAGAAGAAATAGAGAACCCCTATATCTCAGACCAAAAGTAACCAAAAGTGTTCAGCCCAAGAGGAGCCATCCTTAACCATCGAGAGATTGAAAAGGGCCCTGCATTGGTTGAAAGCTACCTTCAGGCTCAAAACCAAGTGATAGGCCACTTTGATGATGTTTCTAGGCAGATAGAAGAGGATTGCATTATGGCCAGCTAGAGGAGATGGAACAGCCTCCCACATAGCCTCAAGAACAAGGAGTATCATACTCCAGAAATACTGAGGGGTGCATTGGAAAGGGCACCATTATACAAGAGGGTTATGCAGGCCAAAAAGATCCGATGGTTGGGACTGAAGCTCAGCCCACCTTTGATGTTGGGGTTGACTGATGAAGAGGACACAAATACACAAGATAAAGAATGGGAGAATGCAGAAAAGAATAATGGATTTTACCCCCTTGGGGAAACTCCCACACTTATTCCTCATGAAATCAGGGGGGTTGTCAAAGCTTTGAAGGAAATGGAGGAGGAGGATCAGTTGCTCAGAGGATGAGCAACCATTCAGTAGGGGGTGATGATGAGCTCCATCATTAGACATATTTGGAGGGGTTTATAGTCACCTTTTTGCCTTCTTAGATCTCTTTTTCTTGCATTTTTATTATTATTTAGGTTTATGATGCTAGTATAGGTGGTGATTAAGGCCAACATACTCTGAGATCCTAATATAAGGTTGAGTGTAGAAAATCATGATTTATTAAGCACTTTTATAAAGATTTTATCACAAAGACTTGGAGGAGACAACAAGGAGAAATTATAGGAGGATTGTCCACCCTCAAAGGTAGCCGAAGGATCCCAAATATTCTCTCCAGCAATTCAAATTCCACAAGTAGCCAAAGGATCCCCAAGAATTCTCTCCAGAAATTAGAATTCCAGAGGCAGCCGAGTCACTCAAAGAGGAGAGCACTCAATCTTGGTTTACTTGGAGTCTAGTGGACTCAATCACCATTTTTGAGGGAGTTGTTGGTAGCTGCCCTGTAGAATAAATAAAGCAGAGCTAAAGCTAGGAAGAGTTAGTCTATTCTAGTCTTGATTCCATTTAGAACTATTGTTGTGAGCTATTGAGCTTTTTGTTTTATTCAAGGATCAAACTTTCAGAGATGGATGCAGTTATTCTTTTATAAAATGAGCAGATTGATTTCATTCGATTGATTTAAGTTTCAAAGGGCTAGGCTCGTGGGTTAGGGCCCAATCCATGTGTCTCAGCTTTTCTGTTGTTACTATCTTTTCCTTTCTGTCATTTATCTAGTTTTGCCTCTGTCATTTAAGTTAGATCTGCTATTGATAAGTTTCATTGCTATTTAGTTTTCGTGCTGCAGTAGTTTTAATTTCTTATGCATAGCAAAATAGAGGAAAAAATACAAACTTGTGGTCAGGACTCCCCCTACTCATCTCTGTCAATAGAGTTCGAGTAGGGAAGACCTTCCCACAAACCCAAAAACTGCTTTTTGTTCGATGTTTGATCATGCATTCTTTTATGTTTTCCCGTGCATAAATCTGCAGGTTTGTTTGCTAGAATTAATGTCAACACCCCAGAGCAGCTCCGTGTCACTTCCTGATTCATTTTCCCTCTCCATATTCATGGCTTAAACACTGTTTTTAGGCTTCCATTCCCCTCCTTTTCCTCTTGCTGAAATGTTGTTCCCACCTTTGGATTCATAAAAAACACTCAGAACCATTCAGCCTTCCTTATTCCTACCTTTTTATTGGTCCCGATTACTTTACCTTTTTAACGCTAAACGCTTGAAAAAACATTGAAACTCGTCCTCCACCTTCCTCCTCGAAACTCCTGTTATCGTATGTCGCACTTCGCAAATCACAACGTTTAAATTTTACCTTCAACACTTACAGCTCATTCCTTGTGATTGCGATATTGCGATCTCGCCCCGCTGTCGGTCCCACCGCCACGTCGCTATCGCAAATCGCACTTCGCATCCTTTAGATTTTACCCTTAATGCTTACCTCTCGTTCTTGCAATTCTGGTATTGAAAAATCACATCCCGCGGAACTTACCATATCGCACATCGCAGCCCGCAACTTTTCCCTTTTTCTTTTTCATCGCCACGTCATCCCCATAGAAAATCGCCTCCTGCAACCTTCATTGCAGCACACATCGCACTTTGCACATTTTAGTTTATTCCCAACAAAACCTTACTGCTATCCATTTAAACTTGCGAAGTTGCGATTGCGACATCGCTCATTGCAAATTTTACCTCCATCGCGTCTCCGCCATCGCATTTTTCGATTCTTTCCGCTCCAAAGCCATTTCTTGTGCTATAATAAGTTTTTATAAGGTTTTAAACCCCCTCTTTCCGATTCTAAGCCTTTTTCAAATATTTCTGCTCCAAAGTCATTTCTCACGTTATAATCAATTTTTCTAAAGGGTTTAACCCCCTCTTTCCGCTTCCAAACCTTGTTTCATGTGTTAAACCTCCCATTAGCCTCTTTTAGCCCTTTTTCTTCCTCCAAGCTATAAATTAACTCTTTTTAGTTAGAATTAAGTCATGGATAGCTTAGTTGCATGGATAGAAGCATGGTAGATAGATCATAGGATAAGTAGAGTGCATTTAATCGTTTGGCCAAGTTAAATGTGGTTCATAATTAGTTTCCTTTCTGCTATTTGTTTTCTACAAATTCAATTAGCTTCATTCTTGTCATTTATTTCCAAAAATTTAGTTCAATTTCATTTCTGTCTTTTCCTTCTAGTAATTTACTTTACAATTGTTCTCATAATTTAAGAAATAACACCCTTTCGTAAAACGGAAGAGGATGACATGAACATAATGCATCTGCTGTGTATATAACACTATCACCTCAAAATTTGTACAAACCTCGAGTTGATAAAGTAAAGTAGGGAAACCCCTGGAAGTTTCATCACTCTTGGTGCAATACCAGGGCTCACCAACATTCAAGACACTTGGTTAGGTATTCAACAATATCTTTTCTCATACCTAGCCAGAAATAAATTTTTGTTAATAGTTGAAAACATCTTTTGATAGCCGAATGTGCAGTATATGGACTTCTGTGAAACTAATCCATGATTAAATTTCTAATTGAAATTTGGTTAGTGACATATATTCTTCCCCTAAAGGTTAATAGTTGATCATCACCAATTCTGTAATCGGTTTATTCCTTTAAATTTTCAGCCTGCCTGGTTTGCTGCCATAGAAATTCATATTCCGGGTCTCTTTGGGCAGCCTCCTTAATCTGGTCTGAGAATTTAAATTATATTCGGTGATAGTGAAGTTCATATATGCAAAGCAATCGCCTACTTAACGCATCAACAACCCGATTTTCCTTACACTTTAGATGATTGATATCAAACTAGAACTCACTAAGGAATGCAATCCATCTGGCTTAACGAGCATTTAAATTTAGCTGCTTGAAGTAGCTTGTCAAACTAGTATGATCTGTCATCAACAAGAATTTATTCCCTAACAGGTAATGCCTCCAAACCTTTAGTGCATGGATTACCGCAGTTAATTATAGATCATATGCATAATATATTTGTGCATGTTCTCTCATTTTACGTGATTCATAGGATATCACTTTTCCTTCTTGCATCAACACCACTCCTAATCCCTCATGACAAGAATCCGTGCAAACTACAAAGTCCGTGTAGGGGTTAACAATCTTTAGTACAGGTGTAGTGGTCAACATTTTATTCAACCGTTCAAAACTTTTTTGAAACTCCTCGGTCCACCGGAATAGTCTTCCTTTCTTTTGTAGGGAGGGGATGGCATAGGCAATCAGGGAAAATCCATCGATAAAGCAATGGTAATATCTAGCTAATCCCATAAAGGATCGAATGTCCGCGACATTCTTGGGTACATGCCATTCCATTATAGTTTGAATTTTCTCGGTATCAACTGTTATACCTTCCGTTGAATGAATTTCCCTAGATATTGGATTTGGTCCTTATAGAACTCGCACTTGCTAAATTTATCATATAATTGATGCTCCTTCAGTACTTGTAGTACTATCCGAAGGTGCTCCTCGTGCTCCTTGGCATTCTTGGAGTAAATGAGAATATCGTCTATACATATTAACACAAATTTATCCAAATATGGATGGAAAATACCATGCATAAGGCTCATAAAGGTGGTTGGTGCATTAGTCATCGCAAATGGCAACACACCAAATTCATAATGTCCATAACGCGTTCTAAAAGCGGTTTTACAAACATCCTCATCCTTCACTCTAATCTGATGATATCCAGATCACAAATCGATCTTGAAGAAAACTATAGCTCCCTTGACTTGATCAAAGAGATCATCAATTCGGGGAAAGGGATATTTGTTCTTTATAGTCAGCTTGTTAAGTTGTCTATAATCAATACAAAGCCTGAGGGTCCCATCCTTTTTCTAGACAAACAACCCGGGGGTTCCCCATGGTGACACACTAGGGTGAATATACCCCTTGTCAAGTAGTTCTTGTAGTTGCATTTTAAGCTCTGTCAACTTTGGAATAATCATGTGATAGGGGGCTTTCGATACAGGGGTTGCCCCAGGAATCAACTCGATTGTAAAATCAATTTCTCACTTTGGGGGCAGTCCCAGAATAATTTCAGGGAACACATCTACAAATTATTGAATCATATGAATATTTTCCAATGAAACTATTTTATCTTTGGAGTTAGTATATCTTACCTGGACCACATAAATCAAACACCCTTTCCTCATGCATTTTCCCAACTGAGAGGATGTTATGGGATGCAAATTTAGAGGCTTCTTAACTCCTTGAAGTTCTTGTCTGGTTCCACTCTCGGTGAGATAACTAATTATTTTTCCTTACAGTTTACCAAGGACCAATGTCCTTCTAGCCAGTCCATCCCAATGAGCATATCATAGGACCCTAATGGTAAAATATTTAAATTTATTTTAATGGGTTGGTCATCTATATTCACAGGACAGTCTGACACATTAGCAACCACTCTTCTTTTCGTTCCAGTGGCTAGTTGTACTAACCACGAATGTTTAAACTTTTGGGACTAAAGGTGGCATTTTCTACTACTTTAGGACTGATGTAGCTTAAATTGGCCCCTGAAGGTACTAAAATAGATACTGATTGATTAAATATATTACCTTCCAATTCAATCATGGTGGGTTGGTAGTCTTCTTGTTGGTCTTCCAACGCCGCATTGATTCTGAGCATGCTCCTAGCTACCTCCCAAACAGTAGATGCCTCCTAAACATTAGTAGTTTGCTTTGGTCTGCTTCAATGAGGATAACTCTTGTAATAGTGGGCTTCTCTGCATCTGCAACATTGAAAAAGGGGCTTCTGAGTCTGGCTGGGTTCTGGCTTACTAAATGCCTTCATAGGCCTATTCTCCACCTTCCATTTTCTTTTTTTTCCTGATTCTTCCCAAACTGTTTACTGGGCATATTCTTCTAAGAGTTTCTAAAGTTTTCAGATTTAGTACCTCTAAAGTTTTGGAAACTCTTTTGTCGTTTCTTCAGAGGCCAGTTTTTACCAGTGTCCCGTTTCTGTTTTGTCTTTTAGTAGCACATTCGAGATTTTCGGATTGCTTCATCCATATTTTTTGGATTTCCAAACTCTATTCTCTCCTTCATGTACGTCGGTAGACTACTCAGAAAACACTACACTTTAGCTTTTTCCTCTCGAAGGTAAGGTACATACCGTAATAGGGATGTAAATTTTGTTATAAATTCGTCCATGGTCAAGTTCCCTTGTCTTAATTCATGTAACTCTTTAGCCTTTTCATCATAAAATCATCTTGTCAGATAATTTGAAATACATTTAAAATTCGCCCCAAGTGACATTCTGTTCATCTATGCCTTGTATCGACTTGACCTCTTCCCATCATAGAGGGACATTTCCTTGTAGCTGATAGATGGCCAACCTAGCCTTAAGGTTACAATTGTATTCATAAACCTGGAAATATTTGTTCATATTGGTAACCCAAGCTTCTGCAACTTCCTCTACTTCTCCATAAAAAAAATGTTGTGAAACCAACTCCAAAAAGAGAAGAAAATAGATATCAACGCCTTAGAAATAAGCCACTTCGAGGGGGAAACCTCCATTACATTACACGAATGAACAATTCTTGGATGATACAAATTACAAAACCTCCTTTCTATATATAGGATTCCATGGGGCCATAATGTAATCCTAGTGGGCCACAATGTAATCCTAGTCGACCTAACAATAATAATTTAAGGGCACAATAATAACAATATGGGGGTTACAGGAGTACAATAATAAAAATACGGGGGTTATACTAACAATAATAAGGGACTATACTAGTAATATAGGGACCTAACAAAAATGGAGGTTTTATTTTCCTGAATTCTCCTTGCAGCTCCATTTTTCATTTCTTTGTTCTTCTTTGATTTGACACATCACCAGATTCTTCTTCATTGTCATCTCTATTTCTTTCACTCCTCTGTGTATGGCTCCCTTCTGGGTTTTCTTCGATATGCTGTCCCAGTTCTGTTTCATGCTACAGACTCAGTTGATACATTTGATCATTTTTCCTATTTGATAGACTTTTCAAAATCCGTTCTTGTTCACGCATTAGCCTTTTGGTAGCTGTCCTTAGTCGTACCATCTCCTATTGCAATTGTTGCACTGTCTCAAGTAGCCTATTGGTATATTGTTGTTTTTCCACACCTAGTTTCACCCACATTTTCGGATTGGCTTCCAGATTTGGTGCATGACCCACTGATCTGGTGGGAAAATGACCTCCAGTTCCTCTTCTTATTCTTTCTGCTTACTTGTTCAACCGATGTTCTTTCACTTTGCATAGTTCCAATACACTCATTATTAATCATTAGAGCCCAGTTTACAACCTCATTCGACATTCCGAGACATATGGCTCATTAATTCACCATGGGGTTGGGTACGAGGCATTAGTTGTCACCCGACTCCTGAGGGTACTATCATCTGGGCACTTGGAAGGCTTTACACCGTTGATCCTATCCACCCATGAATTGATGATGGATCTATTTTGAGAAAGGTTAATGTGTCTTCCTGACATTCCATTCTGGTGTTTGCTCGACTGTAGACCAGAAGAGGGTTATGGTGTTGCTCTGAGACTGTTATGAAGGTCTAGTTGAGATTCAGAGCTTCCTCCTGTGGCCAGATCGATTTCTTTTCACTCCTGCTGTGTGTAACATCATCCTCGTTCGTTGAAGGTTTCATTACTTCCGCTTTTGCAACCCTATGGCGATAGGGTTTCCCGAGATCTGTCACAAGTACATTATTTCCTTATTTAAGTTAACAGTTTTTGGTATTCATTTCTAGAAGAATTGGTCTCTTCTAATGGTGTTTGGTAGTTCAAATGGTAGGGTTTCGTGGAAGCTCTGCTCATACACAACTTGATTAGGTGACGAAACTTCACCCTAATTAATCTTCTTCTTTTCCTAGTTTTCAAAGGTAGATTATTTTTACTTACTGGGAATGTTAATTCTTTCTCTTTCTGGTTGCAGGAACTCGCAAGTATTATTGTTTAACTTGCCTTTATCAGCCCATGGTCACTGGTGTCTTAGTCATTATTTTTACTTGGTTGACATGTATGTTAGTCTTGCCAGGGAGCCACATCAGGGTTTTGATTCCCGTGTGAAAATATAGTTGGGATCTTACTGTTTTTCTTTCTAGCCCGAAGGCGTTTAATGTTGTTCTCGTTTGATGTATAGTGGTTAAGGTTCGTTTTGAAAACCAACTGCTATGAGGGTATTTGCCCCAATTTCTTGAGGGTTTTCTAAGTTCGACCCATCAGAGCGTTCCTGCTCAATAATGGGGGTTTCATGTATCATTTTTATCAAAATATGTACTCTTTTTAAGCATTTTTAAACTTGTAAAGAATTCACCATTACATCAATTTCATTTGACTTTGTCTTGGCTATATGGAATTTGTTCTTGCAATCTACTACATGGTTAATTTATGAGGGTCTATGTACTGATCCACTTGTTTTTTGGTTGCCATAACACATAGAGTTTTTTTTTAATGGTTGTGTTTTCCTTATGTTAGCTCCTTCTTGACTCATTCGACCCCAATGGGGTGTTGTTGTACACTAAGAGTTATAGTGGTGACTAATTTTTCTGGTAGGGTTGACTTGGTTGGTTTAACTGCCAAGACTACCTTATGTGGTTGCTCACGCGACCCTGCATATGTGAAAATTTCTTAATATAGAAATCCTACTGCAATATCTTGATTTACTTCTCCTACTTGTTTGATTTAATTTACAAGTTATTTAACTAAAATATTCAGAAAAATATCAAAGTAAACACAACTGCAACCTACACATACATATAGGTCATTTACTGAAACATAACGCACATATGACAAAGGACACAATAATTTTTGGACAATGTCCTCGGAAAAACCCAATACGTGAAAACTGATGCAACAACTCTTAGAGGGTTTTTTTATTAAGTAGAATATCTAAATACAATCAAGGGCACCAGTAATGGTTTTCCCAACAGATAATTTCACGACAGATGTACCTATCAGTTAGAGATAGAAAATATGGCTAATTCAGCTGAGGAAGCACTCCTCTGAAATATGCTGAATACGAGCCCTTTCTGGCCCACTGGAAACCCAACGCTGCTCCTCCAGCCTTTGCGTCATCTTCTCCTGCCCAGCGTAGCCACTGTGTAACATAGGTTGCCCCTGCGTCACCCTTCTAGGCTCGGCATTGCCTCTACGTGAGCCTGGCTGGGTTGCATCCCTCCTGCTGGTCTCTGTGCTGCCTGATACAGATATGCCTCTTTGCCTTTGTATTCTCAGCTTCGGATCAGAATAATCCCTCACCGATCGGCCCCTCACAAGCACTACAAGCTCACTCAAAAATTCTCAGTAAACCAGGCTCCAGAATTTCGACTTAGCTCAAGTGCTACCACTCTGTGTTTCCTCCAACTGACCCCAAGCCTTCCTTCAATACTTTTCTTGTTGAAAAATCAATGACTGTGATCTAATCTCTAATCAATGGCTAAGATTAGAAAAGACTTGATCCATGTTACTTAGAACATTCTCACCCGCATGTTTAAATTAGATCCCTTTAATTGTTTTATTTCCCTAAGTTAGACTTAGGGTCTCCATTAAAATAATTAATTTATTGAATAACTTTCACACTGGATGGAATTTCTCCAAACGATTTATGGGTCTTGGAGATATCATGTGTTATAGTCCCTCCACAAAGTTTCGGAGCTAGAGCACATCCGATGCTACCCAAAATCTCAAGAGCCTACAGGCTAACCTCGAACTTGCTTCAGATTAAAGATGGATCTCTAGACTTGGAAACTCAGGCTAGAATAGTCCCAAACCATACTTCATTGAATATTATGAAAAATTGTCGTTTGCAATCTCTCATGTTATAATTAGTTAACCTTTACTTGTATGGGAAAGATTTATTGTTTACTACATAAGCTACTGTTAATATTCTAGGTTTTCCTTTTTAGCGCACAATATCACATATTTCGTGCATGATGCCACAAATTGTAATTAGTATGTTTACAGTTATATACAATTGCAATCATAACATTTTCTTTGGTCTCATGAATTATATCTCAGTATTCTTTCCTCTGTCTATTTTGTGAGATGTTATTGATCTTCGTAGGGTAAATGCAATCTCAATTTATTTATGTTTCATGTATTCATAACATATCTATGGCATAATATGATATAAACATTGTAATTTACATGGTACTCCCCTACTCTTAGTTTCCATTGAATGTTTACCTATTTTCATAAGCAACTACAACTTATCTTGTCTTATTTCCTTATAGTAAATTTCAATTTTGACACTTCTTTCTTTCTTGAGTAAGGTAAGAAATACAGTCACACGTAGAGTACTCTAGTTAAGAAAGAAATAAATTTGCACACACAATACTATTGTTAAGAAGGAAATACTATCACATGCACTGTACTATTGTTAAGAAAGAAACACACATATGCACAATACTATTGCATGTCCTAGTTTTATTAAAGCATCACAATATTGTATAGTTATATATTGCGACTGAAAGGAAAAACACATGTATCCTTATGTTTTTATAATCTTCAAGAAATACATTTCAGCAATAAATAGATACTTATCTGAAAAGTTACCACATGAAACCCACGTGGAAACCAGTCCTTTGGCTATCAAGTCCTTAGTTCCCCCCCCCCTCCCCCCCCAACACTTTCACCAGTATAGTTAGGAACCACACCCGAATCTGGGTGGCTAATCTCAAGTATCAGAACCCCTTTCAAAGATTTGACCTGTGAATAAAGGTTTCACTGGTTTCTCCACTAGTTCAATGACCAGCTTAGGATTACCTTTAGGTAGCGTTCTTCGTAACCACAATACCCTCCTTCCTCAAGATCCAAAAGAATATAACCCCTTCTCCTCACTGAGATTTTCTTTTATCCCTAGAGAAGAAGGTAAGTATCATTTTTTTAATAAATGTTTGGTAAAAAATTATTTCTTCTCCATTAAACAAATGGATGACATGATTAATTCCATACTTAGTAAAGTTGTGTTAGGTTTCTCTTCGCCATAAAGTTTAATGTTTAACATAACTAAATTTTACCTTTACAAATCCATAATGACTAGGGAGTTTACATAAATAGACTTTGTTACAATACAATGGGCCAATATTTAAATTTAATTAATAAGCACATAAACATTTTAATACTTATGATAAATTTATAATATAACAATATTTTTAACCATGGATATTTACACCCACTTACCATAGATATTATTAACTTGTAAATAGACTTTGTTACAATACCATGTGTCAATATTTAAATTTAATTAATAAGCACATAAACATTTTAATACTTACAATAAATTTATAATATAACAATATTTTTAACCATGGATATTTACACCCACTTACCATAAATATTATTAACTTGTAGATAGAATTTGTTACAATACCATCTCTCATCGATACCACATACCCAAAAACCATATCTCATTTCACAACAAATTTTTTTTATAAATATATTATTTAAATTTAATTTTATAAATTTTTTTAGTCAAATCTAAAAGCAAAAATATTATAATTATTTTTAAGATATATCTAAACCCTATATCACATTAAAATATATATGATATAAATAGTAGCTATAAATTAAGACGTGTTTTACCATATAAATTAAAATAATAGTTTTGTAACTATATTTAAATTTCATTAATAAACATATAAAAACTTAATATTTACAATATAATAAGATTTTTAACCATGGATATTCACACCTACTTTAACTTGTTATTAGACTTTGTTAAAATACCATGGGCCAATACCATGACTTATCAATACCACATATCAAAAAACTATCTCTAATTTCACAATCAAAATATTTTATAAATAAATTTTTTAATGTAATTTTATTACATTTTTGTGCTGAAAAACACTCTTCAACCTAATATAGAAAAGACGTTGTAATGTCTTATTATGTTATGTGAAATAAAAATGGAAATTATATTAAAAATAAAATAAAATAAAATAAATAAAACTAATAATTATAATTATTAATCATTGCACCATCTTAATGCTTATCTATCAAGTTCTAAGAGGATCAAATCCCTTTAGGTGCATATCTTTCCTCAAGATTTGTATGTGCTTAAAAAAGAGGAAAAGAGGTTTGCAGCTCTAGAGTTTTGATCCCTTTAAGCTCTTGATAGATCCAAAGTTAAGATGGGTCTAGACTGGTATAGAAACAACTTGGTTCTTTAAGGTTTCCCTATAGCTTTACATCTTATTCCTATACATTTTTTAAGCATACTCTAACTTATACATGAAATAGACTTTTTCACTGAAATCAAGTAAAACAATTTAAAAAAAATAGAATGTCATTTTTTGTTGCTTAGAATGCATAAATGGATTCAAGAGCCTAAAAACCTGTGGGACACTCCAATTCTCTAGAATAAACAATTTAAACTCAAATTTAGACCATTTCGTCTATAAGTTAGATTACGCTAATTTTTTAGGCCAAGATTTCCTTGAATTATAGTGGACATGAAATAAAATCATATTTTAATGTCCACAAGACTAAAAATAGTCTATGGGACTATCAATTCTCTGTTTTTGGCCTTTTGCAATTTAGTCATTTTCTTATTCAAATTGATGATGAGCTGACTCAACCTTCCAACAATCCTCTCGCTGAAAAGACAATGCCAAGAAACCGATGCTAACATATTCCCATAACTTTCTCTGGTGTCTTTGAATGCATCACATTCCAAAATGAAATGTTTTTTTGATTCCACTGCCTGAGACGTTTAAATTGTACACACTCATTCTTCCCAAGCTTCTTTAGGTCTTTTCCACCATCCCGTTTCACACCGAAGTTGATGCGAGTTGGTTCTTAATTAAACAATAAAAACCTTTGCCCTCCATGGAATGTTAGCTCCAATGTACTCTTTTTGTTGGAGATCACACGTATGGTTGAATTCTTCAATGCAGTACTTCTTCTTTCTACTCAATTCTTTTCTCCATACCCGTTTACGAAACTTCTCCATAACAAAATTCTTTAGCGCCTTGCTAGTTGTGGGACAAACATTGAGGTAGATTTCCATTTTTGCATCCATGTATAGTTTTGTCTCATCCATGTTTTCTTTATTTCACTAATGTCTTCCTTGAAGATAACATTAGACCATCTACCTACTCCCATTTGCCCAATTCTTTTTAGATATCTTATGAGCGGCACCATAACAATTGCTTCCATGAGAGTTTCTCCTGTTTCACTCAACATTAAGGTACAAAACTTTTTATTTTGAACTTGCTCATGATCAAGCGTTTTTTGAATTTTCTCAATTTGTTTCTATGGTATATATATTATTTAATTGACTATGAGCTATTTTTAAGGATTTTAATTTTGGGTGGTTTTCTTGCAATGCTCAACATTAGAAAACATCATAACACAAATATTTAAAAATCATGGCATGAATATTGCAATTTTATCCATAAATTATGAAAAAAAGTCAATGAAACAATTATCCACATGGCATCCATCTTGCAAATACTGTAATAAGACTTTCAAATTATAGTCCAATAAAATATTTAAAAAATATATTTTTGATTTTCTCAATTTGTTTCCATGGTAAATATATTATTTAATTGAGTATGAACTATTTTTAAGGATTTTAATTTTGGGTGATTTTCTTGCAATGCTAGACATTAAAAAAACATCTTCGCACAAATATTTAAAAATCATGGCATGAATATTGCAATTGTATCCATAAATTATGACAAAATGTCAACGAAACAATTATCCACATGACATCGATCCTACAAACACTATAATAAGACTTTCAAATTTAAGTCCAATAAAATATTTAAAACTATCTTTTTTTAATGGGGTAGTCTAATATCTTTTCTCTTTTCATTCTAATCAAAATCCAAAGATTTTAAAAAATTTGAGTTTAAATTGTTAATCTGCATAATTTGAATGCCCAAGTGATTTTTCAGGGCATTGAATGTAGAACTTATATAGAAACTCTATACCAATAGATTCAATTTGATCATGTAATGTACCAAAACAAGACACTGAATCCTTCTACTGTATTTATGAATATGTTGTTCAATCACATGCAAGTAAGAAAAATGAAATTATCAATCACACAACACAAGATGTTCTTGGGGAAATCACCTGCTTAAAACCCCTCTATCATATATTGTACATAGTCAAAGAATCATGAAACAATACAATGTTTTTTCACACCGAGAAAATCTTGCACTCTACTAATTCTCTCACCTTGATCTTGCTCAAAATTGACTAGCAATTCTTAGGCAAAATTGACAAACACTTAGCCAATTTTTAGCCCCCTGCTTAGCCCAGCGTTGCTCACGCAATTCCTAGGCAATTACATTAGGAGAATTTTGAGATCTAAAATGGACCTCTTAAGGAAATAACAAAATAATAGCCAAACCAATAAAATAATATTTATGAATTTGCAATTCACTTTTTGCACCATGTAACGATAGTTAAATTCAATTCAAAAGTTGTACCAAAATAAAATTAATAAAAAAATTGTATTGATGTGACTATAAATAATAATGAGATTTTCAAGAAAAAATCATTATCATTGAACAACTAATGCATTTGTCCTTTGTACTTAAATAACTTAAAATAAAATATAAATATAAATTTATAAATTCTTAATTATATTATATGTTATTAATTAAAATTTATATTATTTAAATTGTATAATAACATGTAATTAATATAATATATAAAAATAATATAATATAATATAATATAATAGATGTATAGGGATATCCATTGTTTCTTTCAAGAAATATGAAATAAAAATAATATATTTTTATTCAAAAAGTGTGAAATGACATTTATTATGAGTACTTTATTTTGACTTTAAAAGTACTTAGAGCATTATCATGGTTAACCATGAGTTTTTATTCACCATTGAGAATGTGACAAGTAAGTACCTTTAATTCAAGCAATGTCACTTCAACCATTAGGGATGATGTTATCCCTTCAAATGTGATTGGTTCTCATAAAGCGAATTTTGATTGTACATTTTCCTTAGGAGGCCCATTTTAGACCTCAAAATTCCCCTAATGATCCCTATTAAATAAGATAATCAACCTTCCTTGATTGCGCAATCCATCATGGGCTTCCCATGCATTTATAAATGCCCTCGGGCAATTTGCTAATAATATAACTGATAGTTAACTTCACTTTAACCTCTGTCTCAACTGGGTTATCATCATAATTGACATGCATGCAACTAATAATAGCGAATTATCAGTTATCTAATAGATCACTACTTGTGAATTAAATCTAATTTTGTTCACTGGACTTCTCATTAGCTCATCACTCAGTTAGAACTAGTTAAACTAATTTTAACTCAATTTATTTGAGTTAATTGATAACACATGTAGTAAACTAATGCATTAACTACCACTGACCATTACTTGTGAATCACTGGACTTCTCACTAGCTAATCACTCACTTAGAACTAGTTAAACTGATTTTAACTCAATTAATTTGAGTTAATTGATAATAATGCAGTAAACTAATGCATTAACTACAACTGGACCCTGAAAATAATAGAATCACTTTACATACCTCACCTTTGACCTTCTTCTCAAATTCTTGAGCCAAATGAGTCTTTGACTTAGTTAAGTGATACAAATACATGTTGTTATGAGATGAAATTACAATTTTCTTTCAGTTTAGGGAAAATTAAATCAAAAGACTCAATCTTTCTAACTTAGTTAACTGATAGAAGTTGTTACTAGATGAAATTACAATTTTTTTTCAATTTATTTAAAGAGAAATTAAATAAAAAACCTCATATGATAGCTATTCTGAATTTTAATACAACAAGAAAACTTGAAACTGTATTGCCACATTTTAAAAAATTTATATAAAAATAGTTATTTCATATGTAAATTAATTACAATTATTTTTTAATAATATTAAAAAATATATATTTATTTTTCAAAATTAAATATTATAATGAATATTCTTCAATTTTTAAGCGAGCTTAATAGAAAGAAAGAATAAATATGTATTTTTGCTTTTCTAAATATGGTAATGAAATACCTCTGCATCACTGTTCAAAAGAAAAGATATACACTGGCCGAGAAGATGCGTAAGTAATAAAACTCACGGGAGCTTTTTCAGCGTTGAAATCAAAATTACTATTCAATTGAATAATCATTAGAGCCCATCATTTTCTTTTAACTTATTAAATGCAAATGTAAAATGAGCATCATTCCGAATGGGTTCATGGTATAAAAGAAAGCCCACGTCTTACTACTGTTAATGCGGTATTATAGCACTCTCCAAAGGATTTACCGATACAACCAAATGAAAAGCCGAGATCTAAATATACCCTAGAAATTCTCTCAATTCGACTGGTGTACGCGCCAATTTCTCTCGGACAAGCGAGAAGATCGACGGATTCTCCAATATTTTTCATGTGCTGTTGTTGAAGGTTGCTGTTTCCATCGACGGAGGCTCCGCGGATGACTGCAATGGTCGCGTCGGGTACCCATTTCCTACCCCTCCTTATTTTCTAAATTAACGCATGGAATTCACTGTGTAATGTGAATTTTGTTGAGGCCGATAGGATTATTGGGTTATTCTAGGTTTTGGGCTGTAGGCGCATGGCCATGGCCACCAGTATGATAGAAGAATATCCACTACTGGATGTATCTCGAGGGCTCCTTATGCCCACTTCGTCTCAGGAAGCAGAGATTCATCTGGGTTATGGACATGATGATTCTGATAAACGCATGCACTCGGGTTCAAGCCATCTTCGTAAGCCCTCTGAGAAACCTGGGCTACTCCGAATTCGTGGCCAGGGGAGGAAGCAGGATTCGGAAGCAAGCCCTAGGAATTTAGGGCACGAGCTTGAAGTAGCTGTGGATTTTATCTGCGAGGAAAACTCGTTGTTGTATGATAGGAAAATTAGCAAGAAAAGAAGAAAAACTGAAAATCCTGATACGGATGGAGAGATCTGGGGTAATCTGCCAGTTGAGCTTGTGGATACGGTGATCGGCTACCTACCTGTTACGTCTTTGATCAGGGCTCAGCTGGTATGTAAGCGATGGCGTTCGGTCATTGTTTCACCGTTATGTTATCACGAGTCTGATACGCCATGGTTGATGCTGCAGAACAAGGATGGGGATGGGCGATGGTTCTTTGATCTGGCATTGAATAAGTGGCACAGAATTGAAGCAAGACCTTTTCAGAGAACAGTTTGCGTTGCGGCATCAGGGGGTATTCTGTGTCTGCATAAGGAAGATGGCCGGTTTGCAAAACTTTATCTTTTTAATCCTATCAGCAGGGACCTGATTCGGCTTCCTGCGCTCAGTGGGCATGTTAAACTGGCTTCTTTGGCTGTGAATCCTAATTCTATGGATTACAAAGTATTGGTTCTGGTGTTAGGAAGGAATGGCTTGTTGTTGAGGATGCACCAATCCAATACTAGCAGATGGACAAATTCAGATTTTCATACTTCTTCTAAGCTGCTCAAGGGCGTTATTGATGCCGTCTTCTTTGACGACCGGCTTTACTGTATAACCCACAAGAATTGGGCAATTCTCAAGGTATTCGATGTGCGCGAGAGCTTATGGAAGGATTTGGCTGTGAGGAGGCCAAGAATTTTTCATGTGAACCTGAAGAAAACGCCACGATTATACTTGGTGGAGTCTCAAGGTGAGCTGATGATGGTTTTGAGGATCATAGGGCCATGGTGGGAAGGTCCAGAGGATGAAGAAAGTGGCACGGAAGGTTCTGAGGAACCCTTAGATATGCACCCGCTGGTTAGAAAAAGGGTATGGATATTTAAGTTTGACTCCGCTAGGATGAGCTGGACTGAGGTGAGTGAAATTCAAGGTAGGATCTTCTTCTTGAGTAGACTAGGGTCTAGATCTGTTCAAGCTACAGGGAGAGGAAATTTGATTTACTTTACTGAATCGGACAGAAAAAGTAGTGTTGTATTGTATGATGTCGAAAATGAGAGCTGGGAAGAATTTCCTCCGTGTCCAGTATCTCCTGATCCATCTTCATGTCTTTATATGCCTTATCCTGGTGAGGGTGTATGGCTTGAACCTCGAATGAGTTGACAATTTCGCTAATGTTGGTCTTCTCTTGTAAAGCCAATTTTTGTAAAATTTCTCTTGCAAGATCTTAAATGCAATTACTTTGTCCAAACCTTTTCAACAATGCAGTGGACAGGAACTTTCTGAAGCTGACTCATTTTTTTCCATTGTTGGTAGGCCTCGTGATTCCTCTTAAGATTTTAGCCTATATGTCGGTCTGCTATTGAATGTGTTTTGCTTCAACTAATCGTTTGCATGAACTGGTTTTAATACTTTTCATCGTGACTTTGATGTACTTCTGTAATGCTTTTAGTGTTCTGGGGGTGTCCTGAAAAATCAATTATTACTTTTCATCGTGACTTTGATGTACTTCTCTAATGCTTTTAGTGTTCTGGGAGTGTCCTGAAAAATCAATTATTACTTTTCATCGTGACTTTGATGTACTTCTGTAATGCTTTTAGTGTTCTGGGGTGTCCTGAAAAATCAATTATTGTGAAATGTTTCATTATGGGATTAAAGCATAGGGTTAACTACATTCTAATGCTTGATTCTCACCTGTTCAGGTGGTTTTCATCTTGACAAATGTAAAATGTTTGTTCACATTGGCTGAAGAGCAAAGTGGAATCTATCTCTAGTATGTATGTTGTTTAAACACAAAAAAGAGGGAAATTTCATGTGTTAGAAATTGAGTCGGTGGATATATTTCATGTATGTTGTTTAAACACAAAAACGAGGGAAAATCAATTATTTTGAAATGTTTCATTATGGGATTAAAGCATAGGGTTAACGACATCCTAATGCTTGATTCTCAGCTGTTCAGGTTGGTTTTCATTTTGACAAATGTAAAATGTTTGTTCACATTGGCGGAAGAGCAAAGTGGAATCTATCTCTAGTATGTATGTTGTTTAAACACAAAAACGAGGGAAATTTCATGTGTTAGAAATTGAGTCAGTGGATATATTTCATGCATGTTTAAACACAAAAAGGAGGGAAATTTTATGTGTTAGAAAGTGAGTCAGTGGATATATTTCATGTATGTTGTTTAAACACAAAAACGAGGGAAATTTCATGTGTTAGAAATTGAATCAGTGGATATACTCAATGCCAAGATTCATCAATATTTATCATGTGATCTGCTGAAACGAAACTTAAAAGAATATGACAACGTGTTTCTGCTGATTCTTCCCATGCAAGTGCTATTATGATTTTCTTGCAAGGCTGATATTCATGCATTTTTAGGATGTGGTGATCTTCTTGTCTGTCTTGTTTTCTTTAATCTATGGCTTTTTTTTGTAAATATTTTTTCCTATAACACTAATTCCATTTTCAGTCCTTGCAAGGAAAAAAGTCAAATTGGTATTACATTTCTGCATATGATACCAAAATACCGCTCAAATAAGACATTTACATGTATACTTTTGATGAGACAATTTATGTAGCTGTTGCATCAGTGTATATTGTTGAGTTCCAACTTCCCACAGTCATTGGAATGATTTTTGCAATGGAGATGTGCATCAGTGTTATAAGGACTGAACCGGACCGGCCGGTTCAGACCGGTCTGATCGTTTTGAGGCAAAAACTGGTTCAAACCGGTGACTTGCACCGTTTTTGTCCGGTTCGATACAGTAAAGCCACGTAAAATGTAGCAAGTGGCGCCTGTTTTGTTTTTTTTGTTTTCATTTAATCTTTCATTTTCATCATTTTACTTAAATTTTTAACATTACCATGAAACGACTCAGGATGTTTGAGAGTCGTTTTGACCTCATTGGATTTCATATGGAGAAAGTAGAATTTTAGATCTCACTCAAAATCCAGCAGACTTAACAATTTTTGAGGATTTCAAGATTGGGGGGATTTTAACGCTACATTAGATTTTCTCATGTACGAGGGTATGGAACTAATATTTAATCAAGAGCACCAAAACCCGTATGTACTTTGATGCTAGAGGCATTGGTTGTTGAACTCTTCGATCAATGAGCCTACTAAAAAAAATACCCATCACTCAAACAAAATCTTGACTTGACATGCTATGATTTTTCTATCTTATTTTAACACTCAGAGGGTGATATTGATGACAAAAGTCCCAATATTGGCAATGATTTTGATGATATGTAGGTATTTGTTGTAGCATAATTTTTATGTGGATGTAGAGGCGATGTGGAGCTTGTTTCGCTGATGTATTTTCGGTTTAGAGATGGATTGCGCTCGGTGATATTTTGGTTATGTGCACCATTATATGCTATATAAATGAAAATTTTTGCTTATTTGTGTATAAATGGTTTGGATTCATATGGATGCACATGAATGTATATGTTTTTCTTTAAAATTTGAATATTTTGTGTATTTGGTTGACCGGTTTTTTTACCGGTTTCCATACGGTTCTAACCGGTTCCCGGCTCAGTCTACTGGTTCAATGACCGGTTTGGTTTTGATAACTATGATGTGCATTGAAACCGAAATATCTTTTCGATGAAACATTTTTCTTGTCTATTGCAATTTGTGGAAATTTGAGAAGTGTTGGGTATGTGTTATATTTTTTGCGAATTTATTTTGTGGGTGGTTTGCCCATGGTTTTATACATGGTGGTTTTGCTCATGGTTTTGTAGATCCAGTCAAAGAAACTATGGTTATGTTCTAATCCAAGGTTAATGGATTTGGGGGTTTATGAATGCTTCGGCATGTATATAATATATTATAACATTGAACAGAATATAATGAAAACTCAATCCGGCTTCCCGGTTTTGAGTTCCATGAGAAAAATCTCTGTATATTTGCCGTTTTTGCCATTGTATTTTTTCTATTTTTAGGAATTTGTTTGCAGATATTATCTCTACAGAGTTAAAACTTAAAACCTACAAAATGTGACCTCTCATATACATGAAGACAAACAAGTTTAAATTTGATGATTAATCATATTAGATATTAATTCGATAAATGAAAACAAATTTGGCATACGTATTTCTTCCAATTAGTTACGACAAATCTCTCAGTCATTCTGTACATATATAAAAATGGTCAAAATTTTGTCAAAATCTTTTTTAGTTTCAGGATCTGCATAAATATCAAAGGCTGATAGTTTTGTAGATAACAAACTTTCATCAAAATCTCTCTTAGCTTCAGGATCTGCATAAATATCAAAGGCTGATAGTTTTGTAGATAACAAACTTTTATCAAAATCTCTCTTAGCTTCAGGATCTGCATAAATATCAAAGGCTGACAGTTTTGTAGATAACTGGATCCAAAGTTTTGGGAAAAATAGTCAAACTGTATAAAAAATGTTTCTAAATCACGGGTTATCAAAATCTCTCTTAGCTTCAGGATCTGCATAAATATCAAAGGCTAATAGTTTTCCAAAGAACTAGATCCAAAGTTTTGGGCAAGATGGGAAAACTGAATAAAAAGTATTTCTAACTCATGTGTTGTCACAGAGGGCTTTTCAAGCAGAAAAATTGTCGATCGATTGTTTTTTTCAACACATACACTACATGCAAATTCTCCACAAATATCAAAAGTCACTGGTATGCCAAAGCTGTATGTCCAGTGCATGGATCTCTCATTATGGGAGGATTTGGGTTTTTACATCAATATGTTCACGACCAACTTGATCAAGAAATGGTTGGGTGTTTATTTAAACTTCATTGTTTGAGGTAGTACTTGTAGTCAGTTGTTCCCCTGTCCGCTATGAAAGCTTGCAATAGCTGGAAGCTGCCATCAGTGAGAGTTAAGTAACTTAAAACAAGCTCTCCGTGAAAGCTTTTCTAAAAGTGGACAGATAAAGTGCTAACAGATTCGCAGCTGTTTAAGACTATAGCTTGTGTAGAACTGCAAAGCCCATTACAAAGAATCATAAACAGGCCTGCTCCATTTCAAGGTTGAGTGATTGAATGGCTTCTACACCTTCTTTTTGACTATCACTTGGTTTCTAGGAGCCACAAATCATGGGTTTGACCCATTCTTCCAAGAAAATTCACATTTGTGATTCCTTGTAGCTTGGTTAAGGTGCCTTACCGGCTCAGCATGACCACCAATATCCATGGAGAGTCATCACTTTCTTCTTCAATACTGCCTGCAAATGGCATCCAGTGACCACCAGTATCCATGGTGGTCCCTACATTTCTCCTTTAATACTTTCTGTCATTTGCCTCTGGCAACTATTAGAAACCCCAGATCAAGAAAGTGGACCCAAGACTAATCCTCTGTATTCAACTGAGAATTGGGCATGGTGTTTCTTGGTGAGCATGATATGAGTGTTTTTTGTTGTCACATACATTGATAAATATTTACTGAGTTTGAATGGTAGCATTGGCATTTTTGCCCCTATAAGTGTTTTAAAGTAGGTTTAATTAACTACATTCCATTTCTGCTATGTTGGAAAATTCAGAAATACCCAAGAGTTTCAGGTCAAATTGCACTAAAATAAATATAAATTGCTAACAAGCAGCGCTGTCATTTTTGAAAATATCATTAGCAATTCTCAGACTTTATGACAAACTCAAGCTCTGATTTCTTATTTACTATTTTCATTGTAAATAAACATTGTTTTAACTTCATTTTATAGCAATCAAGAGGTGACTAACATGTTAACGTTTACATGTTCTATTGAACTGTTTCTTAATCTCCTGCAGTACTAAGTTGCTCTTTACAGCTTTGTTACCCGTAGTCTTCCAAGCTTTGTTGAGTGTCTAGTCAATTTAATATGTAATGATTTTCAAGTTTAATTTCAAGAGGACAGTTCTGATTGAAGAAAAAAAAAGATTACAGGGATACCAAGAAGAAAAATATTTGTCACTTTTTGCACAGATCAAAACAAAGCAAACAGAACATTGTGTTAGAGAAATGAGAAATTAGGTTAATTTTGGAAGAAAACCATACAAAATAAAGGTTTTTCTCATAAGGAGAATAAGCCTTTGTCAATTGGGTTTAGTCAAGTGGTTGTGTGGCTAAGTCACTTGACACGTGGACACGGGACATGCAGGACATGGAAATTTGAGCGTCTGACACGGGCGCGTTGACGCCCCGGAACCGAACACATTATATATATATATATATATATATATTAAAAATTAATACTAAACACATATTTCTCACACATTCTCATTCATGATATAAATTCAGAAATACATATAGATTCTACATTGTAAATTTAAAAGTTTTACAAAGTAACATTATGCATACTAATACAATTGTGAATTGTGACAGATTCATCAATGATCCAATAGGAGAAATACAAGAAACTGCAGTTTTCTCATTACGTTATCAAAATCAAAATGTGTTACATAGGTAGTAGCAATGCCAATGGCAAATAGAAATGGCAAATACAAAACAACTACAAGCGCCAAGGTAGTAGGTAGCTCATGACTCATGAGTCATCAATCATCATCATCAAAATTAACATCACTATCATGGTCACCACTGTTCTCATCTGTTGCATCCTCTTCCTCTGTATCCAATGTCATCTATGCATCTGCTAGTGTGAAGGATGACCCCTCAACAATATCGCTATCATCAAAAGTGAAAGGCTCTAGCACTGGGTCATTAAGATCCAAGTTAGCCAATGCCAACTCAACACTGTTGTCTAGACCCATATCATCAGGAAAGACATTCCACATTTTTGTCTTTTCCTTCAACCGCTCATCCCTCTGTCTGTAAATAAGACAAAGGTTGGTGCACACATACACCATTGTCTCTGCCTTGGACTGCTCAAGCACCCTCTTATTGACACTACAAATTTCCATATGTGCTCCAATTTCTCTCCAAACAAGATGATGAAATCACCTGAGAGAGGAGCCTCATGGCTAATTGTTGTAGAGGAGGGCTTCTTAGCCCCATGTCTCTAATCACATCATAGCCTACAAATTGCCCAGTGTCAGTGAAAAACTCTGCAAAGGCATCCT
The DNA here is from genome assembly GCA_034641835.2 of Pinus albicaulis. NCBI lineage: Eukaryota > Viridiplantae > Streptophyta > Pinopsida > Pinales > Pinaceae > Pinus > Pinus albicaulis. The sequence goes on along the minus strand of CM076576.1, from coordinate 306,514,790 downwards.
CCACCTCATGAAGGGATGCTCTATCGTGAAAAATCTGCCTCAATGCATCCCTCCTTCCCTGCGAAATTTCACCATCCATGTGAGGAGGGAATCTGCGGGAAGGTCCACCATTCAGCGACTCATAGCTGTAGTATTTTGGATTCAATGAGAGAGCCAAACAATGCAAAGGTATGCAATTCTTGTCCCATCTGCTGACAAGAATATCCTGTATGGAGGTGAAGGTGGTCTTTGATGATGTCTCATACTCAGGGCACTCACTTTGTAAAATAATGGTCTTCACGGACTCAATCATGGAATACCATCTCTTATAAACCTCTCCTAGGATGAGTTGGTCTGTATCTGCAAATCGTAGCAAAGCAATGATAGGGTCCATGATTTTAATAGTGAGATCTACCCTCTCCGACCAAACATCATCTAACATTGTGTCCTTGACTCTTTTTGATCTGTCTTTCTCCAAAAAGACCAAAACTCTGAAATAACCATGATCCTAAGAGTGGTCTTGACGTCCCTCAACATCTTCAACATGATGAATGAAGAGGCAAACCGTATATCTACAATCTTCAACAATGATAGATTGGTGTACTCCTTGTAGATTGTGAGAGCATTTATATGATTTTGTACAAAGTTGCAGATATGTTGTGCATCCTCAAAAATACTTCCAATCCAAGGCACATCAGAGGCAATAGATTTACGTGTTAAATTCAAGGAATGGACAATGCAAGGTGTCCAAAATACTTGTGGATATTCAGCTTCCACAATCATGTCAACAACCTTGCAAATAAGTGCATTATCTGTAATGATTTGCACACAAAAATCAACACCTACATCTTTAGTAACTTTAATGAACAACTCACCAATATATTGTGCATTCTCGTATTGTCCAAGTGCATCTACTGATTTCAAGAAAACTGGTCCATTCGAGGAAGACACCATGAAGTTGATGAGTGGGGGGTGTGCCAGATCTGTACATCTATCAGAAACAATACTAATCCCAGATGTTGACCATGTTGATTTAATAGGCTCAAGCATTTTGTCCACCTCTTTCTTTTCCTTAGTCAACAATGTTGTTATAAGCTTCTCTGACCCAAGAGGCACATACCCTGATGGAGCCCCTTGAGTTAGAGCTCGACACATCTTACGAAATAAAGGCGAACGTGCAACATTAAAGAATATGAAGTTTTGATAGAAAAAGAATGCACTGATGAGATCGGGCTTTTCATGTCTCTCTTTTTGAAAATTCTTGTCCATTGGACCAAGTGCCATTGTCTTTGAATGAAATGTTGAGCTTTGAATGAGTATATTGTTGTAATGGCTTCAAGCCCTGTTGTTGACTTGTTCTTGTGCCCTGAAGAATCTAGAGTTTATTTTGAACACCATCTTTGGAATGAGGGGAAGTGCCCAGGGGTTTTCTGTGAAATAAAAAACCTTAACAATAGCCAAGATAATATTTGGATAGCCAAGGTAATATTTGGAAGTGCAAGTGACCAACTATGTTTATAAAGCACTAAGGCAGAAAGACCAGCCTTAACAATAGCGAAGATAATATTTGGATAGCCAAGGTAATATTTGGAAGTCCAACTATGTTTAGAGAGCACTAAGGCCACTGAGCGAATTTGAGTTAGATTCTTGTGATTTTGTTTAATCTTTCATTCCTTGACCTAACATGGTAGTGTAAACTCTGTTTCACTTAATATAACTTTAGTTATGGAATTTAGGTTAAATTTCTTTCTTATTTGCAAAGCATTAGCAATGCCATCCACTTCTTTTTTCCATGTGATCTATTATGGAATTGTTATCCACTTTGTAAGATGCTTTCTACACTTCGACTCATCATCGGAAGTTTTACTGAACTATTCTTTTTCTTTTTCATTTTGGTAAACATGCTAAATTCGCATTGAACATAACCATTGATTGGCCTGTTTGCCTCGGATATCCATGTTATTATATGGTTGGAATTTTCTTATATGATAGTGTTTAGTTGTAGCAGTCATATATTGCAAATGTTATCAAAATTTTGTACTTTTGGTTTTCAGGTTACTTGGTGCAGTGGAAGTTAGTATTTAAATTTTTACACAGAAGCTGGGTGTGTATATCTAATGGCAGTTATTAAGATTCTATTAAGATTCTATGAAAATCGTCAGATTTAAATTATCTAACCTATTACCTTTTTTTATCCGTGAAACAAGCTTTATATTCAACATTTCAGAGCTGAAATCAGAATATACATAATCGTTTCTTGTTGATACTAACAGAGCGCTAGCTACTTCTGTCTTTCGAGCAAGAAAAAAAGGCAGAACTTTTGAGAATGTTTTCATGTCATCATCTCTAAAAGCTACATTGTTATAGTCATCCTGAGGCTTGAGAGCCTCCAAAAACTGCGCTTATAACTCATTCCACTGCCCTAGCAGACCACTTAAAAAAAACTGTGTTTATCAACTTCCAAGAACTCTGCTCACCCCTACATAAACAAAATCCTATCAGTCATTCCACTGCCCTAGCAGCACACTAAACAGAAAAAACACGCTGTAAAAAAAACCCCTGCCTCCATATTGAAGACAACTAATAAATTCTCAATACAGAGATGTCAAGGAGAATGGAAGAAAAACTTCATCCTCAAAACTTCTGTTTGGATAAAAAATCTTCCGATTTCCTTCCTGCATCGACAAAGCATCTTTAGAAATACTATCTGCTTGAACAGTGGATTCTTGGAAGATGTGTGAGAAGGTGATTACTGAAAACTGACTTTCTATCTCAGAGACTCTGAGCATAATTGGGCCTAAACCCAGATTTTCAATTCTGATCTTACGATTGGCCCAATCCACCAGTAGTTTTGAATCCCCCATTACCTCAAGTTTTTCAATCAAGTGATCAGCTGCACATTTCAAGTGTAATCGCAAGGCATAAAATTCAGCTAGATTGTTTGTTCCCTGACCTGCTACATACTTGAAGGATACGTGTTGACCTTCGTTTAAAAACAATAGACCCCCCACCCCACAAATCCCCGGGTTCCTTGAAACGCCCCATCAAAATAACCCCTAAGTCATATATTTGTCTATTGCTGGCTCTTGCAGAATGTGTGCTGCTGTGACTTTCGTTAGTTTTTGTATCTCCCCGTAGGCAGATTTTATTTGGTGAGACACCTGAGCGGGAGGGAAATCTTTTCCTTGGAAAATCACTGAATTCTAAACAAGCCACAACCCCTATAAAACAAAACGTGGAAGGGCTCTATCAGCTGTTACAAAATTATCTTTATACCATGATTCAAAATAGCTTACCATAGGCTCGGCCAATTTATTGTTTGTTTATTAACATAATTACTTCAGACCAAACTTCCCTTGCATAAGGATAATGAACAAATAGATAATCTGACCCATCACATGATGGTCACTAGCTAGCTTTTTTTTGTTCTAAATTATATAACCCATCTTCCTTTTCCCTTAGCTGTCGATTTTCTTGGGTTCATTTTTTTGTTGCCTTAAAAGATGTTTGTCAATTTTTGATTGACTAGACAGGAAAGAACATTATGTTGTATGATATAATTTATGGAGTATTGGTAGTGTTAAATATGAAAATCAATAATTAATAAACATTGGTTATTATGAAGAGTCTCGAGACATCGTCGTGCCATTTAGAAAGGAGTGGGAGAATTATTTTTTCTTTTTGCCTTAAGGTTAGTATCAGAAATTTGATGCCTTTTACCCCATAGTTCACCCTGTTTGCGTATTTTTCTGTTCCCAATCTATGCCTTTGATTGCTGTTTCAATTCTCCTTGTCCAATTCTCATACTGTTTACTTGTCACTCGCAGCCCTGCCTCTTCTTCTAACAATTGCCCCTTATTCCAACTTGCTTCACATCTTTCAACATGCACATTGGCCTAATGCTTGTTTTATTTCTTTTTCCCTTATTCTGTAACTGTGACCCTTCGATTAGACTTCCCATTTCGTTTTGAATTGCCCGCCATTTTTCCTACACACATTCCATACTTTATCTAGATTATCACATCATTTCTTCTCTTTATATAGTTTCTTTCCTTCATGTGTTATCTCATTCTGCATATTCAAAAGTGAACGCCCATTAATACTAGCTTTTGTAGTTGTTTATATGGGTGTAAGTTAGTATTATGATCGTGAAGCAGCTGTGACTTTTTAACCGTGATCTGCCTGATTAGCTTGCGGATACGGTGAATGGACACCTACAGCTACCTATTACATCTGTGTGATTAAAGTTCAGAACTTCAGACCTATCACATCTGTGATTAAAGTTCAGCTGCTAGGTAAGCAATGGCGTTTGGTTATTGCTCCACTTTTGTATTATCATGAGTCTGATACATCATGGCTGGTGCTGCAGCACAGGGATGGTATTGTTAATTTTGGGCACTGATTCTTTTATCTGGCATTGAATAGTGGCACATAATTAAAGCAAACCCTTCCAGAGAATGGTTTCATGGAGCAGCACCAAGGGGTATTGTTAATTTTGGGCAACTAGGTCCAAACTCCATGTTGCACTGTTCATATGATGATGATTATATTTTTGTTGGATTCCCTCTTTTGGAGAGGTGCAAGATTGATCTAAAGATCATCTTGCTTGGATGAGTAGAACATATATTTTGATTTTATTTTCCACACATGTGCAAGGTCGGCCAGATTTGTAATGTAGGCTCACAAGCCTAATAGATGTGTCACACACCCTCATTGACTGATATAAATTGGAGAGACCTGGAGATCATTTGCTCATCAACTCATCACACATTGTCTCTTGTGATCTGATTGGTTCGATCAACCTTTGGAGGCCTCTTTCTCTCACATGTGTGGAGCTGAAGCTGGGTAAAGTTTGCAGACTGTTTTAGGGCTGTTTGCTGAGCGTTGACCAGCGTTGACCATGGTAAACCTTTGATGTTTTGACCTCCAAACTTTGCAGAAATTCTGATTTTTGAAGGCCGTATTGCTGGGCACAAAAATCGAGGTTGACCGTTGACTTTGACTGAAGCCCTAAATCTGCAGCATTGACTTTTCTGCGTTGACTTTCTGTTGACCAACATTGAATTTTGATGAGCTGTCTTTGAGGGCTGTGTGTGACATTAGGAGGATTGGCTGATCTGATGTTGAGAAAGACTTCGCTGGCTGATGCATCCTGTTGACTGCCGTAACGCACACTATCCTATATCCTTGCTAGACAAGAAGAATTGTAAAATCTGATCTATATTATTGGCTTGTCTTCTATTGATCTATTATTGTGTTCTATCAACATTTTACTTTCATGTTTATGTGATTGCTAAATTGAATCGGGCCTAAGAAAGATTGAAGTAAAATTGCATTAAGCATAAAACATTCCATGTCTATCTAAATTTAACATGGAATCAAAGCTGAGGTGAAGACAAAGCCCAAGCTAATGTGAAAAGCAATCACCAAAGAAGAAATCCTATCAAGGACCAATGGCCTCCTCAACCTATAAGGGTTTCAAATCTGATGATAAGTTGACGGATAAGTTTGATTATCATGCATGGAAGATGATGGCATTAGAAGATCAAGATGTCATGGACTATGTGCAGGGGAAGATTCATGAGCCTCCATCAAATGCACCTGCTGCCACAAAGACGAATTATAGAAAAGGAGAAATCAAATCAAAGATGATTATTCGAGATTCTATTCATAAGCACTTGGTTGCTTACATTTATGAGCTGAGCACATCTAAAGAGATGTATGATAAACTGGTTAACATGTTCAAGGCTAGCAATGCTAATCAAGTTCTTTTCTTCAAGAATCAATTGAAAAATATCAAGAAGGGTAAGGATGAATCCATTCAATCCTATTTTATTAGGCTCACTGAAATCAGGAAAAATCTTCTAGCTATCAGAGAAGAAATAGTTGATCGAGAAATGGTTCTCATCGCGTTTGAAGGTCTCCCCCGTGATTGGTAGTATTCAATATCACTATTCTTAATAATAATGTGATTCCTGATTTTGATGAAATATTGACGAGATGCACTCAAGAGGAGACAAGAATGATGGAGAGAGATCATCCCTCTAATGGAAATGGAGGTGACCCTATTGCCTTCACCACTCATGCAAAGAAGAGGAACAATGGTGGTCCGAGAAATCAAATCCATGGAAGAGCGGGACCTAAAGGAAAGAAGGGAAGGTGTTACACTTGTAACAAGTTTGGTCACTATGCAAGAGAGTGCCCTAATAGAAGGGACTCTCCCAGGAATGATGACAACAACAACTCTAAGGGGAATGGCAATCAAAGGAACAACAGGTTCAAAGGAAAAAGGAAGGCTTTCTCTGATTGTAGTGGAAATGGGCAACCTTTCACGAGGTCAAGAAATTCCAGGTACGATGAGTCTAATGTTGTTGACAATAAGAAAAATGAATTTATTCTTGTATCTGCCCTCTCTGTTGCATCTCCTCCCGATACCCTGGATGTCTGGTTGATTGATAGTGGTGCTTCCAGGCACCTCACTAGTTATAAAGAAACCCTCTCTGATTTGATTAAGAAGGATGCAAATCTAGAAATTATCCTTGGAGATAATGCCACCTATCCCGTGAAAGAGACAGGGACTGTGACCCTTCATCTATCTCAAGGTCAAGTTCTCCGTTTACAAGATGTGTTGTACGTACCTGTTTTGAAGAAGAACCTTGTGTTTATTTCGGCAATGGAAGACAAAGGGTTCAAGGTGGCATTCGTTGATGGAAAGGTATGCCTCTAGAAGAAGAACTTCAAGGAAGCTCTTACTATTGGTTTTAGAGTTGATGCACTCTACTAGGTTGGAGGAAGTCCATTGGTGGCCATGTCATGTGATTCAACTCTTCAAATAGAGTTATGGCATCGGAGGTTTGCACACCTTCATTACAAAGCCCTTCCCAAAGCAAGGAAGGTGGTGACAGGGATGCTCGAATTTAAAAATGATCATGAAGGTATATGTCAGGGTTGTGTCGAAGGGAAGCATACAAGGGGACCATTCCCCTCTAGTGTCACAAAAACAACTGATATCTTGCAGTTGATACATTCTGATTTATCTGGTATATTGCCAGTGACATCCTTGGGAGGATATTCCTATGACATGACTTTTACAGATGACTTCTCTCGCAAGACTTGGATATATTTCTTGGAAAATAAGGACGAAACATTCAAATGGTTTCGTACCTTCAACCCTTGGTGGAAAATCAAACTGAGAAGAGAATCAAAGTTTTGAGGACCGACAATGGGACCAAGTATGAGTGAAATGAATTCAATGACTTTTGAAATGACGCTGACATTAAGAGGGAGACCACAACTGTGTATACTCCTCAACAAAATGGTGTTATTGAAAGAAAGAACATGACAATTGTGGAAGCTGCCTGCGACATGCTATATGACCAAGGTCTTCCGAAGTTTCTAGGTGGAGAAGCCGCGAACACTGCTGTGTATGTTCAAAATAGATGCCCACATTCAGCTCTGGACTCCAAGTCTTCCGAAGAAGTCTTCTCTGGCAAGAAACCTGATGTTTCTCATTTTAGAGTTTTTGGTTGTCCTGTTTACTTTCATGTGCTGAAAGAAAAGAGAAGCAAGTTGGATGCTTCTGGAAAGAAGGGAATGTTTGTGGGCTACAGTGAAACTTTGAAGGCATATAGGATCCATGTGCTTGGTCAAAGAGAAGTGGAGATATGGCACGATGTCACCTTCGATGAAGAGGCTGCCCTCAAGAAAGTAAAAAATCTTCCTAGCTCCGAGGAAGACAAAGAAGATGAAGAAACAGGGAAGCAGGAAGAACTGAAGGATGAACCGATGCCCGATGTTGAAGGACCTATGGATCCTATTGATCCACCTCCTTCAAATAAGAAGAGACCCTCATGGCTCAGGGACACTCTCGAAGATGCCGAGAGACATATTGCCCCAAAGGGGACATTCCGTGAAAGCAAGAAGCCGAATAGATACCAAGGGTGTCTAGCAGCCATGAGTATAATTGTACAATTTGAGCTTGGATCATTTGAAGAAGCCATAAAGCATCAAGTTTGGAAGGATGCTATGCACGAAGAATATGAGTCCATTATGAAAAATGATGTCTGGGAAGTGGTCCCGAGACTAGAGGACAAATTTGTTGTCACCTCAAAATGGATCTATAAGATAAAGCATGGATCTGATGGTAGTGCTGAAAAGTACAAGGCAAGATTTGTTGCTCGAGGCTTTTCTCAAAAGGAAGGCATAGATTATGATGACATATTTGCACCTGTGGCTTGCTATACCACCTGTGGTTACCCTTGCTACAACGCAAGGATGGACTCTTTATCAGATGGATGTGAAGACCGTTTTTTTGCATGGTTCAATAAAGGAAGAGGTGTATGTGGAGCAACCTTTGGGGTTCGAAGTCCAAGATAGAGACACATATGTATGCAGGTTTAAGAAATCCCTCTATGGGTTGAAGCAAGCCCCCAGGGCTTGGTATGAGAGGATAGATAGCTACTTGATGAAGCTGGGCTTCACTCTAAGTAATGCTGATCCAAAAATTTATTTTAAGGTTGATAGAGAAAGGCCTCTCATTCTAGTTCTCTATGTGGACTATTTCTTCCTGACAAGTGCTGACCCTCTCATTCATCAGTGTAAGAGGGAGCTAGCTTCCGAGTTTGAGATGAAAGACCTAGGACTGATGCATTACTTCCTAGGCTTGGAGGCTTGGCAAAGGCCATGCGAGATTTTCTTTTCTCAAGGAAAATATGTCGTGAAGCTGCAGCTGCTGGAGAGATTCGGTATGGTGGACTGTAAGTTTGTGTCGACACCGATGGAACTCAACTTTAAGAAGTTGTGTGGAAACGCTGCTGGGCCCGAGCTAGGAAATCCTGCAGAGTATCGACAACCCATGGGGGCCTTGATGTTCTTAGTGAACTCCCGTTCGAACGTATGTTTTGCAGTGAGCACTTTGAGTCAACATATGGTTGAGCCTCATCACATTCACTGGATTGCTGCCAAGAATCTATTGAGATATCTTCGAGGCACAATCAACCATGGGCTAAGATACACTGCCGGGAGTTTGAGACTCCATGGATATTCTGATGCCGATTGGGCTGGCAGTGTGGTGGATTGCAAGAGCACATCTGGATGTTGCTTCACCTTGGGTTCTGCTTCGATATCTTGGATGAGCAGGAAGCATAAATCGGTAGCTTTGAGCACCATTGAGGCTGAATACATTGCAGCGAGTATGGCCTATTGTGAAGTTGTTTGGTTGTGAAAGATCTCCAGTGAACTGTTTGGGCATGTGCTAGATACCACCGTTATCCTTTGTGATAGCCAGAGTGGGATTCGTCTTTCTGAGAATTCCGTGTTTCACGATCGATCAAAGCATATTGATATCAGGTACCACTTTATCCGAGATATGGTACAGCGAGGCGCTGTAAGGCTTAATCATATAGGAACTGATGAGCAGGTCGCAGATATTCTCACGAAGCCCTTGGGGAAGGTCAAGTTCCTAAGCTTCTGTGAGAAGCTTGGAATCGTGGAAAGACCCTATTATGAGGGTCTTGCTTGAGTTGGACTATGATCTCTAGGAGCTCCAGGGGGTTTGGGGATAGCTTCTTGGAGCTATAAGCACACACGGGGCTAGGCTTGCCGAACCTTGTTGTGCTTCTGCCCCACCGTTATGATATTGAGTTGGTTCACCTCTCTTTGATCTATGCCCCGCACACATCCTACCCATGGAGTCTCGAACTCATGGGAAGTTCCTTTCATTTGGTCATTGAGGTGGGAAATGTGGATAGAGACCAATAGCAAGGCCGATGGACGCATCGGAGATTGATGTACTGTCTATGTCTAGGATGAGACGTGTCCAACACCTTGATCTGGGATCAAGTATGATGAGTTTCTTACCTCTAAACTGACTTCACGTCAGTAAACTAACTTCGGATTAGTATGAGACTCTTTTTGGGTCCAAGAGAGGTTTTGACCTATAAGCTGACTTCGGGTCAACAAAGTGTGATTGCTTTGTGACTCACCTTTTGTTCTATTTGAGAAGAAGAGCCAGCGAAGCAAGTTACGATAGGATGACGCATAATGCTATATGATAGTACACAATGGTACTGATCTTTGGATGGCAGAGGTGGACAGATGGAGTTCTTCCTAGTTGAGAGGGAGTGTTAATTTTGGGCAACTAGGTCCAAACTCCATGTTGCACTGCCCATATGATGATGATTATATTTTTGTTGGATTTCTCTTTTGGAAAGGTGCAAGATTGATCTAAAGATCATCTTGTTTGGATGAGCAAAACATATACTTTGATTTTATTTTCCACACATGTGCAAGGTCGACCAGATTTGTAATCAAATTTGTAATGTAGGCTCACAAGCCTAATAGATGTGTCACACACCTTCACTGATTGATATAAATTGGAGAGACTTGGAGATCATTTGCTCATAAACTCATCACACATTCTCTCTTGTGATCTGATTGGTTCGATCAGCCTTTGGAGGCCTCTTTCTCTTACACGTGCGGAGCTGAAGCTAGGTAAAGTTTGCAGACTGTTTTAACGCTGTTTGCTGTGCGTTGACTAGCGTTGACCGTGGTCAACCCTTGATGTTTTGACCTCCAAACTTTGCAGAAATTCCGATTTTTGAAGGCCGTATTGCTGGGCACAAAAATCGAGGCTGAATGTTGAATTTGATCAAAGCCCTAAATCTGCAGCATTGACTTTATGTGTTTACTTTTTTGCACTGACTTTATGTTGACCAGAGTTGACTTTTGATGAGTTGTCTTTGAGGGCTGTGTGACATTTGGAGGGTTGGTTGATCTGATGTTGAGAAAGACTTTGCTGGCTGATGCATCCTATTGACTGCCGTAATGCACACTATCCTATATCCTTGCTGGACAAGAAGAATTGTAAAATCTGATCTATATTATTGGCTTGTCTTCTATTGATCTATTATTGTGTTCTATCAGCATTTTACTTTCATGTTTATGTGATTGCTAAATTGAATCAGGTCTAAGAAAGATTGAACTAAAATCGCATTACGAATAGAACATTCCTTGTCTATCTAAATTTAACAAGTATTTTGTGAATGCATAAGGAAGATGACAGGTTTTCAAAACTCTTGTCCTTTAATTTCTATTAGCAAGGGTGCCTGATTCAGCGTCTTGGCTTCACTGGGCATGTTAAGCTTGCCATCTTGGCAGTATTCTATGGACAACAGTGTATTGGTGATGCTACTAGGAAGTAATGGCATGTTGTTGAGGATGGATCGACAATAGAAGTAGATGGACAAATTCAAATCTAAGTTGTTCAAGAAATTGGCAAGCCATCTTCTTCAACGACTGACTTTATTACTGACTCACAAGAATTGGGCAAGTCTTTAGGATACTAGATGTGCAGAAGAGTTTAGCAAAGGATTTGGCTAAGAAATTTTTATGTAAAACTTAAGAAGATGCTGCAATTATACCTAGTGGTGTGTCCGGGTGAGCTGATGAATGGTTTGAGGCCTAGTTACCAGAAACAGAATAGAAGCATTCGTTTCCTGAAAAAAACGTTAAGAAAAAGGAACGGTATGGAAAATGCCGTTCTGTACGATCGTTTTCGTTTTTCAATACATAAAACCAGTTTTTCAGGAACAAATGTTTTTTTTAATGGTTTTCTCAGAAACGTGTTCGTTTGTAATGTTGGTCTCTTTCCAATTTGACATTGGGGGAACCGAATCATTAAAATGTGAAAGGTTGGTATTTTTGGGATAGTTTCCAGAGATGATTTCATGGTTGGCGTAGTTTAAATTTTCATTAACAACTTTGGGGTATTTGGTTTTTTTTTTTTTTTAAAGTGGATTTAGTGTACAATTTTATATAACTTATAACATAAAAAAACGATCTTTCATATAAAATTATAAATTTAAATGAAATGGGTTACATTATATATTTTTATAAATTAGTATTTAAATAATTTAATGAATATTTTAGTATTTAATTCAATTTACTATTATAATTGATTAATGATAAAGTTTGAAAGTTTAATGGTAATTTTCTTTAGGTTGTCTTCAAACATTAGTTGTAGTATTTATGGTTCTCCATCCTTTCACTTTTTATACACTTTTTCTATGGAAAATGCCAATGGAGGGAGCCACACTCCTTCCTATATCAAGATAGTTGTAGGTAGTAGTAGTTCTAAACAACCCTCTACTTTTGGCTCTATTTTCAATGGAGATTAGTTCAATCTTCACCATCCTATTCCCCAACTAGGGAAACTACAAACTAGTAGCAGCTTGCCAAATACCAAATTTGAGGTCTGCTCAAATCACATCGGAGTATATATACAGTATAAGTATATGTGAGATCATGTATTCATCCTAAAATTTCTATGGATATAGACTTCAAAACAATCCCACTCTCACTGGGTCCAAATCAAGTGGAAATGGAAAGGCCAAATCAAGTTTGAATTCAGTGCCAAAGTTTCTTCACTATTGTATGTCCTTGGAGGATCAAACATGAGTATTTGAGAATGACCCATGTGAGCAACACAAACTTTGCTTGTCACTATGAATATTCGAGAATGACCTATGTGAGCAATGAAAGCCTATGAGCAACTGCCTATAAACCATAATATTGGAGAACGCTGATGATGTATGCTTTGTTTTATGTTTTTCACATTTTTTATGTTTTTTCTCTCTCCTCGTTTCTTGAATGTGCGAAACCTACAAAGTTCAAACTACGTTTCTCGTCCCGTTGTCGTTTCTCGTTTCATTTCCCATTTCTCATTTCTGGTAACATAGGTTTGAGGATCAAAGGACCGTGGTGTTTAGGTCCAGAGAATGAAGAAAACAGCGCTGAAGGTCCAGAGGAGCCTTTTAATATGTGCCCACTGGTGAGAAAAAAGGTTTGGATATTCAAGCTTGAGTTTGCTTGGATAACCTGGACTGGGGTGAGTGGAATTCAAGGTTAGGATATTCTTGAGTAGACTAGGCTCCAGATCTGTGTAAGAAACAGGGAAAGGAAACTTGATTTACTTTACTGAATTCGATAGAATTACTCTCAAGTTTTTAGCCTATATGTAGGTCCTTTTTTGAATGTATTTTTCCCTCAATTGATATTTTGCACGAACTTGTTTTACTACTTCCCATAACGGGTTTGATGTGCTCCCGTGATGCCAAAATTTATGCGTACTTGAATGATGTGTTTTAAATTGTGCTAAAAGTTAGAAGAATTGGAAGCAGGGTTCCTTCTGATTTTTTCTATGCAAGTGCTAATGTGATTTTCTTGGTAAGACTAATATATGCGTGCATTTTTGGGATGTGATCTTTTGTGAAAGTGCAGCTGGCTTCAAATACTAATTCCATTTTCAGAGATTGCAAAAGAGAAAACAAGACAAATATTTACTGTGTTTTTGTATCTAGCACCTGACTACTACTTAAGTAAGGTATTTACTAGTGTACCTTAATACTACTCAAATAAGGCATTTAATTTACTTGTGTACCTTAATACTACTCAAATAAGGCATTTACTGGTGTATTGTTTATGAGATTGTTATTATACTGCCATCTAAAAGATTTTTGCAATGAAATTTAAAATGAGATGTGTATTGTAACCAAAATAACTTTTTGAATAAACAATTACTTTTTCTGTAGCAATACGTGGAAACTTGATCTGGTATATACTCTGAGGCAAACAGGTTTATCTTTGATGATCGATCATGTTATATGATATTTCTGTCAAATGAAATCAAACTGGACATACTTATTTCCTCTAACCAGTTGCAACAAATTTGACACAACTGTTTGGCACATATATAAAGATGGTCAAATTTTATTTAAAATCTCACTTATTTTCAGTTCTCGCTAAAATATCGAAGGCTGGACATTTGCTTCAGCACTATATGGAAAGTTGCGGGCAAAATGGAAAAATTAAATGAATTTTCTTCCTTTAATTCTGGGTTGTCACAGTGAGGTTTGCTAGTAAAACATTGCGGAAAACTGCCCCTCTATTTATTTCTGCACAAATAGCAGAGGTCATTGATATGAGCCAAAGCAGTGTATCCAAGGCATGGGTTACTCACCTATTGAAATCGTTAGCAACTCGATTAGGAAATGGCTACCTTATGGCTTTCACTCTTAAGTCCATATGGCTAGTACTTACCTTAAGGAACTTACTAAGGCTAGTACTCTAGTTAGTACCTTATGGCTAGTACTAAGGCTATACCTTAAGGCTAAGACTGGCTATGATCGACTAGTACTCCTGGCTATGACTAGCGGCTTTTCGCTCCTTCTCCTACCAAACTGCTGGTCTTTCGCCACCTACCAGAGGAAAGTTCAATTCGCCTACCAAAATATGTTTTATTCTCTGAATGCCTACCAAGTCTTTGAGTGGCTGCGGTGTCTCTATTTAAATTGTTACATTTAAGATACTTATTTGTCTTTCCAGTCACAGTCAGAAGACTTGTAATGGCCAGAAGCTGCATGTTTGGGAGATAAGAAACCTACGACAAGCTCTATGCAGGATAAGTTTTCCTTTCCAGTCACAGTCAGAAAACTTGTAATGGTCAGAAGCTGCATGTTTTGGAGATAAGTGTTAATTTTAGATAACCATGTATGTTCTATGCCTAATGCAGTTTACTTCAATCTTTCTTCTTATTAGCCCAATTCAATTTCAGATAACCACTCACATAATCATTGAAAGTAAATGCTGATAGAAGATAAAAAAAAATCAATAGAAGACAAGCCAATATAAGACACAAGAATTTGTAATTCTTCTTATTCAGCCAAGATAGAGAAAGATGTTTGTTACAATAGTCAACAGGATGCCTTAGCCAACAAAGACTTTGCTGGTCAAACTGGCCCTTCAACCGCCAAATAGGTTCAGTCAAACTCGGTCAAAGATCAGACTTTCTTCAGTGTCACACTCACCCCGCAAATTAGCTTCCAAAACAGTCAATGCAAGTCAAACTTCCTGCGGTCAAAACCAGTCAATGCTGCGGTCAACTATGGTCAATGCTGTGGTCAAAGGTCAATAGTTGACCTTGATTTTTGTGCCATCAAGTGCGGCCTTCCAAGATCGGAATTTCTGGGCAGAAAATGCAGTCAAACAAGGTGGGTTGACCCAAAGTCAACGTTGTTCAATGCCGTCCAGATTTGCCCTAAAACAGTCTAAAAATGCCGCTGCCAGATTCACACGTGGGAGAGAGAAAGAAGCCTCTTCTAGGCTGTACGAACCAATCAGATGAGAGAGATGTGTGGGATGAGTGAATGATGAAATGAGCATCACGTCTCTCCAATTTATATCCACGAATGTGGGTGTGTAACACATCTGTTGGCTTGTGAGACTACATTACACTTCTGGCCGACCTTGACAATTTGCACTTATGTGGAAAATAAATTCAAATGTAAGTTCTACTCATCCAAACAAGATGATCTTTAGATCAATCTTGCACCTCTCCGAAAGAGAAATCCAACAAAAATATCATCTCCATCATATGAGCAATGCAACATGGAGTTTGGGCCTAGTTGCCCAAAATTAACACTCCCTTTCAACTAGGGAGAACTCCATCTCTCCCCCTGTGCAATCCTGTCATCCAGTACCATCATGTATTATCATAATCATCATCATGCAATCCTGAGTCATCTGCTGGTGGTTTTCCCTTTTTCCCTCAATTGATCTTTTGCACGAACTTGTTTTACTACTTCCCATAACAGGTTTGATGTGCTCCCGTGATGCCAAAATTTCTGCGTACTTGAATGATGTGTTTAAACTTGTGCTAAAAGTTAGAAGAATTGGAAGCAGGGTTCCTTGTGATTCTTACTATGCAAGTGCTAATGTGATTTTCTTGGTAAGTCTAATATGCTTGCATTTTCGGGATGTGATATTTTGTGAAAGTGCATCTGGCTTCAAATACTAATTCCATTTTCAGAGATTGCAAAAGAGAAAACAAGACAAATATTTACTGTGTTTTTGTATCTAGTGCCTGACTACTACTTAAATAAGGTATTTACTTGTGTACCTTAATACTACTCAAATAAGGCATTTACTTGTGTATTGTTTACGAGACTGTTATTATACTGCCATTTAAAAGATTTTTGGAACGAAATTTAAAATGAGATGTGTATTGAAACCAAAATAACTTTTTGAATAAACAATTACTTTTTCTGTTGCAATACGTGGAAACTTGACCTGGTATACTCTGAGGCAAACAGGTTTATCTTTGATGATCGATCATGTTATATGTTATTTCTGTCAAATAAAAACAAACTTGATATACTTATTTCCTCTAACCAGTTGCAACAAATTTGACACACCTGTTCAGCACATATATCAAGATGGTCAAATTTTATTCAAAATCTCACTTATTTTCAGTTCTCGCTTAAATATCGAAGGCTGAACATTTGCTTCAGCACTATATGGAAAGTTGCGGGCAAAATGGAAAAATTAAATGAATTTTCTTACTTTAATTCTGGGTTGTCACAGTGAGGTTTGCTAGTAAAACATTGCAGAAAACTGCCCCTCTGTTTATTTCTGCACAAATAGCAGAGGTCATTGATATGAGCCAAAGCAGTGTATCCAAGGCATGGGTTTCTCACATATTGAAATCGTTGGCAACTCGATTAGGAAATGGCTGCGGTATCTCTATTTAAATTGTTACATTTAAGATACTTATTTGTCTTTCCAGTCACAGTTAGAAGACTTGTAATGGTCAGAAGCTGCATGTTTGGGAGATAAGAAACCTACGACAAGCTCTCTGCAGGATAAGTTTTCCTTTCCAGTCACAGTCAGAAAACTTGTAATGGTCAGAAGCTGCATGTTTGGGAGATAAGTGTTAATTTTAGATAACCATGGTATGTTCTATGCTTAAATGCAGTTTACTTCAACTAGCCCAATTCAATTTCAGATAAGCACTCACATAATCATTGAAAATAAACGCTGATAGAACATAAAAATAGATCAACAGAAGAAAAGCCAATATAAGACACAAGAATTTGTAATTCTTCTTATTAAGCAAAGATAGAGAAAAATGTTTGTTACAGCAGTCAACAGGATGCCCTAGCCAGCAAAGACTTTGCTGGTCAAACCAGCCCTTCAACTTTCAAAAAGGTTCAGTCAAACTCTGTCAAAGATAAGCCTTTCTTCAGTGTCACACTCACTCCACAAATCAGTGTCCAAAACAGTCAATGCAAGTCAAACTTTCTACGGTCAAAACTAGTCAATGCTGTAGTCAACTATGGTCAACGCTGTGGTCAAAGGTCAATAGTTGACCTTGATTTTTGTGCAATCAAGTGCGGCCTTCCAAGATCGGAATTTCTGGGCAGAAAATGCAGTCAAACAAGGTGTGTTGACCCAAAGTCAATGCTGTCCAGATTTGCCCTAAAACAATTCGAAAATGCAGCGGCCAGATTCACACGTGGGAGAGAGAGAGAAGCCTCTTCTAGGCTGTACGAACCAATCAGATGAGAGAGACGTGTGAGATGAGTGAATGATGAAATGCGCATCACGTCTCTCCAATTTATATCCACGAATGTGGGTGTGTGACATATCTGTTGGGGCTTGTGAGCCTACATTACACTTTTGGCCGACCTTGACAATTTGCACATGTGGAAAATAAATTCAAAATATAAGTTCTGCTCATCCAAACAAGATGATATTTAGATCAATTTTGCACCTCTCCGAAAGAGGAATCCAACAAAAGTATCATTTCCATCATATGAGCAATGCAACATGGAGTTTGGGCCTAGTTGCCCAAAATTAACACTCCCTCTCAACTAGGGAGAACTCCATCTGTCCACTTGTGCAATCCTGTCATCTAATACCATCATGTATTATCATAATCATCATCAAGCAATTTTGTGTCATCCTGCTGTAACTGCTTTACTGGCTCTTTTGTGTAAAAACGAACGAGAGTGAGTCACAAAGACATCACTCTTCACAAACCCGAAGCCAGTCTAGAGGTAAAAACCTCAACCAGACTCAAGAGTGAGTCACATATGTTGGAAATGTTGTCATTGATGGCAAAGGAGTTGGCAAAGGAGGAGCTGGCAAAGGAAATGACAAAGGAGGAGCACTTGACACAACAACAAGGCAGCAGAGAGGTAGTAGAGGCAGCAAAAAGAAAAACAAGGAGCAGTGAAGCAGTGAATTGAAGCAGAGACAAGCAGTAAATTGAAGCAGAGTTGTCCAGAGACAGAGTAGGAGAAAATGACCATCGAATAGAAAATCTGGCCAATTAAGAAGAATAAGTGAATGTTCTTGTAAATGGTTACATTTGTATATAATGTTGAGGGATTGCTTCTAAATTATCTGTGAATTATATGTATATTCTTGATTGAATTCAGTAGGAAGGATTGTTACTGACAGATGGGATTATGCCTATGTAGACTGCTTGAATTTATTGTGAAAGCGTGAATTTGTTACTCATGGTTTGTAAACATCATAAGCTCTGTGGAAGGGGTAGATTTGTGAATTTGTATAAGATATCGGGTTGCCACGATACAGTAAGCAATGGGGAATGTATAACTTGATGATGCAATGCGGTATAATATGCGAAGGAGTCGTGTTGAAACATTGATGAATCAAAGGGTTAGAATATAAATTGACGGAACCTTGAGCCGAGTCATATGGTGGTAGCCTAGAAGAATCGAGGCATTTGTTGTGTATGGACAGAAGCGAGTTTCATTGAAGGCGAAGAGTGGAATTCATATATATAAGCGAGACGGAACCCTGAGCCAAAAGGAAGACGGAACCCGGTAGCGGAACGCGAAGTTGGGCGGAACCACGAAGAGTGAACAGTAAAGGTGGTTTATGGTTTTCATCGCACCACCTTCGACGGGCAAGCGGTATTCAAGAGTTTGGGAGCGATTCCATAGAACGAGCGACACGCGTCCCTGAACGAATCTGCAAAACCGCCATCACTGTGCGCCATCGCACGTTAATGTTCGACCAAGGAAGCCGCGCGATATTGTTGAGCGCCGTCGATCTAGAGGGGAGACATCGGACGGTGGCTGTATGAGGAAGGTGCGCGAAAGATAACCACGGTACGGTGCGAGTATGTGATTGGGTCGTTGATTATATATGTGGGCCCCAGTTTAAATTATATTGATTGGGACTTTTCAAATTAATGTTTGCGGGTTTAACCAAGGTTTGTTTAAATTAAATATAAATTATGATGAAGAGCGATTAGGCCATCACTTTGAATGTTATTCCAAAGTTGGTGATATTTGCCATGGTCGAGCTCAGAAATTGTAACTAGAGTGCAAACTAAAAGAAGTGTTGAGCAAAAAATTCACCATATATGTGATGTGTGGAAACCTGGTTGTTTAACCAATGTTAAATTGATTGGTTCGAGTTGATTCGACTATGGTTTAAGCCATAGATTCTTCAAGGAGGTAAACTTCAGCATAAATTCGAAATAGTATTAGTCGGGTTTTTTTTATTATGGTTTAACCACAGTTTTGAAGATGCCGAGAGTTGATTAAACCAAAGATTATATTGTTGATGGTTCATGATAAAGGTGGTGAGTACTAATATATTCGGGTCGTTAAAAAGGTTTTAATAAAAACGCCGAGAGTTATTTTTGTTTGATTAAAAGGCAGTTGTACATATAGCAGTTATATAACTGCAATGAACATGGAACTGAATAAAAGTGAAAACGAAAAAGGGAGTGAGGTCGGATGTATGAGGACGAAAAAGAGGAAGAGAGGAGTGCTATTCGAAATATACACTGTAATTGAATGAAAGGTTTTAACTATTTATATTGTTTGTGATGTAATTGGCAAGTCTCCAGAGAAAGATAAAATCCCACTGTAAAGTTAAAATGGTGCATTTTCTCTGAGTAAATTGATAAAAGAGAAGAGAATGCAGAATTGAAGAAAAAGAAATAATCAAGCAGATATGAAGATTGGAGTGCAGTAAAAGAAATGAAAGGCACAGAACAGAGCTGATATCCAAGGTAAATCAACAAATGTTTCTTTATGAAAAAGAGGGAGTTGAAGCTTCCTTGCAAGTTGTAGCTTGCAGAATTTGAGGTTGGAGCCTCCTGTAGGTTGGTGCTTACAGAAAACCAGTGGTGAGAGGGAGTTGGAGCTTGCCTTTACATCACAGCAATAATAAGATGTGGTTTTCTCCCTTTATGGGTTTCCACATATATCTGGTGTCTCTATGCATGATGTTTATGTGCTGATCTCGTTTATCTAATCTGCTTAATACTTGATGCTGTCATATTAAGTCTGTTGTTACATTATATTAATACTTGCTGCTCACATTCTAAGACTACTCATATATTAAGTTGAATATGAAATGAAGGTGTAAATAAGTTTTATGGAAAAAGTTTTAAAAGTCCATGAATGTGTTAAACTGATTCAACACCCCCCCCCCCCCCTCTCAGTTTAACTAAGGGTTCAACAATTGGTATCAGAGCAGGTTCCTTTTTGTGGTATTTTAACAACTGAAAGGAGATCCTAGGTTCTTGAGATGGCTAGTCAAGAAGGATCCTCAAAAAACAAAGCTCCTTTTTTCACTGGTGAAAATTATGCCTTCTGGAAAATCAGAATGAGAACATACATAATGTCCTTAGGAATAGAAGTTTGGGCTGCTGTGGAATTTGGATATGATTCTAAGGCAAATGTCTCAGAGAAAGAAGCCAAACAAGATTTTGTGGCTAATGCAAAGGCAATGAATGCAATATTGAGTGGACTGTGTGAGGTAGAATTCATCAAAGTAATGCACAGTGAGACTGCCAAAGAAATGTGGGAAACTCTAGAAAATATTCATGAAGGAGACAAAAAGGTGAAAACTACTAAACTTCAAGTCTATAGAGCCCAGTTTGAAAATTTAAAGATGAATGATGATGAAGATATTGCTAGTTTCTTTTTAAGGGTTGCAGAAATTGTCAATAATATGAAAGCACTAGGTGAAACCATGCAAGAATGTGTAATTGTTCAAAAGATCCTAAGATCTTTGCCATCTAGTTTTAATCCCAAGGTCTCTGCCATAGAAGAAACAACAGATTGAGAAACCTTGACCATGAATCATCTTCTTGGAAAACTAACAGCGTATGAGATGAGACTGCCACAAAAGAAGTCAAGTGTAAGGGAGACAACGTTTAAGGCAGAGAAGAAGAAAGAAGAAAAAGATGAGATAGGCTCCTGTTTTGATGAAGAAGAGGCCAAATTTATCAGGAAGTTGGATAAAGGCTCAGGGAAGTATAAAGGTAAACTTCCATTTAAATGTTTCAATTGTGGAGGAGTTGGACATTATGCTTCTAAATGTCCTTATAAGAAAACAAAGAATCAGGCTCAGGAATCAGAGAAGACCATATCTAAGAACTGGCAGAAAGGGAAGAAATTCAATAGAAAATATTTCTATGCTCAGCAAGACAGTAGTGCATCAGAAGACTCCGCTGAATTCTCAAGTGAAGAAGGAACATCAGAATTTGTTTTGATGGCTATAGAAGAGCTGGAAGAATGCTTTTTAGAAGATGAGGAAGAAGGTGAAGTGGACCTTGAGGGGGAGCTAAGAAGTGCCTTGGAGGAAATTGACAGACTAAAACTAAAGTGTAGAAAACAGAAAGGCATTTTTCTCAGATATGTGTGAGAGGAACAAAATTTAGAAACACTCATTCAGTTGAAAGTAGAGCTTGAAGAAGCCAAGAAGGTAGAAGATATTTTACTTAAGCAGATCAAGGATAAAGCTCAGGAACAAGAGAAGTTGGAAGGAGAAGTAGTGAGCCTAAGAAAGAACTTAGAAAAGGCCCAAAGATAACTATTAATGAATACACCTCTAATGAAAGGCTCAGGGCAGTTGGATCAGATTCTAAATGCACAAAGGTCACCTTTGATCAAAACTGGGATAGGCTATGAAGGAGAATCAAGCAAAGACAAAGAAAAAGAAAACAAAAATATTATTTTTGTAAAAGCAGATGAGAATATCCAAGCAGCTCAGAAGATTTCAAAGGAAGAAGAATCCTACAATAAAGTAGATAAAAATCGGAAGGAATCTCAAATGACAAAGGATGAAGTAAATAAACTGTCAACTGAAAAAACCTTGCATGTTCCTGAGTATGTCAAATTTGGAAGTCATCAAAGGAGATTTTTTCCTTCTATGAAAAATGCTACTTGTTATTCCTGTCACAAATTAGGACACATTGCTGCATATTGTTATACAAGAAGAATAAATACAAACCAGCAAAGGATGCAAACAGTAAAAAGTTTTACTCAAGCAGGAAGATGGAGAAGACAACCTTTTGTCAGGTATGCAAATTGTTTTTATGGATACTGTTTTTATTGTAATGATTTTGGCCATAAAATCATAGAATGCGTGAAATATGAACAAAGTCTGTTGTTCAAAACCTCAAGAAGGTTTATGAATCATGGAGAGTTTATTCCTATTTATAATCCTGCTAAGGATATGTCCAAACGCTGTGTATGCAATAAAAATGGACATATGTCTTCCAAATGTTCTCTAAGAGAGTGTAGTTCATCATCTCAGAAAAGATACCAAACAAGAGGATGCTTGCAGTGGAAAAAGAAAATGAATAAATGTGACTTGGCTCTAATAGCTCAAGATCTAAAAAGCCAGTGGTATTTGGACAACGGTTGCTCAAAGCATATGTCAGGAGATAGAAGCAAGTTTATAACCTTTGACGAAAAGAAATCTGGAAATGTTACTTTTGGAAATGATAAAGCAGGAAAGATCAAAGGAAGAGGATCAGTGAGTCTGGACAATGGTAGAGGAAAAGCCCAGGATGTACTATTTGTGGATGGGCTGAAAGCAAATCTGTTGAGTGTTAGTCAAATGTGTGATAAAGGCTGTGAAGTTCTTTTTAGAGCTCAAGATTGTGAAGTAAGATCAAGCACCACTGGGAAAACCCTGATCAAAGTTGTTCGAACGGAAAGCAATGTCTATGTAGTAAAAGAAGAAAATGAAGCATGTCATCTTCGCAAATTTGAGGAGTCTTGGTTATGGCATAGGAGATTGGGACACCTAAACTTTGATCATATCATAAGTCTAAGCAAAAAGAATGCAGTCAGAGATATGCCAGTCATCAAGAAGCCTTCAAATACAATATGTAAATCCTGTCAGCTAGGTAAGCAGACCTGTACATCCTTTAAAACCAAAGAGAAGTTATCTACAAGCAGACCTCTTCAACTTGTTCACATGGATTTGTGTGGGCCTTCGAGAACTAAAACACCAAGTGGAGAATCTTATTTCATGCTAATAATAGACGATTTTTCTAGAATGATATGGGTTGCATTTCTCAAACACAAATCGGAAGCATTTGAGAAATTCAAAATATTCAAGGCTTTGGCAGAAAATCAAACAGGATGCAAGCTAAAGTGCATCAGATTAGACAGAGGAGGTGAATTTACAGATTATGTTTTTGCAGATCTGTGTAATGAGCATGGGATAAAGCAACAGTTCACAATTGCAGGAACACCTCAGCAAAACGGAGTGGCAGAGAGACATAACAGGTCTATACAACAGATTGCCAGAGTCATGATGCAAGAAAGTAACATTCCTCAAACCTTTTGGGCAGAAGCAGTACACACAACTGTGCATATCCTAAACAACGCTCATTTAAGACCAAACAGTGACAAGACTCCTTATGAATTATGGCATGGTAAACCTGCATCAATCAAGCATTTTAGAGTTTTTGGAAGTAAGTGTTTTATAAAAAATAATGATGAAAATTTGGGAAAGTTTGATGCAAGAGCAGATGAAGGAATATTCTTAGGATATGCATCTAAGAGTAAAGGTTACAAGTGCTACAACAAAATACTTCACAAAATTGTAGAAAGTATTGATGTAAGATTTGATGAAGAACTATCAGACAAGTTAAGAAGTACAGATTGCAGCAATCCTATGGAAGTTCATGAAGAAGAGAATCAAGATGATGATGAAATAAACAAGCCAATAGAAGATACAGATCTAAGATCAAAAAGCTCCTCAAGATACATTCAGAAGAATCATCCAGAAGATCAAATCATTGGGGACAAGAGTGTAGGTGTACAAACAAGAAGACAGCTAACTGAACATACTGAAGAGGTATACCTCGCAATGTTGTCACAAATAGAGCCAAAGAAGTTTGAAGAAGCCAACAAAGACAAATATTGAGTAAATGCCATGAATGAAGAATTGGACCAAATTGAGAAGAACAACACTTGGGAACTAGTTCCAAGACCTAGTGAGAAAAATGTCATTGGCTCAAAATGGGTATTCAAAAATAAGATGAATGAACAAGGATAGGTAATCAGGAATAAAGCTAGACTTGTGTGCAAGGGATATTCACAGGTTGAAGGACTTGATTATGATGAAACATTTGCCCCTGTAGCTAGAATGGAAGCTATTAGACTGTTTTTAGCTTTTGCTTGCTATCATGACTTCAAGGTATATCAAATGGATGTGAAGACTGCCTTCTTGAATGGAGATTTAGAGGAAGAAGTCTACATGGAGCAACTGGAAGGGTTCTCCTTAACGGATAATGTAGACTATGTTTGCAGATTAAAGAAAGCATTATATGGGCTGAAACAAGCTCCTCGAGCATGGTATTCAAGGCTGGACAAATACTTACAAAAACAAGGGTTCAAGAAAGGGGGAGTAGACAACAACTTGTACATAAAAGTAAATGAAGATGAACTTTTGATTGTAGTGGTGTATGTAGATGATATCATGTTTGGACGCAGCAAAGATGAGTTAACAAAAGGATTTGCTGAAGAGATGAAATCAGAATTTGAAATCTCTATGATTGGAGAGCTTACCTTCTATTTATGACTACAAATTCAACAAAAGAGCACATGCATTTATCTCACAAGATAAATACTTAAAAGAAATGCTGAAAAGATTAAAAATGGAGGATTGCAAACCTGTATCAACTCCCATGACTACTGGATGCAAGCTTTGTGCAGAAGATGGAACAGTTGATGTAGATCAAAAACTTTACAGATCCATGGTTGGAAGTCTATTATATTTAACAGCCTCTAGACCAGACATTGTGCTTGCTGTAGGACTTGTGGCAAGATATCAAGCAACACCAAAACAAAATCACTTACTAGCAATTAAAAGAATATTAAGATATTTACAAGGGACTGCACATTATGGGCTATGGTATCCAAAAGGCAAAACCTTCATTTTGACAGCATATACAGATGCAGATTGGGCCAGCTGTGTTGATGACAGGAAAATCACAAGTGGAGGTGCATTCTATTTAGGAGAGAGTCTGGTGGCGTGGCTAAGCAAGAAACAAACATCTATTTCACTATCCACAGCAGAAGCAGAATACATAACAGCAGCAGCATGTTGTACACAAGTCGTGTGGATGAAGCAAACCCTCCAAGACATGAAGGTAAGCATTGATGAACCTATTTCAATCAAATGTGATAATACAAGTGCTATAAGTATTTCTAAAAATCCTGTGCTTCATTCAAAAACTAAACATATTCCAATCAAGTATCATTTTCTCAGAGAACAAGTAGCTCAAAAAGTAGTAAAGTTGAAATATGTGCCAACAAAAGAACAGAGAACAGATATATTTACAAAACCTCTTGCTAGAGAACCATTTGAATATTTGAGAGATAGAATAGGGGTAGTATGTGTAGATGCTACTCTCTGATATGAAGCGAGAGCATAGTTTCAGGGGGAGAACATAAATGACAATATCATTCCAGGGGAAGATCAGCGAGCAAGGAAAGCATAAAACAGGTCCTCAAGATCAAAAACTTATGGAAAGAGTACATCCAGCATAACATAGTCAATGAAAAGGCTACAGAGTAACTCAGAGAGAGGAAATGCAGAAAGCAAACTAGGAAATGAGCAACCCTTTGCCATTGATGTCAAAGGGGGAGGAAAAGCAAAAAAGTGCTTCTGAAAGGAAAGTAGAGGTTATTGCCATCAATGCCAAAGGGGGTGACTGTTAGAAATGTTGTCATTGATGGAAAAGGAGTTGGCAAAGGAGGCGCTGGCAAAGGAAATGACAAAGGAGGAGCACCTGACACAACAACAAGGCAGCAGAGAGGTAGCAGAGGCAGCGAAAAGAGAAGCAAGGAGCAGTGAATTGAAGCAGAGACAAGCAGTAAATTGAAGCAGAGTTGTCCAGAGACAGAGTAGGAGAAAACGGCCATCGAATAGAAACTCTGGCCAATTAAGAAGAATAAGTGAATGTTCTTGTAAATGGTTACAATTGCATATAATGTTGAGGGATTGCTTCTAAATTCTCTATGAATTATATGTCTATTCTTGATTGAATTCAGTAGGAAGGATTGTTACTGACAGATGGGATTATGCCTATGTAGACTGCTTGAATTTATTGTGAAAGCGTGAATTTGTTACTCATGGTCTGTAAACATCATAAGCTTTGTGGAAGGGCTAGATTTGTGAATCTGTATAAGATATCGGGTTGCCACGATACAGTAAGCAATGGGGAATGTATAACCTGATGAAGCAATGCGGTATAATATGCGAAGGAGTCGTGTTGAAACATTGATGAATCAAAGGATTAGAATATAAATTGACGGAACCTTGAGCCGAGTCATATGGTGGTAGCCCAGAAGAATCGAGGCATTTGCTGTGTATGGAAAAAAGCGAGTTTCATTGAAGGCGAAGAGTGGAATTCATATATATAAGCGAGACGGAACCCTGAGCCAAAAGGAAGACGGAACCCGGTAGCGGAACGCAAAGTTGGGCGGAACCACGAAGAGTGAACAGTAAAGGTGGTTTATGGTTTTCATCGCACCACCTTCGATGGGCAAGCGGTATTCAAGAGTTTGGGAGCGATTCCGTAGAACGAGCGACACGCGTCCCTGAACGAATATGCAAAACCACCATCACTGCGCGCCATCGCACGTTAATGTTCGACCAAGGAAGCCGTGCGATATTGTTGAGCACCGTCGATCTGGAGGGGAGCCATCGAACGGTGGTCGTATGAGGAAGGTGCGCGAAAGATAACCACGGTACGGTGCGAGTATGTGATTGGGTCGTTGATTATATATGTGGGCCCCAGTTTAAATTATATTGATTGGGACTTTCAAATTATTGTTTGCGGGTTTAACCAAGGTTTGTTTAAATTAAATATAAATTATGACTAAGAGCGATTGGGCCATCACTTTGAATGTTATTCCAAAGTTGGTGATATTTTCCATGGTCGAGCTCAGAAATTGTAACCAGAGTGCGAACTAAAAGAAGTGTTGAGCAAAAAATTCACCATATATGTGATGTGTGGAAACCTGGTTGTTTAACCAATGTTAAATTGATTGGTCCGAGTTGATTCGACTATGGTTTAAGCCATAGATTCTTCAAGGAGGTAAAATTCAGCATAAATTCGAAATAGTATAAGTCGGGGTTTTTTATTATGGTTTAACCACAGTTTTGAAGATGCCGAGAGTTGATTAAACCAAATATTATATTGTTGATGGTTCATGATAAAGGTGGTGAGTACTAATATATTCGGGTCATTAAAAAGGTTTTAATAAAAACGCCGAGAGTTATTTTTGTTTGATTAAAAGGCAGTTGTACATACAGCAGTTATATAACTGCAATGAACAGGGAACTGAATAAAAGTGAAAATGAAAAAGAGAGTGAGGTTGGATGAATGAGGAAGAAAAAGTGGAAGAGAGGAGTGCTATTTGAAATATCCATTGTAATTGAATGAAAGGTTTTAACTATTTATATTTTTTGTGATGTAATTGGTAAGTCTCCAAGGAAAGATAAAATCCCACTGTAAAGTTGAAATGGGACATTTTCTCTGAGTAAATTGATAAAAGAGAAGAGAATGCAGAATTCAAGAAAAAGAAATAATCAAGAAGATATGAATATTGGAGTGCAGTAAAAGAAATCAAAGGTACAGAATAGAGTTGATATCCAAGGTAAATCAGCAAATGTTTCTTTATGAAAAAGAGGGAGTTGAAGCTTCCTTGCAAGTTACCTTCGCAGGTACAGTTGGAGCCTCACGTAGGTTGAGTGTTTCTGAAAAACCCGGTGGTGAAGGGAGTTAAGGCTTGCGCTACATCACAACAATAATAAGATGTGGTTTTCTCCCTTTATGGGTTTCCACGTATATCTGGTGTCTCTGTGCATGATGTTTATGTGCTGATTTGGTTTATCTAATCTGCTTAATACTTGATGCTGTCATATTAAGTCTGCTGTTACATTATATTAATACTTGCTGCTCACATTCTAAGGCTACTCATATATTAAGTTGAATATGAAATGAAGGTGTAATAAGTTTTATGGAAAAAGTTTTAAAAGTCCATGAATGTGTTAAACTGATTCACCCCCCTCCCTCTCAGTTTAACTAAGGGTTCAACAACATATTGACCCGAAGTTAGTTTAGAGGTAAGAACGTTATCCAAACTTGATCCCAGATCAAGGTGTTGGACACATCTCATTCTAGACATAGAGAGTACGACAATCCCCGATGCGTCCATTAGTCATGCTATCGGTCTCTATCCTCATTTCCCAACTCATTGGCCAAATCAAAGGTACTTCCCATGAGTCCCAGACTCCATGGGTAGGATGCATGTGGGGCATATATCAAAGAGAGAGTGAACCAACTCAATATCCTAACGGTGAGGAAGAAGCACACCAACCAGGTAAGGAGAACCTCGCCCTGTGGTTGTGTTAAGTGTCTCATGATTTAGCAGATTGGTAGACCAAATGCATAGGGTAACATCAGACCAGTCTTTGGAGTCCTAGGATCTAGCCTTCCTGGACTTAGAGAGGGCTCTCTCTATTGTTTGCAAAGGATATGAACTTGTTTGCTTTTAGGGTTTGATTTTAGGCTAGTTGTTAAGTGTAGGCTTTGTTTGTTGTTTTGGTTGGGTAGGATGATCAAGTAGAATAGATGGAATGAGAAAATCTTCAAGTCATTGGGCTATGGAGTCTATAAAAGTCATGGAAATTTCAACAATGGATCGGGGAGCATCACAGGGAAAATCTAGCATGGTCAATGGATTTTCAAGGTTTATGGGAAGTGAGATGGACATCAAGTTTGGGAACAAAAGTATGACAAAGGGCAATTAAGAATCTTTTATCATGTACCTTTTTAA
Organism: Pinus albicaulis; assembly: GCA_034641835.2. Taxonomy (NCBI): domain Eukaryota; kingdom Viridiplantae; phylum Streptophyta; class Pinopsida; order Pinales; family Pinaceae; genus Pinus; species Pinus albicaulis. The sequence goes on along the minus strand of CM076576.1, from coordinate 306,485,832 downwards.
CAACAGGAGACTTAAATATCATAAACATGAAGAAGCAATCAATAGACAGGGCAAACCAGTAACTCTTTGATTTAACTTAAGCAAATAATCATTCAAGACAAACATTCCAATGAAATATAGAAGACGAGAAACTCATTTAACTTCTAGTGATTTCACCTTCAAGGTTAGAAAACATTCAAGATACACATATAACTTTAATCAAAGAAGAGGGAACACCTAAACATCATTGATCATAGCTATGAAGATCTCCAAAACAATTATTCACGCATAGACAAAGGGTATGATCGAAACATAGCTTCTTTGGCAGACCTAACTAATGGTACTTTGGAGAGAGACTTCAAGAACAGTGTTTAGTGACATCAATCAAGCAGGGCTAGCCATAAATCACATTTGATACCTACTGTATTAAATCATTCATGAAATAAACAAGCTTAGGGGGTCTGGAGAGCAATTAAGAATTCTCTAAAATGTCCTAGCAGAAGAAAACATAAAGGCAATGAAGAACAAACAGAGCTAAGGTGCCTTTGAAGAACATTTCTTAGTCTAAATCCTTTGTTTTATTGCAACATAGAAAGATGGAAACATAATGAAACATGAGAAAACAATAACTGAAATAGAAGCACTTCACCATTAACCAAGCTTAGGGATCCTGTAAGCAAGCCTCCTCCATCAACAAACAAAACAAGCCATTCACGAGCTCCAAAACACCAATTTCTCTTCAACCTACAAAATACTATGTATTGCTCCAAAGAGTCATGAAATGCCAACATTTACATTGAAACCCTCATGCTCTATTTATCTAGCAAAGGAGGGAAAAAACTTTAGATAGGGTTGGAAAATGTCAAAATCACTCATAAATGTCATTAATGCCCAAGAGATCATGTAAGGCCCAAGGCACAAAATATCCCATGGAATAAATGCCAAAATAACTTCTAGCACCTAATTCTAGAGTGATTTGACTCAAAAAACACTAAAATATGATTTTGCAATAAATGAGTGTGTTTTGTTAACTTTTGGCAAAAAACACACAGTGTTGTCTATAAGCATAGTGCCTTGACAGACAAAAAATAGGTCCACTTGCAGCCAAGTTTTGGTGATCTTCCCGATGTCAGATTTTGCTTCGTGATGGCCCGTTGGAAAGCTTGCTAAGTCTACTTTCCAAATATACCTTTGGTTTTCTGATTGAGCCTCTGTAACATGTCCAAAAAATCAAATTCCCAACACTGCTCTGAGTGCAGCGCCAGGCCTGAAAATGAGACAAAATGGTAGAAAATGAGGTGTTTTTTGACCTTTTGAGGGGTCAAAAATGCTCCAAATGCTCTGAAATTTGGTGAGCATAGTGTACTAGGCATGAGCAATCCAAACATGTAAAGTTTTCCCTCTGAGTATGCCTAAGGGAAAAGCGTAGCGCCAAGGGTGCTGTGCTTATAGGCCTCTAAATTCACAAAAAACCAAAATTTGTCAAAATTCTCTCAAATTTGGTGGATGTGTGCCTTATGGGGTTTAAGAAGCCTATAGAAAATCTTGAGGCAAGATTTCAAGGTTTATTTGGTCTTTTCCTCTTTTTAGTGTTTTTGAACTTTAATGAGGGCCTCCTTGAGCTGGCACTAGTGAGGTTGTTTTTCAAGGCATAGTGTGTAGGCCAAGGTCTCTTTTTACCTTCCTCATATGCTTGTGCTCATCTTCTTCATTTGAACTGCCCTCTTTATCTTCTCTTTTTATCTCTGTTTTGACCAAGATTTTCATTGTTTTTGACTATCTCAAGGGCTCTTAGTTTGTTCTTCATTTTCTGTAAGATCATCCTCTGCTTGTTGGTTACCTGTCTCATTTGTGCCCATGCTGTCCTTCTTACCTTCATCCTCACCGTTCTTAATGTGGTTGCTTCTTTCTTCATCACTTACCTATTTTTCATCATCAACCTTCATGTCTTTTGCCTTATCTTTGATTTCCTTGATTTCCTTGGCTTAACCCATTCTTACTGTTTATTTCATCATTTTTTTAACTGCCATTACCCTCCTACCTCTTGTTGACTCAATTCATCATTCACCTTCATCCTCATTTGGGCTTGACTCATCGTCATCTTCAACCCCACTTTTACTTGATTGTTCATTACTACTTTTTTATCATTTTAACCTTTCTTGCAGGTCTTTGAAGGCAAGGTGGAGTTGCTTTTCTTGAGCCTTTCGTAAATTATTTTCAATTTGGAAGATTTTGGCATAAGCGTAGCACTGGGCAGGAAACTGGGCGAGTCAGGCCCTCTGCGCGCAGCACTGCATGCCTCGTGCAGGCCTACCAACCTCTGGGCGCAGCATTGGGCAGGAAAATACATGTCGGGTCTCTGTCTAGGTGCAAGGATGTCCGAGCCTTGGGCGAGTCGGTTGCTCTGGGCGCAGCGTTGGGCCTGTCGGGTGCTCTGTGCATGCAGCGCCGGGAGGAAAAATGGGTGCTGGGTCGGCCTGTGGGCGCAGCGCCGTGCCCCTGTGTGTGTCAGTCTGCCTAGGCGCAGCGCCGTGCCCCTGTGTGTGTCAGTCTGCCTAGGCACAGCGCCAGGCTATACGCCCCCGGTATATGCGCAGCGCAGTGCAAAAACGCACTGTGGAGAACCCTATTCGTGCAGCGCCAATGTCTGTGAGCGCAACGCCAGGTTCTGAGCGTAGTGCCAGTGAACTTACCCAAAAGTTTTCAATCAAACTCCGAAATTTTCTCCTTGAGGTTTTTTTCTCTTCTCAAATGCACAATGAGCTAAAATGATAGCTAGGATGCCTTTATACCCTTGGAAAAATAAATTAAAATCAGAAACCCACTTTTGCTAAGTTTTTGTCACTTTATCATTTGACTGATATCCTTTTTGACCTTTTTGCAGGTGATTTGAAAACTTTTCAAGGTAAATCTTCTTCCTTTGGTGATGGCTTGCTGGAGAGATGAAGAGGTCCTTTTTAACCTTTGAGAGTCTTGGCACTGTCATACCTCTTTCTGCACCGAGAAACTGAAAAACATGTTTTATCCCTTTTTGACATTTTTGAGTGTAAGTGATCTAAAAACATATTTCCTTACCTTCTTACTGATTTTGGTAGTGACACATCCACTTTGAAAAAGATTATAAATCATGCCTGCTATGTCTCTTCTTGGCCACCTCTGATTTGTTGCAGGTGCCATGACAGTTGTTTTTGGTCTCCTTTTTCATTCTTTGGAGTTTGACAACCTTCAGTCATATAACAACAAACTCATGATTAGCTTGACTTCTTGTCTTGAAACTTAACCTTATGCTTTCCTTCCTTTGACCATTTTGAGGGCTATGACTGAAAATGGAGGGTTGATCTCCTTCACACTGATATTCTTTACATTTTCCTCCCTTTGATGCAGGAAAGCATTGTTACCTTGGCAAACCCTAGAAGTCACCTTCAATAGCTTTTGAAAACCTTCTGCTGTCATGATGGAGGCTCACAGTCTTCATTTCACCCTCTTTTGCCTATCTTTCCAAAATATTAGGTTTTAGGGATGTTAGAGAAGAATAATTAGTGTTGTCTTCTAAGTTCTCTATAGCCCTTTAAAGTTCATTCATTTCTATTCAGTTCACCTCACCTTTTTCCTTCTTCATTATAACTTCCAAAAATATTCAATTTGTCCTTGGTTGTGTTAGTGTGCTTGTCCTTGTGGTCTTTTGCCTTAAAAGCTACTTGCTTGGCAACCTTTGTTTAGCCATAGTCCCAAAAACCACAGTTCTCTTTGAACATAGGCATGCTTCCTTTTCTTTGCTATGGATGTCCTTTAGTGAGGTGGCTTCTTCTGCCACCTCATTTTTGGGGATAGCCACCTTAACACTCTGAAATGTCCAAAATGACAAATTGTCCTTTGCGGGGATTTGTGCTTGACCAAGGAGGCCTTCCTTGAAAAGATTTTTGATCTATTTTGGACAATCATGTCTTGACCTTATTTCTCTTTGATTTCATCTTCTAGCAGCCTGAAAAACATTGTTTTTAGAACATCAAATACAAACATATAACCTATGAAACCTAGTGACCTAGTGGGAGGCTCTTTAGACTTGATTAATATTTGAAAGTTTGGCCCAGGGTCCTCAAGGATGAAAAAGCAGGAGTTTTGATATTTGATGTATCGAAGATCCAAAATCCAATGTACTTGATTTATCTAAAGAGCCTACAAAGATAGTTTGAGACCATCAATGCTTGAGGAATTTGAAGTGATTAGGGGAAAAGTAGGCCTAGTTGGTGATCTTGGGTGGCAAGTGGAGGGTGAGGCAAAGGCAAAACATAGTCTTTGTGTTCATAGGTGGCAAAACATAATGAAGGTGAGGCATGGCAAACTGATGGGTCTTACGGGAGTGATAGGTTGACCATGACATGATAGAGTAGTGAAATAAGTGAAATTTACTAGATAATGAAGATGAGTGAGATTGTCAAACTCCCATATTCATGAATTTTATTTTTAGAAATCTAGGACAAGTATTTAGTCATCTACAAAATAGAAAATTACGATGACTCATGGTGGCTCCCACTTGGAGAGGCGGCTCCTTTTCGGGGAGGTTTCTAGAACTTCGAGATATTTGGGTTTATGAATGACCGGTGCCTCATCCATTGGGCATAATTTCTTCTTTCATTTCTTTGATGTTTCTTTTGAAGTTATGGTCTCAAGAATCCCCCGAAAAATATGATTACTTCAAACTCATCTCTACCTACCCAACCTACTTGGCCTATCATTTTTCTTCCTTGGGTGCACTTGAATTGGCTAGTCCGTTGTTGTTCTTTTATTTGAAAACAAAAAGCGAACTATCTAATTCTACTCTTATCATTTCCAAAGAGTTGATTGTGTTAAGTGAACTCTTTTTATTCTCTACTAGACTAGCAATTGTCAAGATTCATTTGTGTAATGGACCATTCTCTATGCTATTGACATGAAATTGAAAACATGGTTTGAATCGGGTTAAGCAATCTTGTTCACACATGAAATTTGTGGCATTGGAACAAGACTGCACACAAACATTGTTTTTGTACAAACAAAACTTAGAAAACATGAGAGTTGTGATCATCATTTGTTAGGCTTCCTCATCTTTCTCTTTGGTTGAATTTGGCGTATTGGAGCGATGTATCTTTCATTCTAATTTATCTTTCTACGACAGAAGTCAGCTTGAATAAATTTGACAATCATTTTTTTTACTAACTTATCAACACAAATTTAAAACATGTTCGGCCATGATTATGCTAGATAGTGAACAAGATCTTCTTTTGAACAAGTAGTGGCATTTAGGCTTGCACACTTTGGAAGTATTTCCTTTTTGGGTATGGGGGAGTTTTTGTACCTATTTGTTTCAAATTTGCCCTCTCTTTTGCTTCTTTCTATGTTTTTGTGTTTTATGTGATTTTTCTGGCAATGTTATGTCTGATGAATGGAAATTTTAAACTAGGGGCTTCGGCAAAAATGGTACTTGAGCTCTGTCATGTGCTTTGATCTCCCAACATCCCTTGTCCATTGGAGTCACATAAGCAGGGAAACATAGTTACCTCTGTCTGAATGCATGATGTGAGGATTTTTTCCACAAACTCGAAACTTATCATGTTTTCCTTTATTTTCCTTCTCATTGATTTTTTTCTTGAACTTTGTCTTTGTCAAAGAACTCTCACCCAGATGAACAAGGTAGTCTTTATGAGTTTTAAAACGAGACAATGATGTCATCAATGTATATCATGGTAGAATAACTCAAATGGAGTGCCATGGCTCTTTTAAGAATGGTTTGGATCCCTCAACCTAGAAGGCATTTGAACATATATATGTAAGTGCCCTTGGGTGCTTTGAAGGTAATATCATCACGAGACATTTGGAGGCCACCCTCACTTGATTGTAATCACAGGAAACACTATCAAGCCATGTAATTTTAGTGAAGTTTTCTTCGACCTCTTACATTATATGATTTGTCTTTTGAAAGCAATTATACATTCTTCAGGTGGGTTTGATCTAGGTCTCTAAATTCCATATACAACCTACACCCTTTTATTTTCCTTCTTAGTGACATAATCTTCTCTAAGGATTTCTGATTCTTCTTGAAAAGGATCATACTTTGAACAGTGTTTGTGTCAAAAGTATTTAAAATCTCATCACTATATGCAAAAACATTCTCAAACTCCTTGCATAGTCTTATGTATTTAAGTTTTGTGAGTAGTGACATAGTTCTGGATAACTTAATCATTTTGGGTTTTTCTAGGCTGCCTACACTATACTCCTCTATATCAGTTTCAGTAGATACTCCTTTAGGGTCCATAGCAACATTTGTGGGATTCAACAACTCCTCTGAAGGGACAAAACCTTTTTATGATGAGTTGTCTATGTAAGGCAAAACCTTAAGACTCTTTTGATCCAGATTCCTAAAGATTTTTGTTATGTGAGAGTATTTCAACACTTTTAGATTGGAAAAAGGTAATGGTTTTGTTTTTGAGGTTTGTCCTTCATTTGAGCAACTTGGTTCAGATTCTAAACAGGTTTTTGATTTTGCAATTTCATTTTCAGTTTGTAGAAAGTTAAGTTCAACCTTGTCATCATGTTGTTGTTCGGGGCTTCTAGAGTTTTGGCTGTTGAATTCCTCATGCAAAGACTGGTTTGACTGTTGTAGTGTGTCTTGATCTGTATCAACTTCACTTATCTGCTCACTAATGTACTCTACATTACACAAGATGAATGAATCAAGATCTGAATGGATGGAATAAAGAGGTGTGTTGTTTGACACATATCTTCCACTTTTAACCATATACTTCTGTGTGATTCTTGGTATAGTCTCCTTGTTTGGTTAAAAACGGGGATGGTAGCATAGGACATGTATGGATTGAAGGTTCCACTGAAGTTTGGCTCACAAGATCTGGATAAAGCATGCCATACTTGAATGTCAGCTACTACTATGTCCATGAAACAAAGCCCTTAGGTGGATTTGCTAGATTGACACATAAATCCTTGATTAGGCCCAAACACTTGACTTTGCTTGAATCGAAGAATACATGTCTTTGTAAGGCTTGGTTATTTTTAGGCCTACTATATCCATCACTACCTTTGGCATGAGGTTGTGAGAGGCAGAGTCTAAGCATGACATTATGTAATATTTTGTCATGTATGTTTAAGCTAACATAGAAAGGGGGAATGGCTCCTTCTTGGTATTTTCCTTCTACTTTAGGACCAAGTAAAAACTATGGTTTTATATCTGTCCAATTTAAAGTATGGAATTATCATTTCCCATGTTTAAGACTTTCGGAACTTGGGATTTGTACATATCTTGGGCTATCGGTTTAATGGGAGGCATGGTGATCTTGATTTTAGCAATGTCTCCCTCCAGTAGAAAAGGAATATCATGCAGGCATATTTACATTAGTTTTATCAGCCATCATCTTTTCTACAAGTTTAGTTTGCTGAATCTGATTTGGGGTTTGGACAACAGAGGACTTTCTTAGGGCCTTTCGTAGAGGCACCAGTGACTTTGTGTCACCACTTGGTTGGCTAGTTTGTCTCACTGTTTTAGATTGATTTTCTTAGCCATAGTTTATTAGTCTTGTCTGCTATCTTTTTTAGGAGTGTTTCACGATGTCTTCCTAGCAATGTCTTCTTCTTTTTGGAGTTATCTAGTTCTTTTTTGCTCCGGAATCATATTGCCTATGGACTTTCATTATTAGCATTTTCAAATCCCAATTGGTAATCTTTAGATTCATCATAGTTTGTTTCGATTTCATATGAGAAAAGAAACCTTGTTCTTCTTCGATGAGAAAAAAACATCATCACTCATTATCGGAACCTATCGAAGATTTACATGGCTTTCTTTTTAGGTTCTTCGAGTCTCTCTTCCCTCTTCATCTACATAATTATCTTGGAAAGGCTAATTTGTTGGTGATTGTCTCTGGTGTTTTGGGAGGGTCTCTTATGAAGTTTGATTCATATTTCTGTTTTGGGGATTTGTTTGGTTTTCCATAGGAGACATTTTTTCATTTAGGCTAGTCCTCAACATTCTCTCCATGGTTCTAACTAGGTTGTGATCTTAGTATCGAGATGAGGAGGTTGAGGGCATGGTTTCATCTTTGTAGGTTACTCTCTTTCACGATCTTATCTTAGCCCTCTTTTCAATTAGTTTGGCCTCTACACTTATGGCTCCTTTTGCATGTCTTCTAAAGTTAGGGGCTCTCTTTCTCTCGGTGATAGGCCATATGCAGGTCAAAACCTTCCAATTTTGCTAAGGTTAAGCCTAGTGGGGGTTTCATGTTTGGTGGGGGTGCATTGTAAACACTATTAAACCTAGTGTAGTAGTCTTGGACACTTTCCCTACATTTCTCTTAAGGTTACTATATTAAGAGAGGATTTGGAGAGGGTTTTTCTTAATCTCCCACTTGTTTATGAATGTCACAGTAAGGAAGGAGATCATGTATGTTGTTGGAGTCAAGATTTTGAACTATTTTTGGCTTCTCCTCCTAAGTTTTGTGAAAATATCATCATTTTAATGGATTCCTCTTCTATTTATATAATCAAAAGCATCTTTTATCCTATCTACATCTTCTTTGGGCACTAATAGTTCGACGGTAAGTGAGGGATTTTGGATTAGTAATCATGTGGCTTTGGTAACAAAGGTTGCGGCAATCTTTGAGGGCATACCATCTTCTCTTAGTGATGTGAGTGAATGGGATCCTGAATGATTTAAGGTGAGGGTTTGTGAGAGGAGGTGGAGGATATGAAATGGAGTGGTTTGAATAATTGGAGGTGGTATATGAATGAATTGTCGTGGAAGTACTTGGATGACCAGCCCGATTACGAAGCGGACTTGGGATGGAAGGGCTAAAGTGATGGAGAAGTTGAAAATCGAGAGGTGGAAGGAGATGCTTCTCTACTAGGACTGCTTTTGCAAATCTATGGGCTCAAGGTCGGCCTAGTTAATCTCACTATGTGACTTGGTTCTAAATAGATTTTTTGTGTAGTCTTGATCAAACTAGGGATCTTGTAAAAAGTTTGTAAGATGTTCAGGGACAGAGCTTGCTTTATGAATGGTTCTAACAGTAGTTAAGTTTCCAATTTTAGAAGTTTTCCACAAAATATTTTCTAGGTCATCAACTATGGTGGGAGGGTTTGGGTCTGGATGAGATCTGGTACTGATCCTTTGTGAAGCTAGATTTCAAACTCAAAATTTATAGAGGCAAAAAGTTTAGGACTATTTTTGAAAGGCTGACCTCTCTTAGTTCTTGGTAAACTCACACAGTATGGGACTAGGCTTCTAAACTTCTCGGGACTGATTTGACATAATCCTAGGGAAGTCTAATGAGAATTAGTGAAGTAATAGGCCTACTAGAGGCTAGTGGAGTTTCCAGGTGGACGTTTTTAGTTGTTTTGAGGATATGTATGTATGGTCCACCACCAATAACTGAAAAAACCAATCTAGGGATGTTTTTGGGGTTTTCTGAGTTCCTTTATGTAGCCCTAAGGTTTGTATGAGTGTCCTATAATTGAGTCATCATTTTGCTAGGACAATGAAACAACCAGATTCTACTCTTTGGCTAACAATTTGAGTTCTCTATGATTTGATAAGGGTTTCTAAAGTTCTAAGGAGTGCTTAGATTGTCACTAATTTAAGAAAGCCTCTCACCTTGATTGCCAATTTTGTTAGGCTATGAGTTGGTGATAAATCAATGGATGCTGTGTACAAGGGTTTCTGAAGTCCTAAGGAGTAATTAGATTGTCATTGAATCAGAAGGTCCCACCGTGATCGCCATTATGTTAGTGATGGTGATGAGGTGGCAATGAATCAATGGATACAAAATGTTTCAACTTGTGACTTACTCAGAAGGTCCCACCGTGATTGCCATTATGTTAGGTGTCCCATGATTTAGCAGATTGGTAGACCAAATGCACAGGGTAACATCAGACCAGTCTTTGGAGTCCTAGGACCTAGCCTTCCTGGACTTAGAGAGGGTTCTCTCTATTGTTTGCAAAGGATATGAACTTGTTTGATTTTAGACTAGTTTTTAAGTGTAGGGTTTGTTTGTTGTTTTGGTTGGGTTGGATGATCAAGTAGAATAGATGGAATGAGAAAATATTCAAGTCATTGGGTTATGGAGTCTATAAAAGTCATGGAAATTTAAACAATGGATCGGGGAGCATCATAGGGAAAATCTAGCATGGTCAATGGATTTTCAAGGTTTATAGGAAGTGAGATGGACGTTAAGTTTGGGAAAAAAAGTAGGACAAAGGGAAATTGAGAATCCTTTATCATGTACCTTTTTAACAACAAGAGACTTAAATAGAATAAACATGAAGAAGAAATAAATATATAGGGCAAACCAGTAAGTCTTTGATTTAACTTAAGAAAATAATCATTCAAGACAAACATTTTAATGAAAAATAGAAGGTGAGAAACTCATTTAACTTCTAGTGATTTCACCTTTAAGGTTAGAAAACATTTAAGATACACATGTAAATTTAATCAAAGAAGAGGGAACGCCTAAACATCATTGATCATAGCTATGAAGATCTCCAAAAAAATTATTCAAGTATGGACAAATGGCATGATTGAAACATAGCCTCTTTGGCAGACCTAACTAATGGTACTTTGGAGAGAGCCTCAAGAACAGTGTTTAGTGACATAAAACAAGTAGGGCTAGCCATAAATAATCTTTGATACCTACTGTATTAAACCATTCATGAAATAAACAAGCTTAGGGGGTCTAGAGAGCAATTAAGAATTCTCTAAAATGTCATAGCGGAAGAAAACATAAAGGCAATGAAGAATAAATAGAGCTAAGGTGCCTTTGAAGAACATATCTTAGTCTAAATCATTTGTTCTATTGCAACATAGAAAGATGGAAGCATAATGAAACATGAGAAAACAATAACTGAAATAGAAGCACTTCACCATTAACCAAGCTCAGGGATCCTGTAAGCAAGCCTCCTCCATCAACAAGCAAAACAAGCCATTCACAAGCTCCAAAACACCGATTTCTCTTCAACCTCCAAAAGACTATGTATTGCTCCAAAGAGTCATCAAATGCCAACATTTACAATGAAACCCTCATGCTCTATTTATCTAGCAAAGGAGCGAAAAAACCCTAGATAGGGTTGGAAAATGTCAAAATCACTCATAAATGTCATTAATGCCCAAGAGACCACGCAAGGCCCAAGGCACAAAATATCCCATGGAATAAATGCCAAAATAACTTCTAGCACCTAATTCTAGAGTGATTTTCCTAAAAAAACACTAAAATATGATTTTGCAATAAATGAGTGTGTTTTGTTGACTTTTGGTGAAAAACACACACTGCTGTCTATAAGCGCAGTGCCTTGACAAGTAGAAAATAGGTCCACTGGCAGCCGAGTTTTGGTGAAATTCCTGATGTTGGATTTTTCTCCATGATGGCCCATTGGAAAGCTTGCTGAGTCTAATTTCCAAATATACCTTTGGTTTTTTGATTGAGTTTCTGTAACCTATCCAAAAAGTCAAATTCCCAACACTTCTATGAGTGCAGCGCCAGGCCTGAAAATGAGGCAGAATGGTAGAAAATGAGGTGTTTGTTGACCTTTTGAGGCGTCAAAAATGCTCTGAAATCTGGTGAGCATAGTGTACTAGGCATGAGAAATCCAAACATGTAAAGTTTTACCTCTGAGGATGCATGAGGGAAAAGCGTAGCGCCAGGGATGCTGCGCTTATAGGCCTCTAAATTCACAAAAAACCAAAAATTGTTAAAATTTTCTCAAATTTGGTGGATGTGTGCCTTATGGGGTTTAAGAAGCCTATAGAAAATCTTGAGGCAAGATTTCAAGGTTTACTTGGCCTTTTCCTATTTTTAGTGTTTTTTAACTTTAATGAGGGCCTCTTTGAGCTTGGCACTACTGAGCTTGTTTTTCAAGGCATAGTGTGTAGGCCAAGCTCCCTTTTTACCTTCCTCATGTTTGTGCTTATCCTCTTCATTTGAAAAACCCTATTTATCTTCTCTTTTATCTCTATTTTGACCAATATTTTCATTGTTTTTGACTGTCTCAAGGGCTCTTAGTTTGTTCTTCATTTTCTATAAGATCATCCTCTGCTTGTTGGTTACCTGTCTCATTTGTGCCCATGCTATCCTTGTCACCTTCATCCTCACCATTCTTAATGTGGTTGCTGCTTTCTTCATCACTTACCTCTTTTTCATCACCAACCTTCATGTCTTTTGCCTTATCTCTGATTTCCTTGCTTACCTTTGCTTGACCCATTCTTACTGTTGATTTCATCATTGTTTTCACTACCATTACCCTGCTTTGTTTCCATGTCTCCTGCTTCTTGCTGAATAAATTCATCATTCACCTTCATCCTCATTTGGGCTTGACTCATGGTCATCTTCAACCCCACTTTTACTTGACTGTTCATTGCTACTTCCTTTTTATCATTTTAACCTTGCTTGCAGGTCTTCGAAGGCAAGGTGGAGTTTCTTTTCTTGAGCCTTTGGAAAATTATTTGCAATTTGGAGGATTTTTGCATAAGCGTAGCGCCGGGCAGGAAACTGGGCGAGTTGGGACCTCTGCGCGCAGCGCTGCATGCCTCGTGCAGGCCTGCCGGCCTCTGGGCGCAACGCTGGGTAGGAAAAGACCTGTCGGGTCTCTATCTCGGCACAATGCTGCTCGAGCCTTGGGCAAGTCAGGTGCTCTGGGCGCAACATTGCATGTCTCGTGTAGGCCTGCCGGCCCATGGGCATAGCACCGGGCCTATCAGGTGCTCTGTGCGCGCAGCGTCGAGCGGAAAAATGGGTGTTGGGTCGGCTTGTGGGTGGAGCGTCGTGCCCCTGTGTGTGTCGGTCTACCTGGGTGCAGCGTTAGACTATACACGCAGCGCCACCTGGTATATGCGTAGTGCAATGCAAAAACGCACTGTGGAGAACCCTATTCGTGCAGCGCCAGGTTCTGAGCGTAGCGCCAATGAACTTACCCAGAAGTTTTCACTCAAACTCCGAAATTTTCTCCTTGAGGGTTTTTGCTCTTCTCAAATGCACAATGAGCTAAAATGATAGCTAGGATGTCTTTATACCCTTGGAAAAATAAATTAAAATTAGAAACCCACTTTTTCTAAGTTTTTGTCACTTTATCATTTGACTGATATCCTTTTTGACCTTTTTGCAGGTGATTTGAAAAATTTTCAAGGTAAATCTTCTTCCTTTGGTGATGACTTGTTGGAGAGATGAAGAGGTCCTTTTTAACCTTTGAGGGTCTTGGCATAGTCAAACCTCTTCCTGCACTGAGAAACTGAAAAACATGTTTTATCCCTTTTTGAAATTTCTGAGTGTAAGTGATCTGAAAACATATTTTATTACCTTCTTACTGATTTTGATAGTGACACATCCACTTTGAAAGATTATAAATCATGCCTGCTATGTCTCTTCTTGGCCACTTCTAATTTGTTGTAGGTGCCATGCCACAATTGTTTTTGGTCTCCTTTTTCATTATTTGGAGTTTGACAACCTTCAGTCATATAACAACAAACTTATGATTAGCTTGAATTCTTGTCTTGAAACTTAACCTTATGCTTTCCTTCCTTTGACCATTTTGAGGGCTATGACTGAAAATGGAGGGTTGATCTCCTTCACACTGATATTCTTTGCATTTTCCTCCCTTTGATGCAGTAAAGCATTGTTACCTTGGCAAACCCTAGAATTCATCTTCAATAGCTTTTGAAAACCTTCTGCTGTCATGATGGAGGTTCACAGTCTTCATTTCACCCTTTTTTGCCCATCTTTCCAAAATATTAGGTTTTAGGGCTGTTAGAGAAGAATAATTAGTGTTTTATTCTAAGTTATTTATAGCCCTTTAAAGTTAATTCATTTCTGTTCAGTTCACCTCACCTTTTTCCCTTCTTCATTTATAACTTCTAAAAATATTCAATTTGTCTTTAGTTGTGTTGATGTGCCTCTGTCCTTGTGGTATTTTGCATTGGCTTCTTGCTTGGCAACACTGTTTAGCCAAGTAGTCCCAAAAACCTTGATTCTCTTTGAACATAGACATGCTTCCTTTTCTTTTATATGGATGTCCTTTAGTGAGGAGTTGGCCTCTTACCTTACCTCATTTTCTGCTGATAGCCACCTTGACACTCCCGCAAAAATGTCAAAATGGGCAGCTATCCTTTGTAGAATTTGTGCTTGACCAAGGAGGCCTTCCTTGAAGGATTTTTGATCTATTTTAAACAATCATGTGCTGACCTGCTTTCTCTTTGATTTCATCTTCTTGGCACAAGAAAAACAATGTTTTTTAGAACATCAAAGAAAAACCTATAACCTATGAAACCCTAGTGACCTAGCGAGAGGCTCTTTAGACTTGGTCTGTGACTGAAATTTTGGTTTGGGGTCCTCAAGTATAAAAAAACAGAGTTTTTGATATTTTGATGTATAGAAGATCCAAAATCCAATGTACTTGATTTATCTAAAGAGCCTACAGAGATAGTTTTGAGACCATCAATGCTTGAGGCATTTGATGAATAGGGGGAAAAGTAGGCTAGTTGGTGATCTTAGGTGGCAGGTGGAGGGGTGAGGCAAAGGAAAAACATAGTGCTGTGGTCATAGGTGGAAAAACATAATGAAGGTGAGGGGAATGAACCCATGATGGGTCTTATGGGAGTGATAGGATGACTAGGACATGATAAAGTAGTGAAATAGTGAAAAAATTATACTAAGGATAATGAAGGCAGTGAGATTTCTAAAACTCACAATATTCATGAATTTTGTTTTTAGAAATCTTGGAAAAGTATTTAGTCATCTAAAAAATAGAAAAATTACTGATGACTAATAGGTTGCTTATAGCTCCAAGAAGCTATCCCCAAGCCCCTGGAGCTCCTAGAGCTCATAGTCCAATTCAAGCGAGATCCTCAGGATAGGGTCTGTCCACGATACCAAGCTTCTCATGAAGGGTTAATAATTTGACCTTTCCCAAGTGCTTCATGTGAATATGTGTGACCTGCTCATCAGTCCCAATGTGATGGAGCGTTACAGTGCTTTGCTGTACCATGTCTCGGAAAAAGTGGTACCTGATGTCAATATTCTTGGATTAGTCGTGGAACAAGGGATTTTCAGAAAGATGATTCCCAATTTGGTTATCACAAAGGATAACTGTGGTATCCAACACATGTCCAAACAACTCACTGCAGAGATTTATCAACCAAACAACTTCACAACAGGCCATACTTGCTGCCATGTATTCTTCCTCGGTGGTGCTCAAAGCAACCGATTTCTGCGTCCTTCTCATCCAAGATATCGAAGCATAACCAAGAGTGAAGCAACATCCAGATGTGCTCTTACAGTCCACCACACTGTCTACTCAATCAACATTAGTATATCCATGGAGCCTCATACTGTTGGAATTGTATCTCAACCCATGGTTGATTGTGCCCCGAAGGTATCTCAAGAGATTCTTGGCACCAATCCAGTGAATTTGATGAGCCTCGGCCATGTATTGACTCAACGTGTTGACTGAAAAACATATGTCTGGACGTGAGTTTACTAAGAACATCAAGGCCCCCATGAGTTGACGATACTCAGCGGGATTTCCCAACTCGGGCCCAGCAGCACTTCCACACAACTTCTTAAAGTTGAGTTCCATCGGAGTAGTCATGGACTTGCAGTCCACCATCCCAAATCTTTCCAGCAACTTCGCAACATATTTTCCTTAAGAAAGGAAAATCTCACCTGGCTTTTCAAGACCTCAAAGCCTAGGAATTAGTGCATCAATCCCAGGTCCTTCATCTTGAACTTGGAAGCTATCTCCCTCTTACATTGATGAATGAGAGGGTCAGTACCTGTCAAGAAGAGATCGTCCACATAGAGAACCAAAATGAGAGGCTTGTCATTATCAACCTTAAAATAAAGGTTTGGATCAACATCACTTCAAGTGAAGCCCAAATTCATCAAGTAGATATCGATCCTCTCATACCAAGCCCTCGGGGCTTGCTTCAACCCATAGAGGGATTTCTTCAACCTGCATACATATGTGTCTTTATGTTGGACTTCAAACCCCAAAGGTTGTTCCACATAGACCTCTTCCTTAATTGAACCATGTAAAAAGGCAGTCTTCAAATCCATTTGATGGAGATTCCATCCTTGCGTTGCAACAAGGGCAATGATTGAGCGGATGGTGGTATAGCGGGCAACATGTGAAAATATCATCATAATCTATGCCTTCCTTTTGAGAGAAGCCTCGGGAAACAAATCTTGCCTCGTACTTTTCATCACTTCCATCGGATCCATGCTTGATCTTGTAGTTCCATTTCGAGGTGACAACATATTTGTCCTTTGGTCTAGGGACCACATCCCAGACATCATTCTTCATGATTGATTCATATTTCTCGTACATAGCATCCTTCCAAAATTGATGCTTTATGGCTTCTTCAAAAGTTCCAGGCTAATATTTTACAATAGTACTCATGGTTGCTAGGTACCCTTGGTACCTATTCGACTTCTTAGTTTAACAAATGTTTCCCTTGGAGCAATATGTCTCTTGGCATCTTAGAGAGTGCCTCTTAGCCATGAAGGTCTTCTTTTATTTGAAGAGGGTGGATCTATAGGATCCATCGGATCTTCAACATCAGGCATTGGCTCAAATTTCAGTCTTCCTACCTTCCAGCTTCTTCTTCTTCTTCTGTCTTCCTTTGAGATAGGAAGATTTCCAACCTTCCTAAGGGAAACATATTCATCGAAGGTGACATCATGGCATATCTCCACTTCTCTTTGACTAGACACATAGATTCTCTATGCCTTCGAGGCTTCACTATAGCCCACAAACATTCCTTTCTTCCCAGAAGCATACAAATTGCTCCTCTTTTCTTTCGGCACATGAAAATAAACAGGACTTCCAAAAACTCTAAAATGAGAGACATTAGGTTTCTTACCAGAGAAGGCTTCTTCGAAAGTTTTGGAGTCCAATGCGCAATGTGGGAATCTATTTTGAACATACACAGTCGTGTTGGCAGCTTCTCCCCATAGAAACTTCGGAAGACCTTGATCATAAAGCATGGCACATACAACCTCCAAAATGGTTCTATTATTCCCTTCGACAACACCATTTTGTTCGGGAGTATACACAGTGGTGGTCTCCCTCTTAATGCCAACTTCCCTGCAATACTCATTGAATTATTTCGACTCATACTCGGTGTTATCACTAAGAAAAAATGAAGCATAGTTTAACAAATTCATATAGGTTCATGTGTCAAAGGTAGGGTTATAGGATTCATTTTTCATTACTTGGTCAAGGAAATTTTTTATTTTTTCTTATTAATCTGACCCTAAGGTCTAAACCCACCCTCTTTCAAATCCCCTCATGTCACATCAATCATAATTTCCTGACAATTTTCATTTCCCAAGGCTTTAGCACCGAAATGGTCGTTTTAGCGAAGAAACCACACTTTCGTAGCAAAATACACTGAGAAAATACACTTTTCACTACAAAACTACTGATAATTTCATAGTGAAAACGCCCAGAAATGCACTAGGAACATTACGAAAGTAAGGTTTCCTGTCTGTCATGTCAAATTAGCTGTTAGGTGTTAGAAAATGATTTGAAAAGGATAAGTTAGATGCCATTCGAGTCAGTTAGGGTAAATATCAAGGTACATGTTCAGGGCTGAAGTCATCATCACCATTTTTAGCATGTATGAGTCATCATTGTGTTATGAGTGGGCATCGAACTTCAAAATATTTCCAAATTAAGTCATTTCTCATTATTCATTCCTTCTTTGCATGATAATGAGCTCTAGAGAGCTATTTCATTGAGCCGAAGTTGTGGCTGGTATTTTAAAGGTTTGCAAACATCAGTGATCAAGCGAGGTAGAGGATTATCAAGCGAATTAGAGAAGACACTAAAGAAACTATGATTGCAAAAAGAAAGACAAATAAGGGTGCACAATGTCTCAGATATGAGCCATCATATATGAACCTAGTAAATGAAGATCCATAAACTGTAGAAGTATTTAGAAGGACAAGATGTTTACAATTTTGTGAAAGACTACAAGGCTGCCATGTACAGGTTTCCAAAGAATTTGCACTAAACTTCAGTGGAACAACTACTAAAGTGGGGATGCTGAATCTCACCATTACACCAGAGGTCATTGCAGCAGCAACAAGGATTCCAAGGGGACAAGAAAAATGGTTCAAAGGGTTAAAATTCAACATGGAGGAGTGCAAAGAGTTTATCAAGCCAGAAAACATTGAAATGGACCTTACAAATGCCATTCCAAGGAGCCACATGAAGGATAATTTCTCAAAGTTACTATTTATCATCCAGAAATATTTCACTTGTGAAGGGAGATACCATAAAGTCTATTATTACAATTTCAAGCTTCTCCTACACTTTTCTAGTAAGATATCTCTTGATATGCCTTTCTACTTACACAAAAGTTTAGCGAAAATGGCAGATAAAGTTCAAGAAAAATATGAAGGAAGTTAAACCTCATTGTTTCATCATGGTTTAACAAAATTGTTGGTTTTATATGAGCTACAAAGACTAGGCAGAGACTGGTCTTATTTCCTGTTTTTTAGTGGTTTTTAAATGGATACCCTTACCCCTACAAGAACTCCTAAACCTAGGGGTATGCTATCACCTTTAGTGGCAGAGAAAAGTGAACCAGTCATGATGGAACAGAGCAGTTGCAGAGATTTGATACACCCACTGTTTCACTTCAAAACAAAAGTCAACAATGAGAAAACCTACAAAACAAGAGCAAGCTGTGAGTAAACAAGGAAGCAAAAGAATTACAAGGAGTGAAATAGTGACTTTAAAAGACAAAACAGTGGCTAAAGGAAATTTAAAAGACATAATGCATGCCATTGATATTGAAGAGACTCCTATAGTCCAGGCTGAGGATATAGATGAAGGTGGACAGAAAATTAAGAGAGCTAAATCTGTAAAAAATCTAGAGTTTGAAGGTGAGGATGTAGGTTTTATGTTTCAGGCTAGGAAGCCCATGACAAGGCATGCTAGAAAACTGTTGAAGAGCAGCAAAGAAGTTCATCCACCTACTGTGTTAGGCATGCTATAAAACTGTTGGAGAGCAGCAAAGAAGTTCATTCACCTGCTGACATAGTCTAGCCACCACAAGACATTATTGATCTTTCATCACATGCAAAAAAAGATCCAGTTAGCAAGCCAAAGAAAGAAAAGGAAAAAGTAATGGAAAAAACAGAGTTTGAACTCCTTGAAGAATAGTTGAAGCTAGCTAATCATGAAATAGTTGTCATGAAGAAAGAGGTAAGGAAAAATAATATCCAGAAGATTCAGTTTGAAAAGATGAAAGAGGTTTGGGAAGAGCAGGTTGACAGTGTATCAAAGACCCTAGACAACACAAAACAATTAATCAAATGGACTATGCCATTAAGGAGAGAGGTGAAACATGTCAGAAGAATGAACTTGCATTTGAAATCTACCAACAAAAAGTTGAAGGATCAGGTTAAATACCTCCAAGAACAACTATAACTAATCCATGAGGAGCTGGAGAAGAAAGGCCTAAAAATGACAGTAGTTGAGGAGCCAATAGCTCAACTCATCATTAATGAGGAAGAAACACCTCAAGAATCATAGTTTGAGCTGGTTTATGTTTTGAAAGGTAAATGGAATTTTGGAAACAAATTTTTTACAGCTGGAAGACATGTTTTTGAAGTTAGGCAAAAATATGGAATTTACATAGTTTTAAGTAGTTTCATAGCGTTTCCTAGGCTTGAAGCCAGGAGAATGCTACGAAACCACCTGTAGTTTTATTTTTCTTGAAAAACCACTTTTGGTAACTTTTAAGGGTAGTAAATGATATGGAGGATGTGTTAAGGCATAATGAACATAATGCAGAAGGAAAGAATCATAAAATTTGATGGCAAAGGGCATTTTCTGTATGCTACGAAAGTACGCTATGAAACTATCATACTTTCGTAGTGTGTTTTTTTGAAGGTTAATGTGCAGGTTTTGGGAAGTTTTGGATAGGTGGATACTTTCAAAGGGTCAAAGGACTATGTTAGCTGTCATCCAAGACTTGAAGACCATGAAATGAAGACAACTCATCAATCAAACCATTCGTTGAAGATAAGGACCAATTTTCCTTAAAAATAGGGTTTGTTTCCAGATTTGGAGGAGGCTAATTAAGATGTCATGTAGTGTTGAGTTCTATCACAACCTATTCGAACATGTGAAGGATTAGTTGTCAAAGATGTAACTGTTTTTAGGACATAAGGTAGTTGATGTAATAAGTAGAAGTTTGAGTCCTATTAGGAAAATGACTGTTTCATAGTGTAGTTTCCATTTTATCATTAAAGCACATGCTTTCTTGTTTTGCAAGGTGTCATTAGGAAAATTTCGATGAATCTAGCCAAGAGGCAGTTCATCTCTCATGTAACAAGTCTATTAAAGGGAATATATTTGAATTTGTAAAGGGTTGGATTTTTTTTGGCAATACTGCATATTTATGTAATTCGATTGTGTTCAGTAATACATAGGACTTTAACTTGACCAACCTGAGATTCTCATGGAGTTTTTAGTGCTTACTTGATCTATACTTTCTATGTGTACTATTTGCAGTGGTTTTCATCTTTAATACTTAGAATTCGTAGGTGTATGCTCTGAATTCCTTTATTGATGAATTGGTTGTGTTATTTCATGTTTCATGTGTGCTTTACCTTTGCTAAAAACTCTTACCTGCCTTAGCTTCCATGTCAAGTGAACTTACCACTGAACTACTGAATTTGTTGACTCCATAAGCCCAATGATTGTAGACTTATACTCTTTTCAACCTACACATATCACAATCAAGTTATTTTCCAAGTATAGTTAGCCATCTAGATTCTTCATTATCAAATACCATTAACCCTTTTGAGAGAGCCCTCTTAGACTGAAGAGGCTGAGCTTCAGTTGCAAGTTGGTTTGAAATAGTTACATGAAGTTGTCTGATTAGCAGCCAATCAAGTGCAATTTTGTGATAACATTTGGTTCCATTATTGGTTCTCAAGATTTTGATCTTCTTCCCTGATTGATTTTCAACCAAGGCCTTGCAGGTACAACACTTGAATGCTTCATCCTTCTTCTTCAAAAATTATATCCAAGTCTTGCGGGAGAAGTCACTATAAAAGTGATATAATATAAGCATCCTCTCAAGGATGTTACAAGAAACATACCAGATAGATCAAAATGCATCAATTGTAAAATATCAGATGTCTTTGTGACACTTGAGGGGAATGGTCCATTTGTATGCTTTCCTTCGGCACAACCCTAACATACACCTTCATGATCATCTTTGAAATCGGGCATCCCTGTCACCACCTTCCTTGCCTCGGGAAGGGCTTTGAAATGAAGGTGTGCAAACCTCCAGTTCTATAGCTCGCATTGAAGAGTTGTGTCACATGTCATGGCCCCGAGTGGACTTCCTCCAACCTGATAGAGTGCATCAACTCTAAAACCAAGAGTTAAAGCTTCTTTGAATTTTCTCTTCCAAATGCGTACCTTGTTAGGTCCCTATATTACTATTATAGTCCCTTATTGTTGTTAGTGTAACCCTTATTGTTATTATTGTACCCCTGTAACCCCCATATTGTTATTATTGTGCCCTTAAATTATTATTGTTAGGTCGGATAGGATTACATTGTAGACCCACTAGGATTGTATTGTGGCCCCATGGACTCCTATATATAGAAAGGAGGTTTTATAATTTGTATCATCCAAGAATTATTCATTCATGTAATGTATTGGAGGTTGTCCCCTCGAAGTGGCTTATTTCTAAGGCGTTGATATCTCTTTTTTTCTATTTTTGGAGCTGGTTTCACAACATTTGGTATTAGAGCTTTGGATTCTAGGGTTTCGCTGCTCCTAATAGGTCATCGTGGTATTTTCGCTATAAATTTTTTTCTACTAAGGTTCAGAAGCTGAAATTTTTAAAATGCGAAGCCGAAATCTTGAGGAACATCTTCAAAAAATTTCAGAGCTTGTTTCACAATAGTTTCGGAGATATGGTCTGTGGAAGTTAGGGCTTTTTCAGGCTCCGAAATTTCATCTCAAAGAGGTGATCATGGGAAAATCTTCATAACTCTCTCTCTGAGCATCAGATTGGAATGTTGTAAAAAGTGGCTACAAGTACACAGAATGTAGTTTCATGTCTATCAATTTTAGAGCCAAAGGAGGAAACAATGACACACGGAAAGTTGTACAAGTTCGCTCTACTGAACCAGTCCATAATTGGGTCATTGTGGGAGATTGGACATAAATTTTCCTTGAAGAATCCAAATCAGGTTAGACCTGTGGAATTTGAAAGAAGCTTCATAGGGATACTACAGGGACAAATTTCAGATATTGAGGATCTATAATTATAGAGATAATTCAATTTCAATATCGAGCTCCTCAAAAGCAAGTAAAAGGTGTGTATTTTTTTCCAAATTGCATAAGTCTTGTTTGAAGAATCAAGTTGAATTGATTCCAAGGGCATATTGTAGAATATATATCAGTATTGGATTCTAAAATGGCCCCTAAAAAGAATTAAACACCCATTAAGCCTTTAGAAGGCTCTACTATGACTCATGAAGACGAAAAATGACAACATGACATATCAAAATTACAAGCGCAAGTGAAACAAATTTCGCTTTCGCAAAGAGCAACAAAAAACAACGTGGAAGTTTTGAAGAAAGGCATGGAAACTAAGATGGATGGTTTGAAGAAAGGAGTGGAATCTAAGATGGATGGTTTGAAGAATGGCATGGAAGTTAAGATGGATGGCATGGAAGCTGGCATGGAATCTAAGATGGATGACATGGAAGCTAATATCGATGAAGAAATGGAAAACATGAAGAATAATCTAAAAGCAGACATGGAAGGTTTGACAAAGTTGATACAAGAAAATTTTCCTAATGGTGAAAAGATAGTAGAGGAAACTCATGATGAGAACAAAATAAATGTTAATCGTGATTTCATAAACTCTAATGTTGGAAGGAAGAACCACCATATTCCAAAAACAGATATGAGGAAGTTTGATGGAAATGATCCTGTAACATGGTTACTACAAATGGAGAAATATTTTGATCTCAATAATGTGCAAAACACACAAAAGGTACACATTGCAGCTTTACATTTAGAACAAAATACATTTGTATAGTATCGATGGCTTTGCTCCTGTAAAAAAATTGTCCCTTGGTCAATTTTTACGAAGGAAATGATAGCACATTATGAGGGTACAAAGAGCAACACATTCTTTAGCCAATTGATAAATCTCAAACAAAAGTGTTCAGTGGGGGAGCACATTGAGGACTTTCAAAAATTGAATATAAGGGTAGCTGATATTCTAGAGGAACACAAGATTGATCTCTTCATAGGTACTTTAAAGGGTAACATCCAACATGAAGTTAGTGTTTTGGAACCTGATTCATTGGAGAAGGCATTCAGGTTGGCAAGAAAAATTGAATGTAAAATTATGGTGACAAGGAAGCTTACCACTCACTTCTATAAAGAGGGAAGTGTTGCTACTCCTAGATTTCCACAACCTACAAGGTTGACACCACAACACTTCGAAGAAAAAAGAGCAAAAGGGCTTTGCTACAGTTGTGATAGAAAATACACTAAAGGTCATAAGTGTGCTGAGAAGAAATTATTTTACATAGATTGTGAAGGGGAAGAAGAAAATGAACAAGAATCTTCAAAAGAAGAGGATATACACCAGGAACCAACCCTAGAAGAGGAAGAAATGAGTCCAATCATATCATGTAATGCATTGGCAGGAATTACCACTCCTCAAACTCTTAAGATAGAAGGACATATCAAGAATAAAAAGGTAATAATGTTGATCGATTCAGGTAGTACCCATAATTTTATCCATTTTAAGGTAGCCAAGGAATTGAATTGTTTCCTATACCTAGCACCAGAATGTCAAGTGATTGTTGCAAATGGAGGAACTATAAATTGCTCTGGAAAATGCCATAATATCAAGCTAACCATGGGGGAATATGTATTGAATAGTCCAATGCTTTCCATTCCTATGGGAGGTGCTGATGTTGTACTAGGAGTACAATGGTTACAATCTTTGGGGACGGTAGCTTTTAATTTTTAAGAACTTTTCTTGAAATTTTTTTCAGAAGGAAAGGAAGTCGAATTACGGGGTATTGAAGGGAAGCCGGGAAGGATAATAAGCTCTAATGTCATGACAAAGCTTCTAAAGAAATAACAATGAGGCATAATTGCACAATTATGCTCACTAGAAGTTCCAACATCAAAATCATCTATTTCTGCAGATCTCCAACAAGTCTTGGACAATCATTCCAAGGTGTTTGAAACTCCCAAAGGACTCCCAACTATTCATGATCATGATCATGCTATTCATTTGATTCCAGGAAGTGTTCCTCCAAACATCCGGCCTTATAGATATCCTTACTTCCAAAAGAGCGAAATTGAACGTATGATTGCGGAAATGTTAGAGGCGGGTATAATTCAACCTAGTCAAAGTTCTTTCTCTGCTCCTGTAGTATTGGTACACAAGAAGGATGGATCATGGCGAATGTGTCCGGGTTATAGGGAGCTCAATAAGCTCACCATTAAAGATAAATTTCCCATTCCTGTGATTGATGAATTATTGGATGAATTACATGGAGCAATTTATTTTACCAAGTTGGATCTTCGTTCAGGATATCATCAAATTAGAATGAAGACTGAAGATATTCAGAAAACAACATTTCAAACTCATGAGGGTCATTATGAATTTTTGGTCATGCCTTTTGGCCTTACCAATGCACCTTCTACATTTCAAGGGTTGATGAATTCCATTTTCAAACCCTTCCTTAGAAAATTTGTGCTTGTATTTTTGGATGATATACTAATCTACAGTAGGTCTTGGAAGGATCATGTTCAACATGTTGACAGGGTGCTCAAACTGCTGCAGGAGAAACAATTATATGCAAAAACATCCAAATTTTTCTTTGGAGTACAAGAGGTGGAATATCTGGGTCATATTGTATCTCACGAGGGTGTTAAGGTAGACCCTAACAAAATTAAATCCATTAAGAATGGAAAATCCCCACAACCATAAAGCAGTGGAAATGATTTCTCGGGTTAACAGGGTATTATCGCAAGTTTGTTAAAAATTATGGGAGAATAGTAGCACCTCTAAAAACATTATTGAAGAAAGATGCATTTTCATGGAATCCTGAAGCAACTAAGGCCTTTGAACATGTTAAAGAGGCAATGTGCCTAGCACCGGTCTTAGCTATGCTAGACTTCACAAAAACCTTTATTGTGGAATGTGATGCCTTAGGAAATTGAATTGGTGTTGTTTTAATGCAAGAAGGAAGACCCATTGCTTTTGAAAGTCGTCCAATCAAAGGAAAGTATTTACAGAAAGATATTTTTGAGAAGGAAATGTTAGCAATACTGCATGCACTAAAGAAATGGCGAACTTACCTAATGGGAAGATACTTCAAGGTAAAAACTGATCATGATAGTCTTAAACACTTTTTGGAACAAAGACTATCTTCATAAGAGCAGCAAAAATGGGTCAGAAAGATTTTGGGTTATGACTTTGAAATAATCTACAAAAAATGGGAGCTAAATGTTGTTGCAGATGCACTCTCAAGAAAGAATGAAGAGGTGGAAGCATTGCTTTGTACGATTTCTATTATCCAACCAGACTGTATAACTGAAGCAAGGGATGAATGGAAGAAGGACGAAAAAGTGTGGACACTCATTCAAAAGTTGCAGCAAGATCCTAGTACATATGATACATTTAGTTGGAAAAATGATTCCTTATGGTACAAAGATTGCTTATATCTTTGTAAGAATTCCCAACTAAAACAAAATATTCTTTTGGAATTGCACACTTCTCCTTTGGGAGGACACTCAGGATTTTAAAAAGTTACCACAGGGTGAAGAAATATTTTTTTTGAGATGGCATTAAATATGATATTCAAAAGTTTGTGGCGGAATGTTTTGTTTGCCAGTAGAATAAGGTTGAGACAATTAAGACCCCGGGTCTTCTACAACCTTTATCCATTCCAAGTTAACATTGGGAGGAGATTTCAATGGATTTTATCACAGGTTTACCTAAGTTCGAAGGAAAGAGTGTCATCATGGTGGTAGTTGATATACTTACCAAGTATACACACTTTTGTGCATTATCTCATCCATTTAAAGAAAGTACAGTTGCTACTACATTTATGGACATAATTCAAAAGCTATATGGAAACCCAAAGGTTATTGTGAGCGACAGAGATCCCATTTTTACTGGAAATTTTTCGACAAAGTTATTTTCTTATTCAGGTACTCAATTGGCTCATAGCTCATCTTGTCATCCTCAATCCGATGGTCAAAATGAGATAGTAAATAAATGTTTGGAAGGATATCTTCGTTGTTTTTTATATGATAAACAAACACAATGTGTCAAGTGGTTACCTCTCGCTGAATGGTGGTATAACACTTCCTTCCATACTGCAGCAAAAATGACCCCATTTATGGCACTTTATGGATATCATCCACCGTCCATCACATCATCTTTAAGAGAAAATTCGAAGGTTCAATCAATGGAAGATCACATCGAGCATCAACAAGAAGTTCTCCAACTCTTAAAGGATAACCTAAATTTGGCAGAAAATCGAATGAAACAACAGGCAGTTCAACATCGCAGCAAGAGAAGTTTTGATGTAGGAGACTAGGTATTTTTACGGCTACAACCATACAAACAAATGTCCCTCAAGCAAGCTAAGAAGGATAATAAATTATCGCCAAAGCACTATCATCCTTACAAGGTGTTGTAAAAGATTGGTACTATGGCATACAAATTGGAGCTTCCTGCTTCTTCACGAGTGCATTCAGTTTTCCATGTTTCACGCTTAAAGAAGGTTATAGGTGAAAAAATTCCAGTTCAAACAATATTTCCAAAAATTGATGAGGAAGGAAAAATCATATTGGAACCTGAAGTGGTCATGAAAACAAGAACTTCATAGCTACGAAATCGATCAATTTCAGAGTATCTCATCAAGTGGAAGAACTTACCCACTGAAGATTCTACATGGGAGGATAAGAATTTTATATAGAAGCACCCAAAGCTACTCAAGAATTGAGGACAACACTTTTTTGAAGGAGAGGGGCATGTTAGGTCACTATATTACTAGTATAGTCCCTTATTATTGTTAGTGTAACCCCCTTATTGTTATTATTGTACCCCTGTATCCCCCATATTGTTATTATTGTGCCCTTAAAATATTATTTTTAGGTCGGCTAGGATTACATTGTTGCCCCATGGACTCCTATATATAGAAATGAGGTTTTGTAATTTGTATCATCCAATAATTGTTCATTCATGTAATGTATTTGAGGTTGCCCCCTTGAAGTGGCTTATTTCTAAGGTGTTGATATCTCTTTTCTTCTATTTTTGTAGCTGGTTTCAAAACATACCTTTCCATCAATGAATGCCACCTTGAATCCTTTGTCTTCCATTGTTGAGATAGACAAAAGATTCTTCTTCAAGTCAGGTACGTACAACACATCTTGCAAGTAGAGGACTTGACCTTGATTTAGATGAAGGGTCACAGTCCCTGTCCCTTTTAAAAGATATATGGCATTGTCTCCAAGGATAATTTCCAAATTGGTATCCTTTTCAATCAAATTAGAGAGGGCTTCCTTATATCTAGTGAAGTGCCTTGAGGCACCACTATCTATCAACCAATTGTCCAGTGTATCGAAAGGAGATGCATCAAAGAGGGTAGATATAAGAATATATTCATTTTTCCTATCAACAACATTATATTCATCATGCCTAGAATTCCTTGACCTCTTGAAAGGTTGCCCATTTCCGCTTCGATCAAAGGGAGCCTTCATATTTCCTTTGAAACCATTGTTCCTTTGATTTCCATTCCCCCCAAAGTTGTTGTTGTTGTTGTAGTCATCATCTCTGGAAGAGTACCTTCTATTAGGGCACTCTCTTGCATAATGAACAAACTTGTTTCAAGTGTAACATCTTCCTCTTCTTCCTCCATTGGGACCCTCTCTTCCATGATTTTGATTTCTCGGACTAACATTGTTCCTCTTCTTTGCATGAGTGGAGAAGGCAGTGGGGTCACTTCCATTCCCATTTCAGGGCTTGTCTTTCTCCATCATTCTTATCTCTTCTTGAATGCATCTTTTCGACAATTCATTAGAATCAGGAATCACATTATTATTAAGAATTGTAGTATTGAATACATACCAATATCGGGGGAGTCCTCCAAGAGCAATGAGAGTGAGCTCTCAGTTAGCTATGGATTCTCAAATAGCTAAGAGATCATCCTTGATTTCAGCGAGCCTCATGAAATAATATTGGATGGATTCTCCTTTCCCTTTCTTGATCTCCTTCAACTTGTTCTTCAAAAATAGGATTTGATTAGTATTGATAGCCCTAAATATGCTAACCAACTTATCATACATCTCTTTAGATGTGCCCAACTTGGAGATATAATAAACCAAGTGTTTATGAATAGAATCCCTGATGATCTTTTTATTTCCTTTCTTGTATAGTGGCAGTAGGTGCATTTGATGGAGGCTCATTAATCTTCCCCTGCACATAATCCATAAAATCTTGGTTTTCTAATGTCAAATCCAAATAATTTTTCCAAGCGTGATAATCAGTCTTGTCAGTCACCTTATCATCAGATTTGAAACCCTTGTATGATGAGGAGGCCATTG
The DNA here is from genome assembly GCA_034641835.2 of Pinus albicaulis. Classification (NCBI taxonomy): domain Eukaryota; kingdom Viridiplantae; phylum Streptophyta; class Pinopsida; order Pinales; family Pinaceae; genus Pinus; species Pinus albicaulis. The sequence continues at coordinate 306,457,197 of CM076576.1, read as the reverse complement.
ATCTTGGTCCTTGATTATTCAACTTCTTCGGTGATTTATTTTCACACTTTCTTGGGCTTTGTCTTCACATCATCTTTGATACCATGTTAATTTGAGATAACCATGGTATGTTCTATGCTTAAATGCATTTTACTTCAATCTTTCTTCTTATTAGCCCGATTCAATTTCAGATAAGCACTCACATAATCATTGAAAGTAAATGTTGATAGAACATAAAAATAGATCAACAGAAGACAAGCCAATATAAGATACACAAATTTTTAATTCTTCTTATTCAGCAAAGATAGAGAAAAATGTTTGTTACAACAATCATTAGGATGCCCTAGCCAACAAAGATTTTGCTGGTCAAACCAGCCCTTCAACCTCCAAATAGGTTCAGTAAAACTCGGTCAAAGATCAACCTTTCTTCAATGTCACACTGAACCCACAAATCAACTTCCAAAATAGTCAACACAAGTCAAAATTCCGGTGGTCAAAACCAGTCAATGTTGCAGTCAACTATGGTCAACATTGTGGTCAAAGGTCAACAATTGACCTTGATTTTTGTGCCATCAAGTGTGGCCTTCCAAGATCATAATTTCTAGGCAGAAAACACAGTCAAACAAGGTGAGTTGACCCTAATTCAATGTTGGTCAACGCTGTCCATATTTTCCTTAAAACAATTCGAAAATGCAGCTGCCAGATTCACACGTGGGGGAGAGAGAGAAGCCTCTTCTAGGCTGTACGAACCAATCAGATGAGAGAGATGTGTGAGATGAGTGAATGATGAAATGAGCATCATGTATCTCCAATTTATATCCATGAATGTGGGTGTGTGACACATTTGTTGGGGTTTGTGAGCCTACTTTACACTTCTGGTCGACCTTGATAATTTGCACATGTGTGGAAAATAAATTCAAAATATAAGTTTTTCTCATCCAAACGAGCTAATATTTAGATCAATATTGCACCTCTCAGAAAGATGAATCCAACAAAAATATCATCTCCATCATATGCACAATGCAATAGGGAGTTTGGACCTAGTGGCCCAAAATGAACAATAAGAAACCTACAAGAAGTTCTCTGCAGGATAAGTTTTCCAATAGTGGACAATGTTGACACATTCTCAGCATTTGAACTCTATAGCTTGTGGAAAATAGGATTGAAATTGCAAATCTCGGTTCATAGAAATGATAAACGGTGCTACTACAATTGGAGGTCAAGCAACAAATGAATGGCTTTTGCACCAGGCACCCAAATCATTGTGTTTCCATTTGACTATCACTTGTTAGGAACTACAAGCCATTATTCCCTACATTTTGTTTCAATATTCCTCTCTATTTGGTGGTTCCCTAGAAATACCACATGACTAGAAATGTCCACGGAGATCCATCCATTTATCCTTCATTACTACCTGCAAATTTGTATTTGAGTGGGCAGGTCAAAACTGCTTGATGTATCTACACTAGGTATATGTCAAAAAAATATAATGACATTATTCTGTTTATGGTATGTGGTTTTAATTACTTTCTTATAGTGGACAACATCAAACAAAAATAATCCACCAATCATGGAAACCAATGACAAACAAATTATATACAATGCACAAAATCTTGATAATGGAGAGATCCTCATGGGTTAAAAACTCCAATATTTTCAAGGTTTTCCAGTCACATGGAAATGCTGCATACTCCTCTATATGTATTTGGGAGTTGATATTACTGTTGAGAATATTGATTTACATTCCCAAAGGTTGGGTTTAGAAGCCTACTCAATCTTAGGCTCTCATATTTTCTTGCGCTGCAATTTCCACTTTCTTCAGAAATGACCAACAATTCCTTCTTTGACTACAGTTTCACCTTAAGTAGCACGTTTTTCAAGAAGAAATTATGCCAACCCAATAAATTCTTGCATTAAATAATTGTGGCTTCATTTCACATGGAATCCACATAGAAACCAAGTGTCCACTGGTATTTGGTCGCACTTAGCTATGATTGACCTCAAACATCAATGGATTCACATGTTGAAGAATGCCTTCTTGACACCTTTGTCAATAATCCAATACCACTTTACAATATGCATCCTCTTTCACCCATACATCACCCCTGCAACTATCATTGTTGTAGTAAAGCCATGTCTAGACCTTATTCCTCGTATGGGAACCCCTCCACAGGGAAACTTGTAATACTCTTTCCAAGGCCCCCAATATGGAAATACTTCTTGGAAGCACATTGGGGTCAACTCTTTGTGAGATTTTCCAAATCAACATCAGTTGAACTTGGTTAATCCCACTAATCAAAATAATTGTACAAAGAAGATAAAAGACAAACAGAATGCCAACCAAGGATAGGAGGGAAACTGCCAACCCGAGAGGATTAACACCGAGGGAAACCAACCAAAAAAGAGGAAGAATGGCCTGCCGACCAACTTGACCAACTTCCCTTGTACCTTATGTGATGAATATGATCATTATATATTCCATTGCCCCCAAATCACAGACTTCCAATATATGAAAAAATAATGTCGAAGCTAGGGTCTTGTCCCTCCCCCACAAGGGGCACCACCCCTTAAAAAATCTTCCCTCAACCACAAAACCCACATTTCTTCACAACCCATTCTCTCAATAAAGAGTGGGAGCTACCCAACAGTGATTGGAAACCCCACCTCTTTCCAAATCTACTTCATAGCCCATAACCAATCATGTACACTTCAGGGCATCCCTTCCACTGCTAGTGCCACAATGCATTCACCATTAAAGAAAAATGGATGTCCTTATTGATGGGCCAAAAAATTACAACAAGAGCATTGAATTTTTATTTTAAATGTCACCCAAACTTTCATACAAACTTGTGAGGTGCTATGCACTATATGTGGAGACTGAACTAAAACAACCATCTTTGAAAAATAGAGCATGCTAATTCTAGGAACTAAATAAGAAAATTATCATAAAACAAATGCCAATTCTACTGTAAGGGAGGTCATAAATTGAAAGCAAACTATTCAAATAACAAGACAAAAAAGTTGCAATATAGTAAATTTGCATAAAGGAAATGAACAAAAAGTAAATTGTAGAAATTAAACTATTATAATAGAAAGAAATCACGAACCGTGAAGCAAACTATTTGAGTATCAAACCATAATGCAAAATCAATAAAGAAAATAGATGAAAGTGAATGCATGTTGCGAATGAAAATACAATAATTCCATAAATAAAACCATATCTCTTGGAAGAGAATAAAATGTTAGCCATCCAATCTATGGATAAAAGGGATTCAACCTCCAATGAAGCTCTAAAGTGGGCCCAAACCTTGGGGCAAGAAATGGGGTTAATTCTTCAAGATTAAAATACTATTTTTAACAAGAAATTTGAACCAAAATTTTGTATTACTTTCAAATTCAAATTTACAAATTGTTGAATGAAAATACTCTAGAAGAAGCTTTATCTTATACTTGAAAGTGAATTCTAAATAAACCTTTCAATTGATCCCTTGATTGATGAAATTTGTCTCAAAATATTCTAAAATTGTGCATCATGCTTCGTGGGATTACTCCAGTTTTCCAGATTAGGTGAAGGGACAAATATTTTAAAATCTCAATAGTTATCTGGAGCAATACATGAGGGAGATCAATCTTGTATTCTTTATTTGATTTCTTACACTTAGAATTTTGGGTTCGCATTAGCCTCCATATATATAATATGCGATAATAATAAAAACCATAAATCGCTCTAAAATCAAGCATATGCCACATTTCGACTTAAATCAAGTTGGTTATATATAATTAAATAAACACAAGTCATATCGGTGATCAAAAGGATTTTTTTTTTGAAGGTTAGGCTTAGGCACAATAATCTAGAGAATGCACATGTAAATTGGGTCATAAAAATAGTAAATTTGGAGGCCCATTAATTACGAACCCCCGTCACAGGAAATCACGTTCATGTGTTATGCTCTCTTCGACTTGGAAACATTCAGGCTCTCTTAGTCTTGTTCCATCAATAAAAAAGTTCAAAGCATTTGATGGTTGATTTTGTTCCCTCTTAATTATATTACCTAATCTCCCCATCTAGTTAGGTGGTAGCTCTATTTTAATTAATATTGTTGTCATGTTTGGCCCTATGGATCTCAATCTTCCCCTTGGTCGAGATTATATCTATGTTACGAATGTTGTGTTGTCTTCACTATTTTGAGTCATGATATTCTGCCATGGAACTCATCACAATTGATCACTTCTCCTATTGTGGCCCCTCCTCATTGTTAGGATATTTAGACACTTAGGAGTTAGTTAAGTTCAACTTGGTCTAATGTATCTATTAGGTAAAAGTGTGTTTCTTTAGTATGTATTAGTTAATTGTAAAATGCAAGTTATGATATGTTTTAAACATAGATTGATCTGATGGTTCATATTCTCCTCGATATTATCGACTATTGATCCATCGCTTAACACCCAATTGGTCCATAATATCTCTTTAAACAACATGGAGTGTCATGGATGATGATTGAGTGCGAAAATTCTTCTATAATTTTTTTTCTTTTGCATTAATAAAATTGTCTCAAGTGGCCACATTTGTTAGGGATGTGGATGGTTTTCCACCTAAATGGATTTAACCACATAAAAATAATAATGTTGTAATTTTTCATCTAGTTGCATGAGTGGTCATTGTAATTTTTCATCTAGGCATGAGTGGTCGTTGAAGGTGTCATCTTTTATGGAATTGTGATATCCTCTGACTTGAAGCTTTTGTTGTAAATTTGTATTTATAAGTGTGATTATGTCTTAAGTTTAAAAAAATATTTGTATTTAATTTATCAGTGTGATAAACTGATAAAGGTTTAAAGTAAATCTTGTATTTATTATGCTGTTAATAAAAATAAAGAGATTGGAAATTAGTACAAAAGCCACATCTGACTGAAAGAGATAAATGTTGCAAGTTGAGGTTGGTTATTAATTAACCATTTATTAAGTCGTAGGCATCTAATATGACTGATTGGATTAATTATTATTATGGATATGATTTATCCATAACTTCCTTAAAAGACAAGACATTGTTTTTGGAAGTGTGAAATAGAGCTCATAAATGAGCTAGTAACTACCTGCCACTTGTGGGGTGAAGTGGAGGTAGTTACTAACTACCAAATGATTGGGGGTAATTTCTTTTGTCTTCTTGCTAGGTGAAGAGTACATAGCGTTGAATTTTGGAAGAGCCATATCAAAGGACAAAAAATAGAATAACTTGCAGACTTGTGTTCGAGGGGATACTTCGGAGGAAAATGTGTCATTGGTTGGGTGGAGCTTGTGAGCTCTTGTATTAGTTCCAGAATTGTATTATCAAGATGGTAACGTGAGCTTCTCCTTAGTGGATAGTTTTCTTAATGATGTGAAACGACAAGGTGTTCTATTGTCATCCCCATTTTTGGGTTTTGAATTAGAATCAGAACATGCGTATGACTCATAAGCATTTAGCTCGGCCACCAGTGACTGCTTGGCCCAACACTTGTGTTGTGAGTGGAGCTCTTATGGAACTCACACCACTTTCCCGTGTCCTTATTCATCTTAGTGGTGTTTTTCTTTTCTTGTGGCTTTGGAGATTTATCCTGGGTAACCCCGCCTAGGATTTTTCCTTTGCTCTGCGGTTTGGGGGCACCTTTCCCTTGCTTCGGATTTGCAGATCCAAAATATTAGTTTTTTTTTTGTGTTTAAAATTATACTCACTATTGACAACGTATCAGTACGTCGTGTCGAGAGATGAGATGTCCAGGAACTCCATCTCGTCCTGGATGTCCCTGTATAGAAATCCGTGATACTTGAGTACCAAATTCTGCTCAGAATCCTTGATACCCAACTTTGTGTGAAGGGTATGAAAAACATTGGTAAACTCAAGCACGTCTTGGTCCCTTCCATGCTGTAGCATTGTCCAATTCATGTATTTATCCTCATAGCTCCTGACAGGGTAGTGCTTCTCCTTGATGGCGCCCCAGAACGAATTCCAAGTGGGTGCGGCTAAAAATAGTGAGGGTTTATTTTCATCCTTCTTCTCACAGTAGGTTTCCCACCAGTGCTTGATGTGAGGGGTGACTTTGAGTAGTGAAAAATTAATATTTTCCCGACTAGAAAAATAATGAAAAAAAATCCTTCTAGAAAATTTAACCATTTATCTACAGTGTCCACATATATATGACCTTCACATATGGGGATGTCATAATTAACTTGTACCTTAAAGGGTTTGGTGCTTCCAGAGTGGCTGCTGGAAGGAGATGTGTCGCCTTTGGGTAGCTGCTGAAGGATCTCCGCAAAATTGTCCATCATCATGTTCCTCTGTTGCTTGAGGGCTTCTTCGAGCAAGATTTTGAAAGGATATCCTGCCCCCTCCTCTTTATTCTCTTCCATCATGGGAGGCCATCGGGGTTTGCAAGGTTGGTATTGCAAAGAGTCAACCAATTCAAGCCCTAACTCCTTATATATTGACCTCGTTGGGGACATGCAAAGAAATATTGAGAAAGAGATGACCGCTCTTATACCACTGATCCGAAGTTAAACATGAATGCAAAAAATTATAGATATAACCATAACTACAGAGATACAACAACAATAACAGTTCATTTCATTAATATCAAATAATGAAATAATATTACAAACAAAATGGAAATAAACTAGCTCGGGCGATGATGGCTTATCTTTGAGAAGAGATGTGGTGACTACATGCCTTTGAAATGTGTTACAATGAGGCTTTAAGGCTATTATTGAGAAACAATGAAAAACCATAAACATCCAAAAACCTAACCCTAGGAGATGAAGTGCCAAAACTATGGGCCCCGTTTGGGTAAATTGGCACATCAACTTCTCGGGGTCGTAACTTTGGCATTCGATCTCCATTTGATGTGCACAATACCTCGTTAGAAACATCTATCCGAGGATTATAATTTTCGAGGAGAAACATGAGTCAAGACATGTTTTCCCTAGTTTTCCAAAAATACATCGTTTAAGGCCTCAAAATGGATTGGAAGTTCATGACCCAAAACACTACCAAAAATAGTAAATTGTGCTACATTTAAGGAAATTGAAACACTTAAAAAGACAGTGGCAGGGGTCCAAGTGGAATAGGTGGGTGGCCACCAACATCCACCTGAATATATATATATATATATATATATATATATATCACCACATGGGCCAACTTCTATTTTCCACATGGCTCTTTTTTATTGTTAATGTATTTACTTAAATATTATTAAGTCAAACTAAATGATGAGAAATGGATATATATTTATTCTTTCCTAGCAAGGTTTTACATATTCTACATTTGTATCTATATTTTATGCCACTAGAGAAGCTCTAGGGGATGCATATAAAAAACCTTCTCTTGAATCTTTTTTTGACTTTGTGATTAGACATCAGACACATGGGATAGGGGGCTGGCCCCCTCCTCCTTCTGTTTGGCACTTTCGGTGAATTATTATATCTGCAAGTTGACATCCCTTTCAAGCAACATAGGAGTGGTCCATTGGTGTGAAGGCGTAGTGATGAGGGAGACGTTGAGGGGTCAAACCCTAGTCTCTGCCCTCCGCATGTATTGTTTTGCCCCAACATTTAAACATTATTGTGAACCTTGGATTTAATTAACCCATCACACTTTTCAATATAGCCTTTGACTTTGGATATATGTGGAGTTTTGCATTTATATACAAACTATGGTTTTATTCATGGACTGATATTTGTTTTAATTAAAGTTTTAATTATAATGAAATAATACAATATATATATATATATATATATAAATCATAATTAAATAAAAAAAAATACAATTCCACCTTAGCAACATTAGGAAATTTAGCCCCACATAGACCAAACTGGCGAATCCGAAAATGCCACTTGTCACAACCTCGATGGCATAAACCTAAAGAATATTCCCAAAATATTCCTTTTTTCTGACTGGGTTGCCACATCATCCCTGTACTTGTTCTGCCCATTTTTTACCTGTTTTAGAAAGAGAACAACAGAACATAACTCACTCATACGAACTCAGATTTTGATGAAACGAGTTGCGTTGGAATCTTGGTGACGAGCGAGTCTACGCTGTCATCCTAATTTGAAGCATTTCTGAGCACTTTGAAGTTTTAGCTAAAATACTGATCCTTGATCATTCCTCCCACTTGAAGCCTTTTGGACCCCAAAATCTCTCTTGATTAATGATTATGAAGATGAGGGGACTGTTCCCTCGATCTTCCAGTCTTTACCCATTGAAATTTTCCTAATTTCATCATTTGGAGATTTTCATAAAAAGTCAAAAATTTTCTTGATTCTGACGACCATTTATTGCTGTCTTTGACACCGCCATGCTGCAATATTTCTAAATTTTTAGAACATCAATCTAATTTTGCAGAAAACATCTTGTTTCTACCTTGGTCAACAATCAAAGGAAACTTGGAATCTTTCTCACCTTGCATTCTATCCCTATGACGATTTTTAGCTTCTTTTGCCTTGAACTTGTGTCGACTCTTGACCAAGTATATTTTCCATTGAGGTGTGCCTTTTGGAAACCAACAAGGAAAATTTGTGAAGCCCACGTCTTCTTTTGCAAGCTGCTTTGTCCTCTCTTTGAACTTTGCAACCTCTTGCACCGACACGTTGTTTTCAACACCGTTCAACACCAATGTTGACTGCTGCAAATGTTTTTCACATTATTTCAAAAACAACCTGTTATCAATCTAAAACAAATCATTATAATTATAAGCATGTGTTTGAAAAGTATTATGAAAAACATCTCTTTGTTTTATCATCATCAATATCAAGTTTTGGCTTGCATTGATTAACCTCTTCATTTGAATTGCATTAACTAAAGAAATATTCAGTTTCTTGCGATGCGATCTCACAATATACTCCACTCCATCCTTAAGCAAACGATTTGTTCTCATGGTGATAAAACACCTCTTTCCTGTCATACAAATATGGACTTCCCAAGATAATCCCGGAAATGTCAAGTGGAGCTACATCTAACTTGACTTCAATAACAAAGTTTGTAGTAATAACAAATCTAAAAATGCATTTCCTTGTAACATGTAAATTAACATTCTTAACTATCCATACCAAAGGGTATGGTTTATGATGTGCCACAATTTCAAGGTTAAGCTTCTTGACTAAGTCTTCTGAAATCAAGTTTTCTTGTGATCCCGTATAAAGTATTGTATTAATATTTGTATGATTAGAAATCACTCTAACATGGAACGATTCTTCTCTTATGTCTTCATTTGGAGTGTTGACGTGACTATTTGAGGAACTAGTACATTCAACATGTTTCCCTTTCAAACCCATAGCGGTAATTTTGTCTCATATCCTGAATCTGACCCTAAGTCTTGTTCAACTATAGCAACATTTTTGCCTTTCTCTTTGGTTTTCAATATATTTGATTTCAATTATGGATGAATTTGCCAAAAATGGTCTTCATCATGGCCAGTCTTTGAACAATTTTTGGAAATGAGTTTTTCCTTATCTTTTTTGATACTTGCATTCTTCTTTCCCTTCCATTTTCCTCCTTTCTCTTTCCCCTTATCCTTACTTTCACCTTTCTCCTCTATGTTTTGTTTTTCCCTTGCCTCCAAGTGTATGGATTGTACACAAACTTCATCTAATTTTTTTGGGTTAAACATAAGGATAGTATGCTTCAAATAGGAATGTAAACCTCCTATGTATTTCAAGAGTGTATCTTGAGAATTCAAGTTTACTCCTAACAACAAAGCTCTCTTTCTAAATTCCTGTGTGTACTCTTGAACTGTTTGACCCTTGAGCTGCCTAAAATTTTGCCAACTCATAATATATTTTTGCATGTAAGCTAAAGGATAAAAATTTCTTTCAATGGAAGAAATGAATTCAACCCAAGAAATGGAAATCTTATCATGGACTAACATTTCCTCTTGTGTCTTTTCCTCCCACCAAACTAGTGCGGCTCCTTCTAGCCTTAATGAAGCCAACTGGATCTTTATATCATCCTCTTGTACATTCTGAATTCTGTAGTATACTTCCAATTGACAAATCCAATTGTCTAACTTCTTTGCATTAACCTCGCCATTGTATGCAGGAATTTCAAACTTGTTTTCCAACTTGAGTAATGTAGTATTTCCTTTTGGGATCTTAGAATGAGTGTGGGTATGAGTTTCTGTGATGGATGTGGAAGATGAAGATGCTGATGAGGATAAGGAAGATGAGGATGGTGGAGATGGAGGTGGCTTTCCTCCACTACCTTTCGAGCTCTTCTCTTCATCCTTCTTATTGTTTGAAGATCCTTCTCCATGAGGATGATTTGAACCTTCTCCAGGTTTTTCTGCAATGAATGCTTCAAACATGGCTTTAACCATTCTTTGCATCTCTTTGAAGTCTCTCTTAAAATACTCTTCTTCAGAATGTTCATGAGTCTCTTCATAGCCTGAAATTTTGGCTTTGGATTCAAGCTCAATCTCTGCAACTTGTACCTCTTCAATCACTTCAGCCTCTTGTACAAATTTCACTTCTTCTATCTCAAATGATGGAGATGAAATTTGAGGTGCTTCAAGTGATGCCTTGAGTGGTCCTTTGGGTGATGATGATTCGTTCTCAGCCTTCTTCCTTCTTGTCCTAATATCAAGACTAGCTACCAATAGCTTCCCTTCTCCTCATTGCAATCTCAACCTTATAAGCATTACAAAAATTGCAACTATTAAAACCCTTCAAGAAAAACAAGAAAGAAACCTTGTGCTCTGATACCAAATTGATCTGAAATAATTTATATTTAATTATGTGCTAGTATCATTTCCAGATATAAAATTCTCTTTTCTTTGGTTTGCTTATTCAATTATTAGTTTATCCATGAGCATGTGATTGTCAATTAAATTTACTTGGTGGAATTTAGTGTTTGCCATAAACTTAAAAGCATAATTTTAAATGAATGAACAACAAAAAATATAAACATAGCAAACACACATAACATAGCTCAATACATAATTTTTTTTGAAGGAGTTCACCCCTCCTGGGCTACATTTCCTTGGTCCAACTTCATAGTGTGGGTCTTTGTAGTAGATTAAAGTGTGCTCAAATTGCTATTAAAAGCTTAAAATGCTATTAGAACCTATTCCAATAAGTTTAAAACATCAAAATATACCAAAAATGGTTGTTTGTTTGCTCAATTTGGATTATGGATGCTCTGGCAATGCCTCCAACACCTATTGGCCCCGACCTTAAAAAATATTCAAATGCACAAAAACACCAGTAGATGGCCTTTTCTACCTCTACAACCTACTTCGTTGAGTTCCTAGCATATCAATTAGCTAATAATTCCTCTTTCTGAGCTCTGTTTGGGTGAAAATCACCTCAGTTATGGCAAAAACTGTATTTCCCCCGATTTCTCCACTATTTCTAGAAGACTGCCAGTGAAAATTCTAAAAATAGAAATTACGCCAAGTTTGGCGCGCTCCCCTAAAATTCTGCCAGATTAATCACGCTTAATTAAGTGATAAACTCGGTTATTGATAAGATAAGTGGGGTTAGCGCTATAAGCGCGAATTTGCATTAATGGTGATTAGCTATGGTTTAATTACCATAAAGCACAGATCAACCATAATAATCCTGGCTTAACGAATTCCTGCCGCATTGTGCTGTCAGAGCCCTTGGTTCTGGTGCATCGGCCACATGGGATAGGGGGCTGGCCCCCTCCTCCTTCTATTTGGCACTTTTGGCGAATTCTTATATTTGCAAGTCGGCATCCCTTTCAAGCAACATAGGAGTGGTCCATTGGTGTGAAGGCACAATGATTAGGGAGAGGTCGCGAGGTTAAAATCTGGCCTCCAGCGTCCGCACGTATTGTTTTGCCCCAACATTTAAACATTACTGTGAACCTTGGATTTAATTAACTCATCACACTTTGCAATACGACCTTTGACTTTGGATATACATGGAGTTTTGCATTTATATATAAATTATGGTTTTATATGTGGATTGATATTTGTTTTAATTATAATAAAATGATATAATATATACAATATATATTATATACTTTTAATATATATAATATGTTTTATAACATATAATATATTATATTATATATAATATATATATATATATATATATATATATATATATATATATATATATAAAATTAAATAATAATTAAATAAAATAAAAAAATACAATTCCACCTTAGAAACATTAGGAAATTTACCCCCACATAGACCAAACTAGAGAATCCAAAAAAGCCACTTGTCACAACCTCATTGGTAGAAACTTAAAGAATATTCCAAAAAGATTCCTTTTTGCGACTGGGCTGCCACATCGTTCTTGTACATGTTCTGCCCATTTTTTCCATGTTTTGGAAAGTGAACAATAGACCATAACTCACTCATACGAACTTGGATTTTGATGAAATGAGCTGCGTTGGAATCCTGGTGACGAGCTCTACGCTATCATCCTAGTTTGAATTATTTATGAGTAATTTTGATTTTTAGCTAAAATACTGATCCTTGATCAGAATGACACTCTAATTATCACACCAAAGTGTAGTTGGATGCTGTTGATGAAGACAAAATTTAGACAGGATCTGACGAAGGCAAAGGGCTTCCTTGCTGGCTTCAACAACACCATAATACTCTGCTTCTTCCAAAGAAGAGAGATGACACTTTGTTTCTTACAATATCATGTAATAGGTCCTAAACCAATAATGAATACATAACCTGAAGTAGACTTTCGATCATTAGGGTCACCATCCAATTCAAAATTAGTGAAACCAATCAATAATGGAGATGCTCCTGCACTGTAATGAATCCTGCACTGAACTGTACCTCAAATATATCAAAGTATTCTTTTAGCTGCTTTCTAGTGACTTTCATGAGGTTTGTGCATAAACCGAGCAACAAGAAAAATGACAAAGGAAAGGTAAATATGGGTATGGGTTAGAGACAGAAGTTTACCAACAAGTTGATGGTATAAGGTAGCATCAACTTCAGGGGAAGTACAAGTGACTGAAAGCTTGAATCCAGACTGAAAGGGAGAAGGGGCTGGCTTATAGTTTTCCATGTGAAAGTGGCATAGAAGATCACAAGCATACTTGGACTGAGAAAGGATAATACCTTCTTTGGATTGCAAGACTTGAAGACCAAGGAAATAATGCAGGTGTCCCAAGTCTGTCATTTCAAACTTCTTTTTGAGGTTAGAATCACATGGTTTATATGGTTGGGATCACTATTAGTAAGGATAAGATCATCAACATAAAGAACAAGGATGATGAAGGACTTACCTACTTTCTTGGTGTAGACAGGGTTGTTGGGATGACATCTAGAAAAGCCATTATCTAAGAGAAAGCTATTGATTTTGGCATACCAAGCCTGAGGGGCTTGTTTGAGACCATATAGATATTTCATAAGGCGACAAACAAGGCTAGAGTCGTTTTGGATAAATCTAGGGGGTTGTTCCATGTAGTTTTCTTCATGCAAGTCTCCATGTAGGAAGGCAGGTTTAACATCCATCTGATGGACTTCCCATTTAAAGGAGGCAGCAAGGGAAATAACAAGGTGGATAGAATTAATTTTGGAAACAGGGGAGAAGGTTTCAATATAGTCAATGCCTTCAACTTGTGAAAATCCTTTAGAAACAATATGAGATTTATGTTTATCCATTTTTCCATCTTGTCCAAAATTTGTTCTGTAAACCCATTTACTTCTGATAAGTTTTCTTCCCTTTGGAAGATGAAAAAGATCCCAAGTATCGTTTGTGAATAAGAAACAATATTCTTCATTCATAGCTGCATCCTAGTATGGATGACCTGAAGCTTCTTCAAAGGTTTCTAGATTATGATTTTATGGAACTTGAACCAATAAGGAAGTGGCTCTGTCGAACTGTGAACGTGGAAAACATTGATATGCAGGGTCACCTGTAAGAGAAACTGCTACATCCCGAGTAGAGTGGAACCATTTTGGAAGCTGTGGAGCTGAAGGAGGACCTCGAGGAGGTGGAGGAGGATTTTAATCCTCACTGTCATCATTCAAACTAGAAGGAATGATGTCAAAAATAGAAGAGATACAGAGAGGTGGCACATATGTCGAATCAGGCTCGCAGACCAAAGGTGGCACGCCTGCCAAAATAGGCTCGTAGGTTGATATATTTTCATCAAATTTTACATCTCTTCTAATGACTAAAATTTTGGATTTGGGTTGAATAAGTCTATATCCTTTAACATACTTAGAATATACAACAAAAATGCATTTTTCACTCTTAGGTTCTAAGGCTTTATGTTTCTCATCTGGAATATGGGCCTAAGCTTCACTTCTAAAAACACAAAAGTGACTTACATATGGTTTGATTGAACTCCAGGCTTCTTTTGGAGTGATATTCCTTAAAATCATAGTAGGAGTGTGATTTACTATGTGATTTTCACAGTTGATTGCTTCTTCCCAAAAATTAAGACTAAGTCCTTTAGATTGAAGCATACAATTAGCCAATTCTTTTAGAGTGTGTTTCTTATTTTTAGCTACACCATTTTGTTGTGGAGTATACATAACAATTGTTGCAATTGAATGGCATTCTCAATGCAAAAGTGGGTAAATTTATTGTTAACATATTCTTCTCCATTGTCAGATCTTAACTTAAGAATGTGATGTCCAAATTATTTCTCAACAAAGGCCTTAAAGGCCAAGAACATGTTAAAAAATTCACTCTTGAGTTTTAAGAAGTATACCCAAGTGCGTCTGGGAAAATCATCAATGAAAGTTAAGAAGTACTTGTAGTCAGAGAAAGAAACAACTAGAAGTGAACCACATAAATCACTATGCACAAGTTGCAAAGGGGCTGAAGCGTGCCTCAAGACGCACGTTTGTCAAAACTACCCCGATGATGTTTTAAGAGTATACATCCAAAACAAACACCATCTCGGCAAGATACCATAGGAAGAACTGTCACCATATTTTATTTACATAGAGTTTGAAGAGAGCGATAGTTTAAGTGACCAAATTGCTCATGCCAAATTTCTCTCACTTCATAATTATGAGAAAAAAAAATGGAGGGAAGACATGATGACCCAAAGTTGTCAAACTTATACAACCTTGTGGAATCATCAACAATTCCAGTAGCTAAAATATGTATAGGATATCTTAGGTCCTTAATTACAACATCATGAGGTGATAATTCTACTGTTTTCCCTTCACCTGAATGAGTTATTTGATAAACAGATAGAAGGTTGCAGGACAAGGTATAACCACATAATACATCATTAAATTGACCATTATCTAGATGAATGGTTCCAAACCCTACAACACTAAGAGATATATCATCACCAACATAAATGTTTTTGGTGTTACAATCATTTAAAGAAGAAAACATGGATTTATTTTTGGCCATGTGGTAAGAGGCTCCAAAATCAATGAGCCACTCATGAAAATGAGAAGAAGAAGATAAATTCAATGCATAACCAGATCTTGATGCTCAACAACCATAAGCAGAAAGTACCATTCCCGAAGATGAAGTTGAATAATTCTCTAAATTGATGTTGTGTTTCTTCATTGCTGCTTCCAAGGATTCCATATTATTAAAACATTTTAACTCTACATGGCCATCACGATTACAAAATTTGCAATGCCTATCTTTCTTCTTCACTTTGTTTTTATTTTCCTTATCAGTTTGTTGAGTTTCTTTTTCAGTTTGCGGCTGAAATTGCTTAAGACCCTTGTTTGGTTTAGGACCATTCTTTCTAGGATGCCACTTCTTAGGATTCTTTGGATATGGTTGCTGCTGGGCTGCTAAGGATTTCTTAGAAGAGTTTCCAATATTAATAAGACCAAGGTGTAAGAGTTTTTCTTGTTCTCTTATCGAAGAATCACAAAAGACATCAAAAGAAGGGGACTTGTAGGTTGTTCCTTCAGAAATGAGGGCTTTTCTAGTGGAATGGAAGGTGTAAATAAATATAGAGTATGCAGGGCCTAGCTTAGGAAGAATGAAATATATAAGGCTACCATATTCCTTTTTTACCTTACAACCTTCTAAAATAAGTCTAAGGGTCTTGAATTTGGACAAAAAATCTTCAATAGAGGAGAAATTATTGGGGTCCAAAGTAAGCAACTCATTTTCAAGCCGGTGGGATCTGATTTAATTTTTAATTCCAAAAACAGTGTTTATTTTTTTCATATCTTTAGTAGGGGAGTCAATTTCTTGGATATGAAATCCAAGATCTTGAGCAATGGACATTCCTATCAACCCTCTTGCTTGATATTGTTTATTTTCCATTTAGCCATTTTATCTCCATCGATAGGTTAGATTCTTGTCTTGTAGCTATTCTATAAATCCCTTTACTTCTAAGTAAGTCTACCATGTAGGATAGCCATTGGAAATAATTGGTACTGTTAAGAATAATCGACATGCACTTTCCATTTTTAAAAACTGAAGCTGAAAATGTTGAAACTAACTTCTCTAATGGAAAGATCTCAAAAAATTAGGCCAGTTAAAAAAAAGGTTCTGAAAATGGCTTCCAGATGAAGAAGTTATGCGTTTTTGAAGAAAAGTTGGAGTAGATGCCAAGTAGTTACGTGATAGGTTGAAAGTTGATGATGAACTTGTACTTAAAAAAAAAATTCACCCAATTTTCCAAACTTAATATAATAAGCTCACTTAAAAAAAAAATACTACTTTATGTGACCCACTTTTATAAATAAGCGAGAGTCAGTTTTACAATGTTACTTTTACATGTGGTTTTTAAATAGAACCCATTTTTTTTTTTAATGAAACTTACCAAAAAGGTTTTTAAGAAAAGGTATCTTAACAATTTTTTTTTTAGAAAAAGAAGCTTGACTAAGAGACTTGAACCCAAGACCTCTATTCTCATAAAGTAACTTTACACCAAGTGAGCTAGTAATTTTTTTTTCTCTTTGATTTGCATGTTTTTTTCTATAAAAAAACAACCATTCAAACAAAAAAATACAAGCCTTACGGCAGAACGTTAGATTTCCAGTTAGTCCATTCGAAAAATATATGTATTTTTCTTGCTATTTCTGATTTATTAAGATCGCTCAAAGTCGCGAGGAAAGAGCATATGTAGCAGAAAAATCCCATCTTCCTGTATCTGGTTTTCTAGATTGCATGCAGCGCAGAGAAAAGATCATACGCAGAGGAGACGGTATAGATCTGGTAATAAAAAAAGACTATAAATCGAAATAAACATAGGGATTAATAAATATAACTGCAAAAAAATACTTTATACTTCCATATCTAACATGAAATAATTTGGGCAACCAGAAACCTTTTCACATGAAATGAAAGAGGTTCCTCACTGTAACAGAGGCTCTGGACAAAAAAAATTAGTTCTCCTGGCCCGAAAGTGGTTAGAAATAGTAGATCTGGAAAACGACAGTTGCATGCAGTCAAACTGACTTTGGATTTGACTCAACAACACATGTGACCCTCAAAACAACTTTGATATCATGTAGGAATTTACAGGGTAAGTTCCTTAGATCAAACACCAAAGGTCACTGCTCATAAATAGATCACAGATCAGTACACCAGTATTTGACGTGGTTAAAACCCTTGAAGAGGGAAACAATCCATGGGCTTGTTGGCATTATGATGTAATATGTGGTTATGCTGCCCTTGATGGCAACCTATTCGATGAGTTGCCTTTTTTATAGCCACCTAATGTTGTCCTTGATTGCAACCTACTCAATGAGTTTCCTTTTGATAGTAACCTATTTTTTAAATATGAAAAATGATGTATCTACAGGCCATTTCAGATGTGACAGTAAAAGGAATTCCAGTCAGTAATAGAGAAATGACAAAGGTAATGCTTCACAATGTATACACAGGTTTCTAGAATTAGTGTATACACAATTTTTATGAAGAGAAGTCACGTATACACGCGGTTACGAAGAAGCCAAGTTGCGTATGTACTTATGCACTTAGTTTATGATACCAGGGGTCCTTACCATGGTGTTAGCATACAATATTGAATGATGTGTTGTCTATTTGATTATTTCCAAGAATACCATCGTCACTTGTGTGGTTTTAGCTGATGGTATTGGGACTCAAACTATATAAGGAGAAGAAGATCATAGTGCAAAGCATGGAAGTGTATGGGTTTTGATTGAATTGTTCACTTTGAATTATATCTGCATGGAATGGGTTAAAATTTATTAATATATTTGAATAATGTTGCACCTATGAATACAATGATGGATCAGGATCTCTAGACCTGAAAAGACTATGTATTTTATTGATCTGTTTGTGATATGTTTAGATCTGTGATATGGTGCATGTTTGCTAAAGTGAAGGGTATGATATGAGTAAGTCTTTTCATCTGAAATCTTACACATTTCTGAATATTTACAGATCTATACGCCGGTTCTTCACGGTGAATGCGCGTATACACGCGGGTTAGTTTCAGAAAAAGCGCCTATGGAAGTTAGGGTTTTTCTATAGATTGGTAAAGAGAATGCATGATAATTTCTGCTATATTTCTGCTGTCTGTCAATGAAATCTTCATGTAGATTTGGGTTGTTTGAATACTGTATATGCTGCTAGTTGATTATGTGAAAATATGATCAATGTTTGGGTGATTAAATATGATAGATGCTGCTGCAGGTTGGTTCATAGGAAAGCGCATATATACACAGGTTGCAGTAAGTGAAGTAGCGTATACATTTGATTTAATGAATTATCAGGGTTGAAGTTAATTATGCATGTTATTTTAGAAGTCTAAGTTTATTACTGTGATCGAGTTGCAGTGATCTCACTATTTTTTTTAAATTTTGGTTTATGGCTATTGGTGTTGATCTACAAATTAAGTTTTGGTGAAGCTGTTGGATCCAGTGTGAAAATAAATGAAACGTGGTCTGTAGTGATTCTGATGGTTGAAGCCTTCAGTGTGGAAGTCGAAGCTTCCTGCCAGCAGAAGCTGGTGATCAGTTGGCAGGTGAACAGTTCAGGGGGTTGTAGCTCCCTTCCAATAATGGTTGATTTATTATTTTTATTACTGTACATGTTTACGACTTAAATATTTGATGCATAACTGATGAAATGGGCTAAGCAATGTTCTGAATATTTATCTAAACAGTAAGATATTTTGGTATACACAAGTTTCCTTTAGGATAGCTGCGTACATGCGCTAGTTGGGCTAGTCAAATTCGCGTATAGAAATCAGTAAAAGAAAAGTAAAATATTGTGATTCTTGTAAACACTGATTCACCCCCCTCTTAGTATTTTCCCCAACAATTGGTATTAGAGTAGGTCCTTCTAAAGAAGATTAATCGCTAGAAGGAAGGTCATCTAAGATGAGCAATCAAGATGTGGCAACATCTATCAGACCACCACTTTTCAATGGAAACAATTTAATCTTATGGAATCTACAAGGACAAGATCTTATCTTCAGTTTCTTGGAGAAGATGTTTGGGCTATAGTTGAAGGCAGTTACCAATATCCAGTTGTAGTTCCAATAGATCAAGCAACAAGGAATAACTATGAAACCAATGAAAAAGCTGTCAATACCTTATTGGGGAGTCTGAATGAATCATAATTTGTCAAAGTTATGCAGTTAAATACAACAAAGGAGATATGGGATAAAATCATTCTGGGCTATGAAGGTGATGCCAAGGTAAAAGGTGATAAACTACAAACTCTTAGAATTCAATATGAAAATATCAGAATGCATAATGATGAAATTATTGCGAGTTTATTTTTACGTCTAGATGATATCGTAAATCGTATGAGAAATCTGGTGAAGTCATAAGTGACACCACTCGAGTAGAAAAAGAATTAAGATTGCTAACTCCTAAATTTGAGTCAAAAGTGTCTTCTATTGAAGAGAAGCAGGATCTACAAACTCTTACTATTGTTCAACTTCATGGGATTCTGACTACGTGTGAAATGAGGAAAGGAGCTCCGTCTGAAATCAAAGAAAATACTTTCAGAGCTACTACAAAAGGCAAGGAAAAGGAAGAACAAAAAGAATCGGGGTATGTTTCAGAAGAAGATGACATAAATTTTGTAAAGAAACTTCAACTTGGCACTGGAAGGTTCAGAGGTAAGCTTCCTTTCAAATTTTTTTCTTGTGGAAGAGTTGGTCATTATGCTGCTAAATGTCCTCATAGAGATAATCATGAAAAGGGAAAGAATTTAGCAAAAGGTAATAGGAGACGATTTGTCAATATAAAAAGTTACTATACTCATGAATATAGTGATGGTCTATCAAATAGTGAAGACGAAGAATCTGATCAAGATATTAGACTGCTCATGGCATTTGAAAAAGACACTAGTGAGACTAAAGATACTTTTATGGATGCTTTAGAAGAAAATGATTTTCTTGAAGAAATTATTCAACTCAAAATATGTTTGGAAGAAAACAAAATAGCCATAGATACTCTAAAGAATCAACTCATAGAAAAGAAGAAGCTCAATGAGAAACTAGAATGTGAAATAGTAAGTCTAAGAAAGGAAATTAAGAAAGTAAAAACTTTAAATCTTAGATTTTCTAAAGGATCTGAAACCTTAGATGAAATTATCAAGGTTCAAAAATCTCTTGTGAATACAAGTTTTGGATATATCAGTGAATATTCTCAGTATTCAGCGACAAGCTATCTAAATGCAGTAAAATCCAGTCAACAAATCTTTGTCTCTCAGCAAAAGAACAAAGAAAATGTCCAGGTAAAGCATGATCACTCCAATTCAATGATGAATAATAATAGAAATATCAATCAAAAGGTAAACAAAAATAGAAGGTTCTATGACCGCAGAAATTTATTCTTTAATGGACAATGTTTCTCATGTCATAATTTTGGTCACAAAGTTGTTTAATGTGTTTCATACAAAACCATCATGACCAGAGAAGCAAGAAAGAAAAGAAATGAGACATGAATAAAGAATATACTTATAACAATTTATCTCCTCTACATGGCGAAATTGAATGTTCATTTTACAATAACTTTGGACATGAAGAATCTGAATGCAGGAGCAAACTTCAACCAAAAGAACAAATATCGACAAGTTCCAAGGTATGGAGAAAGAAGGACTTACAGTTTGAAAGTTGTGGCATAGCATTAGTTGTAGAAGGAGAAGAAAATAAATGGTACATTTATAGTGGATTTTCAAAACACATGACAGGTGATAGAGATAAATTTATTTCATACAATGCATTAGAAAAGGAAAAGAATGTTACTTTTGAAAATGACTCTCCTGCTATCATCAAGGGTAAAGGAGTTGGTTTTATAAAAGAAAAGGTTAAATCTAACAATGTTATGTATGTTGATGGATTAAAGCATAACTTGTTGAGTGTGAGTCAAATGTGTGATCAAGGAAATTAAGTTATCTTTTGTTCAACATAGTGTGTGGTTCGTGAAATTGACACAGGAAAGACCGTAATAATATGAACAAGAACATCAAGCAATCCGTATATATTGAAAGGCGGCCAAGATAAATGTTATATAAGAAAATCTACAAAAAAATAGTTATGGCATAGAAGATTGGGACATTTGAGATTTTCTCAAATAAGAAAATCAAGCAGGCTCAAAGATGTTCGTGATCTACCCAACATCACTCTACCCGAAAGTACCATATGCAAATCATCCCAATTCAGTAAGCAAACCAGGGTGAATTTTAATGCCAAATAAGGATCAACAAGTAAGCCTATTGAACTTATACATACTGATTTATGTGGTCCTGTAAGGAAAAATTCACCTCGTGGAGAAAAATACTATATCCTATTCATTGATGACTTGTTAAGTCCCTATATTAATAGTACCCCGCCATGTTAGTGTATCTCCTTTTTACGTTATTATTGCACTCTCCTATAACCTATTATTATTGGTGCCCTTACATTATGCTATTGTTAGTTCATGAGATTATATCAGGGCTCTACCTGATTATATAATCATCTTTATATAATATATTTATGTTCATTTGTATCATCCAAGAATTGTTCATTCATGTAATGTATTGGATGTCATGGTTTGGTACTTTGCTATTAACATTTTCTTCTCTTGTTTGTTGCCACACAACATTTGTATCGTATTTAGACTGAAAATTTTGCTCCAAACAGGTCATATCTGCTATAAATTTTTTCTACTTAAGCCGTGTCGAATTTCTGAGCAGCGGTTGTAAACTTATAAAGGCTTAAAAATTTCGTATCTTGTCTGCAATATTTGAGGGAGAGATATCATCTCGTGAAGTTAGTATTTTCAGGTCTATGTGGCCTCTGTCAGAATTTGCTTATAACATTTTTGTACGAAGGTTCAAATCAATTCATGAGGATGTACAATCAGGAGAAATTGCACTCTGCGAGCTTGTCTGCACATTTTGGCGCGGACCGTGGAAGTGCAGTGCTTTTCTGTGCTCCCCGACCAGAATTCAAAATAGTGATTGTGGAAAACTCAATAACTCTCTTCCGCAAGTGTCAGAAAATTGGCTTCCAATTACACATCAAGTTTTAGCTATCAATTTTAGAGACAAAGGAAACAAGACACGGTGGTGCCTGCATGTTTCGCTCTATCAACTCAAATTAATTAGGCCAACAGGAGATTGCCTCCACCAATTTTGGAGAATCCAAATCGCCACTTGCATTTGAAGCTTCGTAGGATCAATACAAATAAATTTCAGATAATTAAGATTTTTCAAATACGTAGATAATTCAACAACATTTATTCAATCATAGTAAAAGGTATTTTTTTTCCTAATCATAAGTTTGTCGAAGAATCAAGTTGAATTGATTCCAAGGGCATATTGTGGTAATGATATCAATAACCTCAAAATGGCTCCAAAAGAATTAACACCCATCAAGCCTCTGCTGCCTCCTTACCATGACTCCAGAAGATGAAGAATTGCAACATGATCTATCAAAATTACAAGAACAAGTAACAAATTTCACTTCGCAAAGAGCAAGAAAAATGAAATGGAAGCTTGAAGAAAGGTGGGAAGAAGATGGATGGTTCAAGAAAGGCAGGATAGAAAGCAAGATGAATGGCAGGAAGCTAAGATGATGGCATGAAGTGGGCATGGAAGCTAAGATGGATGACATGAATAAATACGGAAAACATGAATGATCTAAAAGCATATGATGAAGGTTTGATGACAAGCTTAAAACTTAAATGATCTACGATGAAAGATAGAAGAATCAATACACAGAATAAAGAATGTTAATCGTGATTACAATTTCACTGTTGTGAAGAACAATGCACTGCAATGAGTTATTGAAAGGACCGAAGATGACACATGGAGCAAGATGATCTCATAACGTGCAAAACACATGTGCACGCATTGCACCTACATTTAGAATTAAAGTACTGTATGGTACTATTCACTGTGAAAAATTGTCACTAATAATTTACTATGGAAGATAGTACATTGCAGGATACAAAGAGCAACACCTTTCTTACCTAATTGATAAATCTCAAACAAAGGTTTACTGAGGACTTCCAAAAATTGAGTATATAACTATATTTTATGACCACAAGATTGATCTCTAGGCGCTTAAAGGATAACATTCAACATGAAATTAGAACAACCCGATTCATTAGAGAAGTACTAAAGGAAAGAGGTTGAATGTAAAATTATGGCAACAAGGAAGTCTACTACTCAATTTATACATCTAGATTTCATAACTTCCATATAGTTGATACCAACACCAGAGCAAAGGTTTGCATATTTAGATATAGAAAATACACACACAAGCAACAGAAAGAAGGAGAAGCACTATTTTACAGATTTGTTAGGAAGAAGAAAGAACAAGAGAGACATACACTGAACCAAATTAAGAGAAGAAATGAATCCAGTGACTGAAATTTTACCCATAGAATTAATTCTCAAACTCTCAAGATAAAAGGACAAATCAGTAGAAGGTAATAGTGATTGACTGTAGCACCTATAATTTATTCATTGCAGTAGCCATGAATTAACGCCCATGTTCTTACATTCTAATGTCAAGTGATACAAATGATAACTGTATTGCTCGAAAATGCAATAACATCAAGCTAACCATAGTAAAATGAAGTCAGGACGAATGGGTGTTTCATTCCTATGGGAGGGCCGATGTTGTACTAGAGTACAATGGTTACAATCTTGGGGATCAGATAATCTTCATCCTTGAAATTCTTTAGCTGGAAGGCAGTTTAATTACGGGTATCAAGGAAGCCAGAAGGATGCTCTAATGGCAGTGCCTAGCAAGAATACAGTGAATTAACAATTATGTTTCACTAGAAGTCTCAACATCAAAATCATTCATTTCAGATCAACAGTCAGTGTTTGAAACTCCCAAAGGACTTAATCAGATCATGACTGTTCACTGATTCTAGTTCCTCCAAACATCCGGCCTAGATATCCTTACTCCAAAAGAGCCAACTGAACGTACGTGCAATGCTAGAGGTGCATCTCAATCCTTAGTCGTTCTTCTCCTTCTTCCCAGAGACAAGGATGGACAAGCGATTATAGGCTTCACAGCAATTTCCATTTCTGATCATGAATTATTTATTGACCAGTGAGCATCGATTTACCAAGTTGGATCTTCTGCTCAGATACTAACAACAAGAATGGAAGACCTAAGATATTCCAAAAAATACATTTCACCAATAGTCACATAATTTATTCTTTAATTTCACTTGCACCTTCTACATTTCAAGGGTTTATTGAATTCATTTTCAAACCTTCCTTAGAAAATCTGTGCTAGTATTTTGGATGTGATATACTAATCTATAAGTCTTTGAAGGATCATGTTGAAAGTACATGTTGATTGCAGTGCTCGTTATTGCAAGAGAAACAATTATATGAAAAGCATCCAAATGTTTCTTTGAGCAAGAGGGAACATTCAATAATCCCAATAGTAAAGTAGACCCTAAATATACTCAAAGCCATTAAGGAAATGGAAATGTACATACAAAGCATATGATTTCTAAGCACAAAGACATCGTAATGAGCACTAGAAGAATAGCACTTAACAACATTATTGAAGAAAGATATGACTGCTGGAATTAAGCTCTCAACATCTTGGGTACACAAACAGTAACGCTCCGGCTACGTCACTACAAAAACCTTTACTTGGAATGATGCCTCGTGAAATGGAATTGGTGCAAGCTTTAATGTGAAGGAAGACCCGCTTGCTTTTTTGGAAAGTCATCAATAAAGGAAAGATGCTGCAACTCATTTATGAGAAGGCAATGTTAGCACACGCATGCATCAAAGAAATGGAGAATACGAATACATCAAGGTAAAACCGAACATACAATCTAACACTTTGGAACAAAGATCATTCGGGGAAAAATGGGTCACAGATGTTAAGTTATGATTTTGAAATAATCTACAAAAAGGAAAGCATGTTGTTGCAGATACCTCAAGAAAGAATGAAAGCATGGTTGTTATTTCTATTATCCAACCGCATTGATAACCGAAGATGACGGTGAAGGACAAAGATGTATGGACACTATTCAAAAGTTGCACTGGCATCCTAGTATTATCCGATACATTTAGTTGGAAAAATGATTCTTTATGCAAAGATCGCTATCTTTGTGGGCACCCTCAACCAAACAAAAGATTGAATTGCAATTCTCCTTTAGAGGACACTGTGGGATTTTTAAAAAAACTTACCACAGTAGAAGACACTTTTTGGGATGTCTTAAATCATATTCAGTTATGTATACTAAAGGCAAGAGAATAAAGTGGAGACAATTAAGACCTCTACAACTATCTATCTAAGTCATTGCTGAGAGATCGTGGATTTTATCAAGGTGTTTACCTAAGTCCTAAGGAAAGAATGTCATCATGGTGGTAGCTGATGGGACTTACTTCAAGTATGCACACTTTTGCATTATTCATCCATTTAAAGGCATGTCATGCTACATTTAGACAGAATTCAAAAAGTTACATGAAGCTCAAGGGTTATCAGAGTATGTAGATCCCATTTTTAATGTGAAATTTTTGGCCGTATATTTTCTTCTTTGGGTACTAAATTAGCTCATAGCTCATCTTATCATCCCCGTTAACTGGCGACAACCGAGATAGTAAATAAATGTTTGAAGGATATCTGTTTGTATCCGATAAAACAAACACAATGGGTCAAGTGGTTACCCCTTCGAATGGTGGTATAATTTCCTTCCATACCAGCAAAATGACCCCATTTATGGCACTTTATGGATATCATCCCACCATCGATCACATTATCTTTAAGGGAAAATTTGAAGGTTCAAGCAGTGGAAGATCACGTCGAGCATCAGCAAGAAGTTCTCCAACTCTTAAAGGATAACCTGAATTTGGCACAAAATCGAATGAAACAACAGGCAGATCAACATCGCGGCGAGAGAAGTTTTGATATAGGAGATTGGGTATTTTTACGGCTACAACCATATAAACAAATGTCCCTCAAGCAAGCTAAGAAGGATAATAAATTATCGCCAAAGTACTATGGTCCTTACAAGGTGTTGCGAAAGATTGGTACTATGGCATACAAATTGGAGCTTCCTGCTTCTTCGCGAGTACATCCAGTTTTCCATGTTTCATGCTTAAAGAAGGTTATAGGAGAAAATCTTCCAGTTCAAACAATATTGCCAGAACTTGATGAGGAAGGAAAAATCATATTGGAACGAGAAGCGGTCATGGAAACAAGAACTCGACAACTACGGAATCGATCAATTTCAGAGTATCTCATCAAGTGGAAGAACTTACCCACTGAAGATTCTACATGGGAGGATGAGAATTTTATACAGAAGCACCCAGAGCTACTCAAGCGTTGAGGACAACACTTTTGTGAAGGAGAGGGGCATGTTAGGTCCCTATATTACTATTATAGTCCCTTATTGTTGTTAGTGTAACCCCCTTATTGTTATTATTGTACCCTTGTAACCCCCATTTTGTTATTATTGTGCCCTTAAATTATTATTGTTAGGTCGGCTGGGATTACATTGTGGCCCACTAGGATTACATTATGGCCCCATGGACTCCTATATACAGAAAGGAGGTTTTGTAAATTGTATCATCCAAGAATTGTTCATTCATGTAATGTATTGGAGGTTTCCCCCTCGAAGTGGCTCATTTCTAAGGCGTGAATATCTCTTTTCTTCTCTCTTTGGAGCTGGTTACACAACATGACTTTTCTAGAATGTGTTGGATCGATTGATCGAAACATAAAGATGAAGCATTTGATCAAATTCAAGATCTTCAAAGCTTTGGTTGAAAATGAATTAGATCTAAAAATCAAATGTCTTAGATCTGAATGAGGAGGATAATAAATGTAAGATGAATTCTTTGATTTATGTGAACAATATGGCATAAAAATACAATTTTCTGTAGCTGGAACTCCATAAAAAAAGGCGTGGTAGAAAGAATGAATAGAACAGTTCAGAAAATGGATAATTCTATGCTTGATGAATATGGGACTCCTGACACCTTTTGGGGAGAAGCAACACATACTGTAGTAAATATTATCAACAAGGCTCATGTTCATGTAAATAGTGATAAAAATCCTTATGAACGCTGGTATGGTAATATTCCCACTGTGTAGCATTTTAGAGTCTTTGGAAGCAAATGTTTTATCAAAATTAATGATGAAAAACTTGGTAAGTTTGAGCCTAGAGCAGATGAAGGAATATTTCTTGGTTATTCTTCTAGAAGTAAAGCAATACAAATGCTACAATAAAAGACTTCAGAAGATTGTTAAATGTATTGATGTTGTAATTGATGAATCTCTCACATCTCCCGAAAGGGAAATAACAACAAATGAGGATGACGATGACGTATATTTTTCCTCATCAAATAACAACAATATTGAAGGAGAACCCAATGAAGAACCATAAGAAGATATATCAAAAAAGGCTCAATCCAGGTATGTTCAAAAGAATCATCCATAATCTCAAATTTTGGGAGAAAAGGAATAAGGGGTTCAAACAAGAAGAACTCTTATAGGATCTACCAGTTATCTGGCATTCTTATCCACCATTGAACCAAAAAATGTAAATCAAGCTAGTGAATATGAATGCTGGATTCAGGCCATGAATGAAGAACATATCAAATTGAAAAGAATAATACTTGGGAATTGGTTCCAAGGCCTCATCATAAAAATGTTATTGGAACATCATGGATATCCAAAAAAAAGTTAATTGAAAATGGAGATGTAATTAGAAACAAAGCTAGACTTGTTTGTAATGGGTATGCTCAACAGGAAGGTATAAACTTTGAATAAACATTTTAACTTGTAGCTAGACTTGAAGCCATAAGAATGCTTCTTGCTTTTTCAAGTTTTCAACAATTCAAGGTTTATCAAATGGATGTAAAATTTTCTTTCCTCAATGGTGATATGTAAGAAGAAGTTTATATAGAACAACCAGAAGGATTCATTCTGTGAAATGATGAAAAACTTGTTTGCAAACTAAAAAAGGCTCTATATGGTCTAAAACAAGCTCCTCGGGCATGGTACTATCGTCTTGACAAATATCTTCAACAACAAGGTTTCACAAAAGGATCTGCAGACAATAACTTATACACAAAAATTGAGAATGATAAACTGTTAATTATTGTTGTTTATGTTGATGACATCATTTTTGGGAGTAATGAAGAATCCATGAGTCAGAAATTTGCTTATGTTATGAAGCAAGAATTTGAAATGTATTTACTTGGGGAACTAACATATTTTCTTGGCTTATAAGTTCAACAAGTAAAAGATGCCATATTTCTCTCACAAGATGTTGTGTAACCAACTCCAAAAATAGAATAAAAGAGATATCAATGCCTTAGAAATAAGCCACTTCGAGGCGGAAACCTCCAATACATTACATAAATGAACAATTCTTGGATGATACAATTTACAAAACCTCCTTTCCATATATAGGAGTCCATGGGGCCATAATGTAATCCTAGTGGGCCACAATGTAATCCTAGCCGACCTAACAATAATAATTTAAGGGCACAATAATAACAAAATAGGGGTTACAAGGGTACAATAACAACAATAAGGGGGATACACTAATAACAATAAGGGACTATACTAGTAATATAGGGACCTAACATGCCCCTCTCCTTCAAAAAAGTGTTTTCCTCAACGTTTGAGTAGCTCTGGGTGCTTCTGTATAAAATTCACATCCTCCCATGTAGAATCTTCAGTGGGTAAGTTCTTCCACTTGACGAGATACTCTAAAATTGATTGATTCCGTAGCTGTGGAGTTGTTGTTTTCGTGACCGCTTCAGGTTCCAATATGATTTTTCCTTCCTCATCAAGTTCTGGCAAGATTGTTTGAATTGGAAGATTTTCACCTATAAACTTCTTTAAGCATGAAACATGGAAAACTGGATGCACTCGTGAAGAAGCAGGAAGCTCCAATTTGTATGCCATAGTACCAATCTTTTGCAACATCTTGTAAGGACCTTAGTACTTTGGTGATAATTTATTATCCTTCTTAGCTTGCTTGAGGGACATTTTTTTGTATGGTTGTAGCCGTAAAAATACCCAATCTCCTACATCAAAACTTCTCTCGCTGTGATGTTGATCTGCCTGTTGTTTCATTCGATTTTGTGCCAAATTCAGGTTATCCTTTAAGAGTTGGAGAACTTCTTGCTAATGCTCGATGTGATATTCCACTGCTTGAACCTTCGAATTTTCCCTTAAAGATGATGTGATCGATGGTGGATGATATCCATAAAGTGCCATAAATGGGGTCATTTTTGCTGCAGTATGGAAGGAAGTGTTATACCACCGTTCGGCGAGAGGTAACCACTTGACCCATTGTGTTTGTTTATCAGATACAAAACAACGAAGATATCCTTCCAAACATTTATTTACTATCTCAGTTTGACCATCAGATTGAGGATGATAAGATGAGCCATGAGCTAATTGAGTACCCAAACAAGAAAATAACTCCGTCCAAAAATTTCCAGTAAAAATGGGATCTCTGTCGCTCACAATAACCCTTGGGCTTCCATGTAGATTTTGAATTCTATCCATAAATGTAGTAGCAACTGTACTTGCTTTAAATGGATGAGATAATGCACAAAAGTGTGCTTACTTGGTAAGTCTATCAACTACCACCATGATGACACTCTTTCCTTCGGACTTAGGTAAACCTGTGATAAAATCCATTGCAATCTCCTCCCAACGTTGACTTGGAATGGATAAAGGTTGTAGAAGTCCTGGGGTCTTAATTGTTTCCACTTTATTCTGCTGGCAAACCAAACATTCCGCCACAAACTTTTGAATATCAGATTTAAGGCCATCCCAAAAAAATTCTTTCTTCACCATGTGGTAAGTTTTTAAAAATCCTGAGTGTCCTCCTAAAGGAGAAGTGTGCAATTCCAGAAGAATATTTTGTTTTAGTTGGGAATTCTTATAAAGATATAAGCGATCTTTGTACCATAAGGAATCATTTTTCCAACTAAATGTATCAGATGTACTAGGATCTTGCTGCAACTTTTGAATGAGTGTCCATACATCTTTGTCCTTCTTCCATTCATCTCTTGCTTCGGTTATCCAATCTGGTTGGATAATCGAAATGGCACAAAGCAATGCTTCCACCTCTTCATTCTTTCTTGAGAGTGCATCTGCAACAACATTAAGCTTTCCTTTTTTGTATATTATTTCAAAGTCATAACTCAACATCTTTGTGACCCATTTTTGCTGCTCTTCTGAAGATAGTCTTTGTTCCAAAAAGTGTTTAATACTATCATGATCAGTTTTTACCTTGAAGTGTCTTCCCATTAGGTAAGTTCACCATTTCTTTAGTGCATGCCGTATTGCTAACATTTCCTTCTCATAAATAGGTTTCTGTAAATACTTTCCTTTGATTGGACGACTTTCAAAAGCAATGGGTCTTCCTTCCTGCATTAAAACTGCACCAATTCCATTTCCAGAGGCATCACATTCCACAATAAAGGTTTTTGTGAAGTCTGGCGTAGCTAAGACCGGTGCTAGGCACATTGCCTCTTTAAGATGTTCAAAGGCCTTAGTTGCTTCAGGAGTCCATGAAAATGCATCTTTCTTCAAAAATGTTGTTAGAGGTGCTGCTATTCTCCCATAATTCTTAACAAACTTGCGATAATACCCTGTTAACCCGAGAAATCCTCGCAACTGCTTTATGGTTGTGGGAACTTTCCATTCCTTAATGGCTTTAATTTTGTTAGGGTCTACTTTAACACCCTCGTGAGATACAATATGACCCGGATATTCCACCTCTTGTACTCCAAAGAAACATTTGGATGTTTTTTCATATAATTGTTTCTCCTGCAATAGTTTGAGCACCCTGTCAACATGTTCAACATGATCATTCCAAGACCTGCTATAGATTAGTATATCATCGAAAAATACTAGCACAAATTTTCTAAGGAAGGGTTTGAAAATGGAATTCATCAACCCTTGAAATGTAGAAGGTGCATTGGTAAGGCCAAAAGGCATGACCAAAAATTCATAATGACCCTCATGAGTTCGAAATGTTGTTTTTGGAATATCTTCGGTCTTCATTCTAATTTGATGATATCCTGACCGAAGATCCAACTTGGTAAAATAAATTGCTCCATGTAATTCATCCAATAATTCATCAATCACAGGAATGGGAAATTTATCTTTAATGGTGAGCTTATTGAGCTCCCTATAATCTGGACACATTTTCCATGATCCATCCTTCTTGTGTACCAATACTACAGGAGCAGAGAAAGAACTTTAACTAGGTTGAATTATACCCGCCTCTAACATTTATGCAATCATACATTCAATTTCGCTCTTTTGGACGTAAGGATATCTATAAGGCCTGATGTTTGGAGGAACACTTCCTGGAATCAAATGAATAGCATGATCATGATCACGAATAGGTGGGAGTCCTTTGGGAGTTTCGAACACCTTGGAATGATTGTCCAAGACTTGTTGGAGATCTGCAGAAATAGATGATTTTGATGTTGGAACTTCTAGTGAGCATAATTGTGCAATTACGCCTCGTTTTTCTTTCTTTAGAAGCCTTTTCATGACATTAGAGCTTATTATCTTTCCTGGCTTCCCCGCAATACCCCGTAATTTGACTTCCTTTCCTTCTGAAAAAAATTTCAAGAAAATTTCTTGAAAATTAAAAGTTATCGTCCCCAAAGATTGTAGCCATTGTACTCCTAGTACAACATTATCACCTCCCATAGGAATGGAAAGCATTGAACTAGTCAATACATATTCCCCCATGGTTAGCTTGATATTATGGCATTTTCCAGAGCAATTTATAGTTCCTCCATTTGCAACCATCACTTGACATTCTGGTGCTGGGTATAGGAAACAATTTAATTCCTTGGCTACCTTACAATGAATAAAATTATGGGTGCTACCAGAATCAATCAACACTATTACCTTTTTCTTCTTGATATGTTCTTCTATCTTGAGAGTTTTAGGAGTGGTAATTCCTACCAGTGCATTACACGATATGGTCAGATTCATTTCTTCCTCTTCTAGGGCTGGTTCCTGGTGTATATCCTCTTCTTGTTCATTTTCTTCTTCCTCTTCACAAGCTATGTAAAATAGTTTCTTCTCAGCACACTTATGACCTTTAGTGTATTTTCTATCACAACTGTAGCAAAGCCCTTTTGCTCTTTTTTCTTCCAATTGTTGTGGTGTCAACCTTGTAGGTTGTGGAAATCTAGGCATAGCAACACTCCCTTCTTTATAGAATTGAGTGGTAGGCTTCCTTGTCACCATTATTTTACATTCAACTTTTCTTGCCAACCTGAATGCCTTCTCCAATGAATCTGGTTCCAAAACGTGAACTTCATGTTGGATATTATCCTTTAAAGTGCTTATGAAGAGATCGATCCTGTGTTCCTCTGGAATATCAGTTACCCTTATATTCAATTTTTGGAATTCCTCAATGTGCTGCCCCACTAAACCCTTTTGTTTGAGATTTATCAATTGTCTAAAGAAGGTGTTGCTCTTTGTATCCTCATAATGTGCTATCATTTCTTCCGTAAAAATTGACCAAGTGACAATTTTTTTACGGGAGCAAAGCCATCGATACCATACAAATGTATTTTGTTCTAAATGTAAAGTTACAATGCGTACCTTTTGTGTGTTTTGCACGTTATGGAGATCAAAATATTGCTCCATCTGTAGTATCCATGTTACAGGATCCTTTCCATCAAACTTCCTCATATCCATCTTTGGAATATGGTGGTTCTTCCGCCAACATTAAAGTTTATGAAATCACGATTAACATTTATTTTTTTCTCATCATGAGGTTCTTCTACTATCTTTTCACCATTAGGAATCATTTCTTGTATCAACTTTGTCAAACCTTTGATGTTTGCTTTTAGATCATTCTTCATGTTTTCCATGTTGTCTTTCATTTTTTCTTCCATGTCCTCCATCTTAGCTTCCACGCCATCCATCTTAGTTTCCATGCCATCCATCTTAGCTTCCATGCCTTTCTTCAAACCTTCCATCTTCACTTCCACGTCTTTCTTCAAAACTTCCATTTCATTTTTTGTTGCTTTTTGCGAGAGTGAAATTTGTTGCACTTGCTCTTGTAGTTTTGATAGATCATGTTGCAATTCTTCATCTTCATGAGTCATGGTAGAGCCTTCTGAAGGCTTAATGGGTGTTGAATTCTTTTTAGGCGCCATTTTAGAATCCAATATTGATACCTATTCTACAATATGCCCTTGGAATCAATTCAAATTGATTCTTTAAACAAGACTTATGCAATTTGCAAAAAAAAATACACACCTTTTTCTTGCTTTTGAGGAGCTCGATATTGAAATTGAATTATCCCTGTAATTGAAGAACTTTAATATTTGAATTTTGGTACTGATGTATCCCTATAAATTATATTTCGAATTCCACAGGTATGACTTGATTTTGATTCTCCAAGACAAAGTTGTGTCCAAACTCCCACAAAACCCTTATTATGGACCGGTTCAGTATAGCGAACTTGTACGACTTGCCACGTGTCACTGTTTTGTCCTTCAACTCTGAAATTGATATCCAAGAAACTACAGTCTATGTGATAGTGACCAATTTTTACGGAACTCCAATCCGATTCTCAAAGAGAGAGTTGTGAAGATTTTCCCACGTTCACCTCTTTGAGATGAAATTCAGGAGCCTAAAAAAGCACTACCTTCCACACATCATATCTCCAAAAATATTGTGAACCAAGATCTGAAATTTTTTTATGATGTTCCTCAAGATTTCAGCTTCGCACCATAAAAATTTTAGTTTCTAAACCTTCGCGAGAAAAAAATTTATGAGCGCAAATGCCACGATGAATTCCTTAGAACTCGAAAAAAGACCTAACTTCCACGAGATGATATCTCCAAAAATATTGCGAAACAAGCTCTGAAATTTTTAGGCAATCTTCCTCAGGATTTCGGCTTCGTACCCTAAAAATTTCAGCTTCTGAAACTTCGTAGAAAAAAAGTTATAGCGAAAATGCCACGATGACCTGTTTGGAGCAGCGAAACCCTAGAATCCAAAGCTCTGATACCAAATGTTGTGTAACCGGCTCCAAAAATAGAAGAAAAGAGATATCAACGCCTTAGAAATAAGCCACTTCGAGGGGGCAACCTCCAATACATTACATGAATGAACAATTCTTGGATGATACAACTTACAAAACCTCCTTTCTATATATAGGAGTCCATGGGGCCATAATGTAATCCTAGTGGGCCACAATGTAATCCTAGCCGACCTAACAATAATAATTTAAGGGAAAAATAATAACAAAATAGGGGTTACAAGGGTACAATAATAACAATAAGGGGGTTACACTAATAACAATAAGGGACTATACTAGTAATATAGGGACCTAACACAAGAAAAATATCTCAAACAGATCCTGAAGAAATATAGGATGGAAGACTGCAAACTTGTGAGCACTCCAATGGTGACCGGATGTAACCTCAGTTCTCACGATGATTCTCCCATGGTAAATCAACCAGAGTATAGATCTATGATTGGAAGTATGCTTTATCTAATTGGGACTAGACCGGATATCATGCATGCATTTGGGATTGTTAGACGATTCCAAGCCAATCAAAAGGAGTCACATCTTCAAGTCATAAAAATAATATTCAAATATCTACAAGGAACTCAAGATTTTGGTCTATGGTACCCAAATAATGATGATATTACTCTTTATGCTTACACATATGTGGATTGGGCTGGAAACATTGATGATCGGAAAAGCACTAGTGGTGGTGCATTTTATATGGGGCCCCGATAGTATCCTGGTTTAGTAAGAAACAAAGTTCCATTGCCTTATCTACAACATAAGCAGAATATGTGGTTGCCGCATCATGTTTCACACAACTTCTTTGGATGATGCATACATTACAAGATATTAAAATAAAATGTTCTCTTCCCATCTCTATCCTATGTGATAATACAAGTGCCATCAGTATCTTGAAAAATCATGTTATTCATTCCAAAAACAAGAACATTTCTATCAAGTATCACTTTTTACAAGAACAAGTGCTTGATCAAAAGGTTTAATTGGAGTATGTTCCCTCCAAAGAACAAGTTGCTAACATATTTACTAAACCTCTTCCTAGGGAAGTATTTGAAATTCTCAAACAAAAGCTGGGAATTGCCTCTGCTTCACTTATCAAATCTGTTTGATTTCAGAAAATTATTTTTAGTATGCAAGTTGCATGAAGCCTAGTCACATATATACGTGAGTTTATCTCTATAAAATCACATATGGATCTTGATGTCATAAAATCTATGGGTTAGCCTTCAGAACAGTCTGTGTCATATTTTTGGCTATGTTTCTCAGGTGTTGATGGGTACACTCTGTAGTTCTAGTTTTCATCTTACAGTTCATTTCCTTGATATTTATCTACTTGATGAATATGCTTTAATGAATTGCTTGTTGAAAATGTTCAAGATGCACAAGTTTAGGGGGAGAATTAGCCTTGCTAAAAATAATTCATTGTTGGAATTATGTTGATTGATGAATTATGATCTCTCTTGAGATCCTTTGGTATTGGTTATAAAAGGGTCATGTTGAGGCCTATGATATAAAGTTGTCATATTCAGTCATGTATGGACTTAGTCAAAAATCTAAACCCACTTGGTTGGGTAGTTGAGTCAAATATATAACCCCACTTTGTTGGGATATTGATATAAGTATGAGTCTTTGGTCATAGGAAATGACATATTTAGTTGAGTCATGAAGCCATTTATTCTATTGAAACTCTGATGACTCAGTATGTGCTCCGGGGGAGTATGATTTGTATAGTGCAGTG
The DNA here is from genome assembly GCA_034641835.2 of Pinus albicaulis. Lineage (NCBI taxonomy): Eukaryota > Viridiplantae > Streptophyta > Pinopsida > Pinales > Pinaceae > Pinus > Pinus albicaulis. Next base: position 306,421,059 of record CM076576.1, on the reverse strand, counting down.
CAGATCTCGACATTCTTGTACCGGTTCGCACTTTGCTCTTGATGTCAAAGGGGGAGAGTAACTTGGTGTTTTAAAAATGCCTATGATTGATGTGCCTACAATTTGCGGTGATCAAACACTATCATGGTACAAGTTGTGGTGATCAAACACTATCATGTTTGCCATCAAGTCCAAAGGGGGAGATTGTTGGCATTATGATGTAATATGTGGTTATGTTTCCCTTGATGGAAACCTACTCGATGAGTTGCCTTTTGATAGCAACCTATTTGTTAAATATGAAAAATGACGCATCTGCAGGTCAGTTCATATGTGACAACAAAAGGAATTCCAGTTAGTAACAAAGAAATGATATAGGTAATGTTTCAATATGTATATGCAGGTTTCCATAAATAGTGTATACACAGTTTTGATGAAGATAAGTCATGTATACACGTGGGTACGAATAAGCCAAGTCGCATATCAACTTACAAACTTAGTTTATGATACCAGGGGTCCTTACCATGGTGTTTACCCACATTATTGAGCAATGTGTCGTCTATTTGATTCCATCCAAGAATACCATCGACACTTGTGTGGTTTTGGCTCATGGTATTGGGAAAGTCTCAAACCATATAAGGAGAAGAATATCATAGTGAAAAGCGTGAAAGTGTATTGGTTTTGATTGAATACTTCACTTTGAAGTATATTTGCATGGAATGGGTTACAATTTATTAATAGATCTGAAATAATGATGCACCTATGAATATAATGATGGATCAAGATCTCTAGACCTGAAATGACTATGTATTTGCTTGATCTATTTGTGAGATGTTTAGATTTGTGATCTGGCACATGTTTGGTGAAGTGAAGGGTATGCTCTAAGTAAGTCTGTTGATCTTAAATCTTATGCAGTCCTGAATATTTACATATCTATACGTTGGTTCGTCACGGTGAAAGCGCATATACATGTAGGTTAGTTTCAGTAAATGCGCGTATACACACAAGTTAGTTTCAACAAAAGTGCTTTTTGAAGTTATGGTTTTATTGAATATTGATGAAGATAATGTCTGATCATTTATGCTATGTTTGTGTGTTTTTCAATGAAGTCTTCATGTAGATCTAGGTTGTTTGAATACTGTATATGCTGCTAGTTGATTATGTAAAAATATGATCAATGATTGGGTGATTAAATATGATGGATGATCCTGAATGAATAAGGGTTCTGTACATCTGACAAAGTATGCCTTATTGTCTCATATATGATATTAGTCTGATCAGATACTTAAAATTTAGTATATAAAGATCTATATGCATGTTGGTTCACGGGAAAGCATGTATATATGTTGGTTGTAGTAAGTGAAGTAGTGTATACATTTGATTGAATGAATTATCAGGGTTGAAGTTAATTTTGCATGTTATTTCAGAAGTCTGAGTTTATTACTGTGATCAGGTTGCAGTGATCTCACTGTTTTGTTTAAATTTTGGTTTTTGGCTATTGGTGTTGATATAAAAATTAAGTTGCATTGAAGCTGTTGGATCCAATGTGAAAATAAATGAAATGTGGTCTGCAGTGTTTCTGAGGGTTGAAGCCTTCAGTGTGGAAGTCGAAGCTTCCTGCTAGTATAAGTTGGTGATCAGTTCAAGGGGTTGTAGCTCGCTTCCAGTAGTGGATGATTTATTCTTTTATTATTGTACATGTTTACTTCTTAACTATTTTATGCATAACTAATGAACTGGGCTAAGTAATGTTTTTGAATATTTATTTGAACAGTAAGATATTTGGGTATACGCAAGTTTCCTTTAGGATATTCGCGTAGATACGCTAGTTGGGATAATCAAACTTGCATATAGAAATAAGTAAAATAAAAGTTAAATATTGTGATTCTCGTAAATACTGATTCACCCCCCATCTCAATATTTTTGCCTATAGGCTTGAGCCAATGCGGCCACTTAAGGAAATTTATTAATATAAAGAAATAAAATTTACATAAGCTTCTCTCATAAATGGTTTCTAGATAAATGGCCCTTTATTCTCTTTAAATAGAGTTCATGGACCAATCGGGTGTTAAGCCACATATCAAGTGTCGTTAATACCGAGGAGAGAGTGAACCGTCATATCACTACATATTGTGATCATCAGATTATAAGTTACAAATGTACATAGTAAAGAAACACACTTTACCTAACTCTATGCTAAAGTTATACTTAACTATTCCCTATGTGTTAGAATATCCTAACAAAGTATTGAAAGACACACATCCCAATTAATTCCTAAAGGATTCTCTCAAGTTGAAGAAATTTACTACAATGAAGCCTTTTCCCAAGTTTCAAAATGAAATCCATCCACCATGTTCTATCCCTTCAAACTCATGTGGATTGAAGATCCATTATATGGATGTTAAATATGCCTTCTTAAATAGGGATCTACAAGAAGAATATATGGTACAACCTCCTAGCTATGTCCAAATTTACTTTAGCCTTGTCTGTCACCTTAAAAAATCTCTTTAGTGTCTTAAACAAGCTCCTCAAGCTCGATATGTAAAAAATTATAGATTTACTCTCGACACCAAATTCTCTAGATGTCATTTTTACCCCAATGTCTACACTGCTAAAGTAAGAAGCCATATCATAATACTTTTTTTTTAAGTTCACAAGCTTATCCTCACCTATAGTGACCCTAAAATTTTAACCTATGTGAAATCAAGCCTTAAGAAGAGGTTTGAAATGACAAACTTAGGATATTTGTATTATTTTCTTATTCTCTAAGCATTGCAAACCAAGTTAGGAAATTTTATTTCCAAGCACGCACGCGACCTTCTTCATTGTTTTCACACGGAAGATTGTAAACGATCCCATTCTCGCTTTTAATTTGGAGTCAAACTTACCGCCACCTACACTACAACCGAGTTGATGCCACTTTGTATTGTCAATTGGTAGACTCTTACATTTGAATCATACCCATCTTACTATTTTATTTGTTGTTGGTTTTGTTTCTCAATATATGCAAACATCCAATGAAAGTCATTGGAAAATAATGAAAATGATACTTTAGTATATTTAGAATGCAATTAATGTTGAAATATGTGACTAGGTTTTGTCTTCATAATGATGATTTTATGTATTTAATGAAAAGATAATTTTATTAGTATTATTATGAGTCTTGAGGCATGGGTTTCATCCTAAAGATAATTTATTTTAATAGGTCAAGCACCCATTGAGTGCTTCTAGGTTTTTCATAAAGTCATTGAGCCATTGTCACATATTATAGACCCATTTGGGCATGTTACATATTGTAAAAGAAAAATTATTGAGTCAAAAGACCCTCCAAGACCTCATCATGGCACAAATATCAATTCGACCTACATGAAGAGATAAGTTGGCCTAAAGGAGAAATTCGACCCATTGAGAAGCTTATATAAAGATGACTTCGACCTCATTTGGAGACATTTCACCCTCACACACAAGTTCGATTATAAGGACAAGAAGAAGTTCAAAGAAGAGGAAGAAAAGTGGAGGAGGAAAAGTCAAGCTTTTTTGGATTTTTTTTGGGCTACTCCTTTTCACACTTGCGAAGGAATTAGGGAAATATTGCTGCAATGATGCCGAGTTGCAGAAGTGAAGTTAGGTCATCAAGAAGAGAAGTTGTAGTTTATGGGCAAGTCAAAGCTGTAGTTTTTGGGCAAGTCGAAGTTGTAGTTTTTGGGCAAGTTGATGTTGCAGTTTATGGGCAAGTCAAAGTTACAATATCTAGGAAAGTCGAAATTTCAATTTATGAGAAAGTTGAAGTTATAGTTGCATTTGGAGTTGTAGTTGCTAAGTAGGTCAAAGTTGATGGAAAGAGAATCTATTTAAAGATAAATAATTGAATTGGTCTTGGAGGGGTTCTTGGCCAAGGGTCTAGGTATTGGATTTTTTCAAGTAAATATTCTATAAGAAGAAGAATTTATGGTGGGTTTTCCTTTGGCCCTGGCTGATCGCCTACATCTTGTGTCTTATTGTCTCATTTTTATTTATGTTTTTGGTAGCTATTTGATGATATAGAACCTAATATTAATAAAGGAAAGAAGAATTTAATCAAGTAAAGTAAAAAGGAATTACAAGCAATTACCAAAGTAAGATAAATCACCTTCACATACTGCCCCTTGATTTTTCAACATGGTTTCAGAGCTAAGGTGAAAAGTCAAGGAAGGGAAGCTCAATAAAGAAAAATTAAGGTTAGAATTTGGAGAAAAAGTATCAAGGATATTCTCTCATCTCCAAGGAATTTTGAGGACAAGGATCACATCATCATCTTGAAGGAAGTCAAAACCCTAGTTACTTCAAAGAAGGCATCTACACTTGAAAATTTCTTGGGAACATCACTCTATCATTCATCAAAGGGAAGATATTAAAATGAAGGAATTTAAAGAATATTTAATTTTTCACATTCAAGGCAAGAATAATAAAGGTGTTTTCATCATCATCAAGGATTTCAAGGAAATCTCCCTCTCATTGAAGAAAAGGAATTCATCTCAAAATAAAATCCTATTTCAAAAATCCTTGAAGAAGATCATCCAAGAAGCATCAAGGCATAATCAATCATCATCAACAAAGGCATCGAGTTGAAGAGTTCATATTCACTTGTCAAGTAAGTATTTTTATTTCTATGACTAAATCTAGTAAAATGACTTCATTTTGCAAGGAGATCAACAAGTTGGTTGGGTCATAAAAGTTCCTTGTATGGAAAAAGAGGATAGATTTAGTCCTAAAAGAAAATGAAGTTATTAATCATGTCAATGGAAAAGTATCCAAACCATATGAAGGGAAAACACTATCTAAATATATGAAAAAGTGTCTAAGGGGTCAAACGATTCTTGTAGAATCCATCAAGGATTCCCTCAACCCCTATGTAGAAAATTTGGAGACATCAAAATAAATATATGATAAGATAGTGGAACTATTCTCTGAAAGCAGAATAGTAAGAGTCATATCACTAAGATCTAAACTATATAAGTTGAACACATCAAAGGATGAAGGGATATATACATGTCTTACTAAATAATCTCAAATAAGGAATCAAATTCAAGATCTAGGAGATATGATATTTGATAAAGAAATGATTACCATTGTTCTAAATGCACTAACTGCTGAATAAGGTAACCTTCTGTCAAAGGTGGATGAAGACAAGAAATATATACCATTCAATCATTTGTAGTCATTATGCAATATTGAAGAATTTTTTTTAAGGAAAAATGTGATGTAGGATCAAATAAGAAGTTTCAAACATTTGTTGACATGTCAAGAAGAAAAGATATATTTTGAAAGTTTGATCCTCAAAAAAAGAAGAAGATCAATATGTCACAGATCCAATGCTATAGATGTCGAGAATATGGAAACTGCAAGAGAGATTTTCCTAAGTTAGATAAGTAAAACAACAAAAAAAATAAGGGAAGAATCCCATATCACTAAAGAAATGAAAGAAGTTGAAAAGAAGAAATCCAAGAAGTAGGAAGTAAAAAATCTTTACTATTATTGAGATAAGTATTCTCCACCTAGTTCTTTTTAATTTTTTGTGAAATATAGCTATCACGGTAGGAATAATTATAAGCATGATATGGTAAATCATGTTAGGGGATGGTATCATATTAGCATATAATTGAAAACAATAGCTCATGAATATGGCCTCGGGAACTTGCAAAATCAAAACCCTAGAACTAATTCAGAAAGGAAATCATGCAGGAAAATAAATAAGACATTTCAAAGTAAACACACTGCAGAAAAAGAATGCAAAGCTGTAAAAGACTACAACAGAAAAGCATAAAACAATTCTATTCCAACTACTTAAAATCTGTTCTTAAAATGGTGCTTTAAATCTGTATTTAAAATTGTACTTTAAGATCTATACTTAAAAATGTTGCTTCCAAATGATGCAAGTACTGTTGATGGAAAGGGATCATAAGTGTATGGGAATATTCAATTCATACTTTTAAATTTATTGAATGAGGATATCTTCAAGAGTATTCTTGGACACTTTAATTATGTTAATAATGTATTTAAACTAATCTTGGCTTTTAAATAAATGTGATTTCCTTACAATCCCAAGATAAATCCATAAAATAATTTAAATTGTTTATGAGTGTCCAATAATATAAATATCAAATTAAATGAAACCCTTTTTGATCTTTATCCTCGTCTTGAATCTGTGCTACTTAATAAACATTTCATTATAAAATATCCTGAACAGGGAAAGAGTGAAATTGAGGAAGAGAAGCACTTACTAATTGGTACTCTACTTAATTGCTGGAACACAAATAAATTATAGATTAACACCAGCATAAAATTTATCTAGCCTATGCAAGCGTAAAGGAAATTTGTGAAATGGAATTGCAGTGTTCAAACCAGTTTAAATTCATTGATTGCAGTGTTCAAATAAGTTTAAATTCGTTGCTAGATAATTAATGAAGTTTGATTTTTAAATTAAAAAAATGAACATGTAAAATCCTAGAATTAAGACTACTTATAAATGACCAAATAATGTTGAGTTAAGTATGAGGGGTTTCCATAATGCATTATATTAGATATCATTTTTGGGATTCAACTGCGTTAAGTAAGTCATTCATCTATGACGATTTTCATGAAAGGTAGTTGTAACTGACTAATTTCTCATGATTTTTGAATATTCCACTTAGCACTCATTGCATCGCGTGATGCTCAGAGGGGTGAAGAAGTGCGATTGAAACTAGTGAAATGAATCACATAGCGTCGACCATCACTTCCAAGGCTTTCACCCAGTAACCAGGAATTCCCGGGAGGTCACCCATCCGAGAACTCCTTTGACTCAAGTGCGCTTAACTGTGGAGTTTTCCCCACAATCAAGACCGCTTAGATTGCTACCCCATTTACAAAACATTAGCAAGTATTGTGCCTCATGAACCATTCAAGAAGAGCTCCCTTTTTGAGTTAATTTCATATTCTGTTATAAATCCCTCTACAATAAAAAATATATTTTTTGAACAGAGCAAATGAAAATGATGAGAAACCAAAATAAGTGAAATGCTGGCTAACTAATTGCATTTAGAAATAAATTCTAAAGTATTGGCATCATTGAATTCATAAACCAAACCTGCATAACCAAATAGAAAAAATATTGCAGAAAATATAAATCACACTCACACACGATGCGAGAATGAAATGCAATAAAAGAAATGAATAAATTCTAAGAAATCTAAGCAACAAGCTGATCCTTGGAATGTTGGGCTTTGAACATAGTGGAGCTTCCTATTAAATATATCGCATAATGACTTTATGTCATGCTATACTCTGTGGCTTGTCATACTCACATATGTTTTATGGAATGGCGACTAGCCCACATATGTTCTATGGCTCGTTTATGTGGCATCACTTATTATGCCTGCACATCTTTGTGGAATGAATATTCTATGACATGATAATGCACAACTAGTTCATTATTGGCACAGTAACATTGTTATTACAAAGTAATTCATTACACCATATTTCGATACTCAGTTGAAGCATCATACTCATAGGTATCAAAGATATCACATCACAATGACATTTTGGCATCACTCTTATACTCTGCATGACTTCACTTAACTCTTGTGGCATTGCACCATGCTCATGCTACCGACAACTAGTATATAGAATGCGTATACATTGCAGGAAGTAAAATAGTAATTGATGGAATCACAATACATGGAATAAATTAGACCAAAGAATAGGGCCCAAGGTCATCAAAATACCTCCAGTAAGCAATGCTGACAATGCCCGCCATAAGAAGAGGAAAAATAGACATAGTCCCTGTCTTTTCATCAATAATAATGAAGACAACCATGATTGAAGTGAATGCAATAGTCATAGGTAAACGATCCCATACAATTCGTGCATCATATAATTTGAGATGATAATAAGCAGAGCCAAAGGAAGTTGCAGTAACTCCTATATAAAAGAATACCCAACCCCACACTTATCCTTGGAAACTTAGACTGAAATGATTTTCGTAAAGGAATAGTATCAGTCCAACAACACCAATAATAAAAAAGGGGAAGTTTGATATCACATTCAAGGTATTGGGCACCCCTTTGGCGGCTCGTCATACCTATGATATAGTAGCTCATTGCATGACAATTTTTTTGTGGCTCAGTAGGCTTAGATCCTCTCTATGGCTTAATATTCAATGGTTTGGATCTATCTTACATTAGCTCAAATCTACTTTTTTGTGAATCGATTATAGTAGCCCGCTTAACAAATTTTTGTGGCTCGATTGATTAGTAAAGCTCCTCCCTTGAAGTATCTGTCTATCATATCATTCATTCTAGCTTCATACCTTATTTGGGCATTAGTAAAATAGTAAGGCAACCTTCAACAAATAATCTATGGGCATGTCTGGTTGCCTATTGGGCCATAGCTTGCACTGCCATATTAGTAACTCCAAAATTGCATTTGCAAATGGAACCATCGGGAACACTCCAGGCACTAGCTGAAAAATTTGAGGAACTATGCCTGAAGCTCCAACACCTGCAACTGCGGCTGCACCTGGTTTAACCACGTTGAAACCAGATATGTGCTTCCTTCTAGTCCCTCTTGAGATGGATCTTGAGAGAGAATGTCTCCAAAAATAGCTCCCTGACCTTCCACTTGAATGAGACCGAGACCTGTGTCTATGATGTCTTTCACGATCACGGTCATGGCCATGCTCACGATCATAACTGTGCCTATCCTGATCTTGAATTATCCCATGGATCTTATGGTGATGTCGATCATGAATTCTTGAATTTGAATCTAATATGAGAGCAAAAGATGCAGTACTTGGAAGCTCGTCATCAACATCAAATATCAATTTACCTCTAACTTAGGGACCTTGTACATGAACACTAGCATACACCTCCTCAATGGTTGGAGAAAAATTTCCATCTCTACTTGACCCTCATCCTTCCACTTAATTGGAATAGTTCTCACATTTCTCGGATGAGAAAGATATGGTATCGAATTCATAAAAGGCATGCGAGATGTACTTCTCCCATAAGATATAGGACTACTCATAATCCCTCGATTTATTGGTCCGATTACAGGATAATTTGTAGGAATAAAAGGGAAAGGCTCAGCTGGGTATCAAGCTTCCATCTTGGGTGGTTCACTCTATCCTATCCGATGAGATTGGGGACCCTCATAATGATATGGTAATGTTAGCACATGTTATCCTTCATTGAAATAGGCATTTACGACTTCGTTAAGGTCTCCCATATGTGTCTATAATTTGCATGGAATGTAGAAGATAAAAAAATCTATTTAATTTTACATCCTCTAGATTGAAACTTCATTTGAAACCATTTTCCAAACCTGATATGAATTCGTACTCAATTGCATTCCTGCACTAGGCTTATTCACATGCCACCAAGAATGCATTTATTAATGAAATTTGCACAAAAATACTCTTCAAATTAATTAATAACAATAATTCATAATTGAATAGTTATTGCCTCTGAATGCCTCTAACCATCAAATTAAAAGGAAAAAAACACCAGGTACAATCATATAATTATTTTATAAAAACCGTAAAAATTTGGACAAAAAGGCAGCTCAACATCCCCCCACGCTGATCTTCTTGCATGTCCTCGTGCAAGCCAAACCTTTAAACTATAAAATTATGAAAGAAGGTAGGGGAAATGTTCGAAGACAAAACTATGGTTCCAATAAGTGTGTCATCAAAAATTTCAGCATGGAAATATAAAGATGCTTATCATTTAAAACATTCATTAGCCTGCAACATAAGTATTACAATGCCAGCTAAAACCATGTTACAATTTGAATGAAAGCATCAATTGTAGGAATGATAAAACAAGATCAGGTACCAAAAGTAGACATGATAGAGAAAAGAGTATGGCACATACCTGTTACCTTGTCCCAAATGAATTCCCTATTTTGTTTCTGCCCAAAGTCTCATGATAAGAATCAAATTTTGCTAAAAAGTGCAGTTTCAAAAGACTACCACAAGATTCCTGCACCTAATATAACAATATTGTACCTAGGTCATGCAACACATATTTATAGGCAACCACCATCAATACACATTGCTGCCAATAAATACCTTGTGAAGAAACATCATTGAGTATTTCATCACTCCAAATGCCATATAAATAAAAGTTATGATACCAGAAAAGGGAAATAAAAATAGAGTGATATGACACTTTCCTGGACCAATCAGAAACCTTTTTATTGAACACTCTAAATTTTGTTGTCATCTAGATTGAAAACCAAATTTCCGCTTAATCTAGTATATAGAATTACCTTCACTAAGGGTACCACATAATTAAAGATTCTTGATTTTTTTAAAAGTAGAACTCAAAGCATTATGTTCAAATCATCTTAAAACCATTGTCCAAGAAAAATGATGAGTTTTCAGGGAAAGAGAAGGATAACCAAGCAAGTCATAGTATGCAATTAACTTTAATACCACAGGCATGGCCCTGCTGCCCGCAGGTGTCCATAACCTTGACATTGATGTATTTTAACCCAATGAAATGCCCATGTCCCACTTACAAAATATAGATTCAGAGTTATCTTATTTGAATTCTAGATGAAGGCCACTGTCTTGTCTTGGTAACAAGCTGATGGCAGTGCCACTCACAATAAGTAATATGGATGAATAGGCCGGCTCATGATGAGACCTTATGTCTTCCATATTTTGGCTGAAAGCCATTACTCTGGATTGGGGACCAACACCAGTAATGTCATGCATGTTACGTCTCATGATTGTGGTAGGTCGTCTCCTCACAAGATCTCCTATCCTCCCTTAAATCTTTTGTAAGCTTTGATTATGATTAACCTTAAAGGTTACTTAATAAGTGGAGAGACAGATATACTCCTTAAGAGTACATGATGGCGTGAAAAGCTTTTAATGAATAATCATTGCTGGCTAATTCCTCAACCCTAAAGACTAATTGAAGATATCCCAGATAGTGACTTAAAGATTCCTTGATTTGATAATGCTAGTGTTCTCATGAATAGCTCATTATGATCTTTACAAGAGTGGTCCACCATAGGGGGTTTTTCAATAGTACCTTCCAAGGGAAACTGAAGACATATATATAATATGGCAACTCATTTGGAGTGATTAATCCTGGTTACTTTTGCAAAATCATGAGGCATTAGAGTGAATCGTACTCAACAATACTTGTCACAAATGTGTGTGTTAACAACTAATGTTGATAAAAAACAATTTCAATGGATATGATTTAAAATTCAAAACCCTAATAGAATTATAAGAAATTTATTAATTTATTCTTCTACCCTACCCTACCCTAAGAGGCAGAAGACTTCCTTTTAAGTATAGGAGTACTTCCAATGAATCCATGTGTGCAACAAAAGGATAATTATTCTTATGTTCAAATTTAAAAAGTATATGCGAGAAAATACCAAAAACTTGAGCTACCAACTCCACTAACTGATGTGATGCTACAAATTTCCGAATGATAAACGAGGAGTGGATAGTGACAGTCATATGAAACTAGGATTCTATAGGATCCATATACTCTAGGTCACTTAATTCATGAGTAACATTCAGTGCATCAGACAAGTCCTCCACATTTCCTTGGTTATCCTCCAAAGTGTAGGCTGGAATATATAGATGTTCTGCTTTTGATGGCTTCTCTTCATCATGCATGATCCAAAACTTCTTGGTCTCCTTAGGAAGATCTTCTGGATCTTCATGAAACTTCTCTTCCAGAGGAATAAACCTTTCTATCATTGATGCCAAAATGTTATCTTTCTATGAATCAGAGACCCCAGCTTCTGCTAGGATTTGAGATAATTATTGGAATAACATCACACTTACTGACATTTTCTTTCTAGCTGGAAAGTCTTATTAGCACTAAACTTGAAATATTCATTTACGGGCAACCAAACTTTGGAGTGAACCCAAGAAAAAACGGATGCGTGGCTCTTCACTCATGTCTTACTATCATATCTACCCTCTAGTTTCCTTGTGAAGGTAAAAGTGAAAAAAAATGAATCAACTAATCTGAATTGCAGTAAATAAAGCAACCACACTTTGTAGTAAATAAAATCACTCATTTCCAAGAAAGAAAATCACTCATTTGCGGGAAAGAAAACCTGGCTTGTGAGCTTTCTAGAAATACTATCCAGTATTCTTTAGCAAGCAAGGAGAATCTCATTAATCTAAAATTTTAATTGCAAAAGAAAGGAAAAGGCATAAAAAATTATGACACCTTATCCTACAACGCCTCCTTGGAAACAATGCCAAAATGTTGGGAGGTATAAATGCTAGATTTACACCCACATTTAAATTTTCAATCCGGTGTCATAAGAGTTAGAGACACAACAAAATATATGCCAGAATATGGCCTCGGGAACTTGCAAAATCAAAGCCCTAGAACTAATTCAGAAAGGAAATTATGTAGGAAAATAAATAAGACATTTCAAGGTAAACACATTGCAGAAAAAGAATGCAAAGCTATAAAAGACTACAACTACAAAGCATAAAACAATTCTATTCTAACTACTTAAAACCTCTTCTTAAAATGATGCTTTAAATCCGTACTTAAAATGCTACTTTAAGATCTGTACTTAAAATGCCGCTTCCAAATGATGCAAGTACTGTTGATGGAAAGGAATCATAAGTGTATGGGAATATTCAATTCAGACTTTTAAATTTATTGAATGAGGATATCTTCAAGAGTTTTTTTTGGACACTTTAATTATGTTAAGAATGTATTTAAACTAATATTGGCTTTTAAATAAATGTGATTTCCTTACAATCCCAAGATCAATCCATAAAATAATTTAAATTGTTTATGAGTGTCCAATAATATAAATATCAAATTAAATGAAACCCTTGTTGATATTTATCCTCGTCTTGAATCCTTGCTATTTAATATACATTTCATTATATAATATCCCAAACATGACAAGAGTGAAATTGAAGAAGAAAAACACTTTCTAATTGGTACTCTACTCAATTGCTCGAACATAAATAAATTCTAGATTAACACCGACATAAAATTTATCTAGCCCATGCAAGCATAAAGGAAATCTGTGAAATTGAATCGTAGTGTTCAAAGTAGTTTAAATTCGTTGATTTCAGTGTTCAAAGAAGATTAAATTCGTTGCTGGCCAATTCATGAAGTCTACTTTTTAAATTAAAACAACGAACATGTAAAATCCTAGAATTAAGACTACTTATAAATGATCAAACAATGTTGAGTTAATTTCGTATTTTGTTATAAATATATCTGCAATCAAAAAAATATTTTTTGAACACAACAAATGATAACGATGAGAAACAAAAATAAGAGAAATGTTGTGTAACTAATTGCATTCAGAAATAAATTCTAAAGTATCGGCATCAGTGAATTCATAAAACAAACTTGCATAACCAAATAGAAAAAACATTGCAGAAAATGTAAATCACACTCACACACGATGCAGGAATGAAATGCAGTAAAATAAATGTATAAATTATAAGTAATCTAAGCAGCGAGCTGACTGATGGGCCTGGTCACCTAGCTCGATCCTCCTGAAAAGAACTACATTAACATACCAGCGCAGAAATTCAAGTAAACCTGTAAATGTAAATTAAATGCAGAATCACATTACTCACAAAATCACATTATAGAAATCAAATTACACAAATGTTTAATTAAATCAAATGATACAGATGCTACGTTAGGCTCTAGTCCACAATCGGGCATTCTTCTGCAATTCCCAGCATACCCCTATTCTTTGTGTTCTGTCTCAGCCTACTTGTATGCATTTCCGTCCTCTACCTACCTACTCCTACACAATGCTCTTCTATATAGCAGCAACGCTGCCAAATTATTCAGGCCCTTGGTTACACACACATACAAACTTAGAATTATAAACTGATTCAAGACCAAAATAAGAATATCCGATTTTGAATGGGTTCGAATTTATGCTTGACATCTGCTGAATGTATAAAATGAGTCATGAGATCTTATCATAAAAAATACCTCGAGGCTTATAGAGATATTTCAACCCTTATCTCATTACTAGCGATGGTGCCTTAACGCACAACTCGATGAGGTGCTGACCTTTGGAATGATGGGCTTTGAACATAGTGGAGCTTCCTGTTAAATCTATCGCATAATGAATTTATGACTCTCACACTATACTCTTTGGCTTGTCATACTCACATATGTTTTATGGAATGGAGACTGGCCCGCATATGTTCTATGGCTTGTTTATGTGGCATCACTTATTATGCCCACACATCTTTGTGGAATGAATCTTCTATGACTTGACAATGCACAACTAGTTCATTATTGGCACAGTAACATTGTTATTACACAACAATTCATTACACCATAATTTGGTACTCAATTGAAGCATCATATTCATATGTATCAAAGATATCACATCACAACGACATTTTGGCATCACTCTTATACTTTGCATGACTTCACTTAACTCCTGTGGCATCACACCATGCTTCTGGTGCCCATAACCAGTATATAGAATGTGTATACATTGCAGGTAGTAAAATAGTCATTTTTGGAATCAAAATACATGGAATAAACTGGACCAGAGCATGGGGCCTAAGGTCATCAAAATACCTCCAGTAAGAAATGGTGACAATGCCCGCCATAATAAGAGGGAAAAGAGACATAGTTCCTGTATTTTCATCATTAATGATTAAGACATCCATGATTGAAGTGAATGCAATAGTAATAGGTAAAATATCACATACAAGTTGTGCATCATTTGGTTTGAGATGGTAATAAGCAAAGCCAAAGGCAGTTGTAGTAACTCCTATATAAAATAATACCCAACCCCACACTTCTCCTTGGAAGCTTAGACTGAAATGATTTTCGTAAAGGAATAATATCAGTCCAACAACACCAATAATAAAAAAGGGGAAGTTTGATATCACATTCAAGGTATTGGGCACCCCTTTGGCGGCTCGTCATCCCTATGATATGATAGCTCATTGCATGACAAATTTGTTGTGGCACAGTAGTCTCAGATCCTATCTATGGCTTAATATTCAGTGATTTGGATCTCTCTTATAGTAGCTCAAATCTACTTCTCTTTGAATCGATTATAGTAGCCCGCTTAATAAATTTTTGTGGCTCAATTGATTAGTAAAGCTCCTCCCTTGAAGTATCTATCTATCATATCCTTCATTCCAGCTTCACACCTTATTTGGGCATTATTAAAATAGTAAGGAAACCTTTAACAAATACTCTACGGGCATTTCTGGTTGCCTGTTGGACCATAGCTTGCACTGCCATATTAGTAACTCCAACTATGCATTTGAAAATGGCACCATCAAGAACACTCCAGGCACTGGCTGAGAAACTCAAGGAACTATGCCTGGAGCTCCATCACCTGCAACTGTGGCTGCACCTAGTGGAACCATGTCAAAACCATATGTGCACTTCCTTCTAGTCCCTCTCCAGATGGATCTTGAGCAAGGACGTCTCCAAGAATATCTCCCTAACCTTCTACTTGAACAAGACCGAGACCTGTGTCTATGACATCTTTCACGATCACGGTCATGGCCATGCTCACGATCATAATTACGCCTATACCGATTTTGACTTCTCCCATGAATCCTACGAAGATTTCAATCATGAATTCTTGAATTTGAATCTGATATGAGAGTAAAATATGCAGTACTTGGAATATCGTCATCAACATCAAATATCAATTTCCCTCTAACTTCAGGACCTTGTGTACGAACACTAGCATACACCTCCTCAATGGCTAGAGAAAAAATTCCATCGCTACTTGATCCTCATCCTTCGACTTAATTGGAATAGTTATCACATTTCTTGGATGAGAAACATATGGTATCAAATTTCTAAAAGGCATGCGAGATGTACTTCTCATATCAGATATAAGACTACTCATAAGCTCTTGGTTTATTGGTCCGATTCCAGGATAATTTGAAGGAATAGAAGGGAAAGGCTCAGTTGGGTATCGATCTTCCATCTTGGGTGGTTGACTCTGTTCCATCCAATCAGATTGGGGATCCTCATCATGATATGGTCGTGTTAGAACATGTTCTCCTTCATTGAAATAGGCATTTACGGTTTCGTTAAGGTCTCCTGCATGTGTCCATAATTTGCATAGAATGTAGAAGATAAAAACTTCAATTTAATTTTACATCCTCTGGATTGAAACTTCATTTGAAACCGTTTACTAAACTTGAGATGAATTCGTACTCAATTGCATTCCTGCACTAAGGTTATTCACCTGCCACCAAGAAGGCATTTATTAATGAAATTTTCACAAAAATACTCTTCAAATTAATTAATAACAATAATTTGTAGCTGAATAGTTATTTCCTCTCAATGCCTCTAATAATCAACTTAAAAGGACAAAAAAAATAGGTACAATCATATAATTATTTGATAAAACCATAAAATTTGGACAAAAAGGCAGCTTAACATCCCCCCAAGCTGATATTCTTGCACGTCCTCATGCACGTCAAACCTTTAAACTATAAAATTATGAAAGAAGGTAGGGGAAATGTTCAAAGACAAAACTATGCTTCCAATAAGTGTGTCATCAAAAATTTCAGCAAGGAAATATAAAGATGCTTGTCATTTAAAACATTCATTAGCCTACAACATAACTATTACAATGCCAGGTAAAACCATGTTACATTTTTAATGAATGTATCAATTGTAGGAATGATAAAACAAGACCAGGTACTGAAAGTAGCATGATAGAGAAAAGAGTATGGCACATACCTATTACCTTGTACCAAATGAATTCTGTGTTTTGTTTCTGCCCAAAGTCTCATGATAAGAATCAAATTTTGCTAAAAAGTGCAGTTTCAAAAGACTACCACAAGATTCCTGCACCTACTATAACAATCTTGTACCTAGGTCATGCAACACATATTTAGAGGCAACCACCATAAATACACATTGCTTCCAATCAACACCTTGTGAAGAAACATCATTGAGTATTTCATCACTCCAAATACCATATAATATAAAGTTATGATACCAGAAAAGGGAAATAAAAATAGAGTAATATCACAATTTCCTGGACCAATCAACAACCTCTTTATTCAACACTCTAAATTTTGTTGTCATCTAGATTCAAAACCAAATTTCCATTTAATATAGTATAAATAATTACCTTCACTAAGGGCACCACATCATTAAAGTTTCTTGATTTTTTGAAAATTAGAACTCAAAGCATTATGTTCAAATCATCTTAAAACCATTTTCCAAGAAAAAGGATGATTTTTCAGGGAAAGAGAAGGATAACCAAGAAATTCATAGTACACGATTAACTTTAATACCACAGACATGTCCCTGATGCCCACAGGTGTCCATAACCTCGGCAAGGATGCCTATTAACCCAACGAATGCCCGTGTCCCACTTACTAAATATAGATTTAGAGTTAGCTTGTTTGAATTTTAGATGAAGGCCACTGTCCTGGCTTGGTAACCAACTGATGGCAGTGCCACTCACAAGAAGTAACATCGATGAATAAGCCGGCTCGTGATGAGACCTCCTGTCTTCCAGCTTTTGGCTGAAAGCCATAAATTTGGCTTGGTGACCAGCGACAGTAATGTCATGCATGTTAGGTATCATGATCATGGTAGGTCAACTCATTACAAGACCTCCTATCCTCCCCTAAATATCTTGTAAGCTCTGATTACGATTAACCTTAAAGGTTACTTAATAAGTGGGGAGACATATCTACTCCTTAAGAGTACAAGATGGCGTGAATTTTTTTTAATGACTAACCATTGCTGGCTAATTCCTCTAACCTAAAGACTTATTGAAGATATCCAAGATAATGCCTGAAATATTCCTTGAGTTGATAAAGCTAGTGTTCTCATTAATAGCTCATTATGATCTTTACAAGAGTGGTCCACCATAGGGGTTTTTTGAATATTACCTTCCAAGGGATGAAAACATATATCTCATATGACAACTCATTTGGAGTGATTAATCCTGGTTACTTTTTCAAAATCATGAGGTATTGGAGTGAATCATACTCAACAAGTTTTGTCACAAATGTATGTGTTAACAACTGATGTTTATCACAAGCAATTTCAATGACTATGATTTAAAATTCAAAACCCTAATAGCATTATTAAAAATTTATTAATTTATTATTCTACCCTACCCTACCCTAAGAGGCAAAATACTCCCTTCTAATTATATGAGTACTTCCAATGCATCCATGTGCGCAACAGAAGGATAATTATACTCATGTTCAAATTTGAAAAGTATATGTGAGAAAATACCAAAACATGAGGTACCAACTCCACTAACTGATGTGATGCTACAAATTTCTGAATGATAAACGAGGAGTGGATACTGAAAATCATCTGAAACCAGGATTCTATAGGATCCATATAATCTAGTTGAATTAATTCATGAGTAACATTCAGTGAATTAGTCAAGTCCTACACATTTCCTTGCTTATCCTCCAAAGTGTAGGCTAGATCAAATATATTTTCTGCTTCTGATGGCTTCTCTTCATCATGCATGATCCAAAAATTATCGGTCTCCTTAGGAAGATCTTTTGGATCTTCATGAAACTTCTCTTCCATAGGAATAAACCTTTCTCTGATTGATGCCAAAATGTGATCTTTCTGTGAATCATAGACCCCAAATTCTGCTAGGATTTGAGATAATTCTTGGAATAACATCACACTTCCTGACATTTTCTTGCTAGCTGGAAGTTCTTATTAGATCCAAACTTGAAATCTTCATTTATGGGAAACCAAAATTTGCAGTGACCCCAAGAAAAAACAGATGCGTGGCTCTTCACTCACGTATTACTATCATCTTCGCCCTCTAGTTTCCCTGTGAAGGTAAAAGCGAAAAAAATGAATCAAATAATCTCAATTGCAGTAAAGAAAGAAACCACACTTTGCTGTAAATAAAATATCTCATTTACAAGAAATAAAATCGCTCATTTGCGAGAAAGAAAAATTGCCCTGTGAGCTTTCTGGCAATACAGTCCAATATGCTTCAACAAGAAAGGAGAATCTCATTAATCTAAAATTTTAATTGCGAAAGAAAGGAAAAAGCATAACAAATCACAACACCTTATCCTACAATGCCTCCCCGGAAATGATGCCAAAATGTTGGGAGGTATAAATGCTATATTTACACCCACATTTAAATTTTCAGTCTGGGGTCGTACGACTTAGAGACATAGCACAATATATGCCAGAATATGGACTCGAGAACTCACAAAATCAAAACCCTATAAATAATTCAGAAAGGAAATCATGTAGGAAAATAAATAAGAAATTTCAAAGTAAACTCAATACTTAAATGTCTTATGTTATAAATCCCTTTACAATCAAAAATATGTTTGTTGAACACAACAAATGATAAGGATGAGAAACAAAAATAAGATAAATTCTAGCTAACTGATTGCATTCAGAAACAAATTCTAAATTATCGACATCAATGAATTCATAAACCAAACCTGCATAACCAAATAGAAAAATTATTGCAGAAAATGTAGATCACACTCACACACAATGCGGTAATTAAATGCAGTAAAATAAATGAATGAATTCTAAGAAATCTAAGCAGCGTGCTGACTGATGGGCTCGATCACCCAGCTCGATCCTCTTGAAAATAGCTACATTAACACACCAACCCAGAAATTCAAGACAACCTGTAAATGTAAATTAAATGCAAAATCACATTACTAACATAATCACATTACAAAAATCAAATTACACAAATGTTTAATTAAATCAAATGATACAGATGCTACGCTGGGCTCTAGTCCATAATCGATCATTATTTTGCAATCCCTAGCATACCCCTATTCTCCGCGATCTGTCTCAGCCTACTTCTGTGCAATTTTGTGCTCTACATACCTACTCCTACGCAGTGCTCCCCTATATAGCAGCAACACTGCCCAATTATTTAGGCCCTTGGTTACACACACATACAAACTTAGAATTATAAACGGATTCAAGACCAAAATAAGAAGATCCGATTTTGAATGGGTTCGAATTGATGCTAGCCATCTGCTGAATGTATAAACCGAGTCATAAGATCTTATCATAAAAACGACCTCGAGGCTTCTAGATGTATTCCTACCCTTATCTCATTGCTAGCGATGGTGCTTTAACACACAACTCGATGAGATGTTGACCCTTGGAATGCTGGGATTTGAACATAGTGGAGATCCTTGTTAAATCTATCGCACAATGAATTTATGACTCTCATGCTATACTCTGTGGCTCATCATACTCACATATGTTTCATGGCATGGAAACTGCCCTACATATGTTCTATGGCTCATTTATGTGGCATCACTTATTATGCCCACACATCTTTGTGGAATGAATCTTCTATGACTTGGCAATGCACAACTAATTCATTATTGGTATAGTAATATTGTTATTACACAATGATTCATTACATCATTATTCGGTACTCAGTAGAAGAATCATACTAATAGGTATCAAAGATATCACATCACAATGACATTTTGGCGTCACTCTTATATTTTTCATGACTTCACTTAACTCTTGTGGCATGGCACCATGCTCCTGCTGCCCATAACTAGTATATAGAATGTGTATACATTGCAGGTAGTAAACTAGTCATTGTTGGAATTGCAATACATGGAATAAACTGGAACAGATCATAGGGCCTAAGGTCATCAAAATACCTCCAGTAAGAAATGCTGACAATGCCCACCATAAGAAGAGGAAAAAGATACATAGTCCTTATCATTTCAGCAATAATAATGAAGACAACCATGATTGAAGTGAATGCAATAGTCATAAGTAAACGATCCCATACAAGTCATGCATCATCTGGTTTGAGATGATAATAAGTAGAGCCAAAGGCAGTTGCAGTAACTCCTATATAAAAGAATACCCAACCCCACACTTATCCTTGGAAACTTAGACTAAAACTATTTCCGTAAAGGCAAAGTATCAGTCCAACAACACCAATAATAAAAAATGAGAAGTTTGATATCACATTCAAGGTATTGGGCACCCCTTTGGTGGCTCATCATCCCTATGATATAGTAGCTCATTACATGACAAATTTGTTGTGGCTTAGTAGGCTTAGATCCTCTCTATGGCTTAATATTCAGTGGTTTGGATCTATCTTACAGTAGCTCAAATATACTTCTCTGTGAATTGATTATAGTAGCCCACTTAACAAATTTTTTTGGCTTGATTGATTAGTAAAGCTTCTCCCTTGAAGTATCTATCTATCATATCCTTCATTCTAGCTTCATAACATATTTGGGCAGTAGTAAAATAGTAAGCCAACCTTCAACAAATACTCTGCGGGCATGTTTGGTTGCCTGTTGGGCCATATATCACACTGCCATATTAGAAACTCCAACTATGCATTTGAAAATGACAACATCAAGAAAACTCTAGGAACTTGTTAAGAAGCTCGAGGAACTATGCCCGGAGCTCCAACACCTGCAACTCTTGTTGCGTCTGGTGGAACCATGTCGAAACCAGATGTGCACTTCCTTCTAGTCCCTCTTGAGATGGATCTTGAGCGAGAACGTCTCTGAGAATATCTCCTGTGTCTATGACGTCTTTCACGATCATGGTCATGGCCACGCTCACGATTATAACTATGCTTATCCCGATCTTGATTTCTCCCATGACTCCTATGATGATGTCGATCATGAATTATTGAATTTGAATATGATATGAGAGTAAAAGATGCAGTACTTGGAAGCTCGTCATTAACATCAAATATAAATTTCCCTCTAACTTCTAGACCTTGTACACAAACACTAGCATACACCTCCTCAATGGATGGAGCATAATTTCCATTGCTACTTGACCCTCATCCTTCGAATCAATTGGAATAGTTCTTACATTTCTTGGATGAGAAACATATGGTATCAAATTCCTGAAAGGCATGCGATATGTACTTTTCCCATAAGATATAGGACTACTCATAAGCCCTTGGTTTATTGGTTTGATTGCAAGATAATTTGTAGGAATAGAAGGGAAA
This sequence comes from Pinus albicaulis, assembly GCA_034641835.2. Classification (NCBI taxonomy): domain Eukaryota; kingdom Viridiplantae; phylum Streptophyta; class Pinopsida; order Pinales; family Pinaceae; genus Pinus; species Pinus albicaulis. The sequence continues at coordinate 306,399,096 of CM076576.1, read as the reverse complement.
GATTCAATTGGGTATCGGGCTTCCATCTTGGGTGGTTGACTCTGTTCCATCCAATCAGATTAGGGACCCTCATCATGATATGGTCGTGTTAGAACATTTTCTCCTTCATTGAAATATGCATTTACGACTTCGTTAAGGTCTCCCACATGTGTCCATAATTTTTATGGAATGTAGAAGATAAACTCTTCAATTTAATTTTACATCCTTTGGATTGAAACTTCATTTGAAACCGTTTTCCAAACCTGAGATGAATCCATAATCAATTGCATTCTTGCACTAGGGTTATTCACCTGCCACCAAGAAGGAATTTATTAATGAAATTTGCACAAAAATACTCTTAAAATTAATTAATAAAAAGAGTTCATAATTGAATAGTTATTTCCCCTGAATGCCTCTAATCATCAACTTAAAAGGGAAAAAACACCAGGTACAATCATAAAATTATTTGATAAAACCATAAAAATTTGGACAAAAAGGAAACTCAACAAGTCCCTAGATAAGAGGGATCTTGAGTACATTCCTTGGAACATGTATATCCTCCATAATTAAGAGGGAGAGATAGACACATCATTCTTGTCTTCTCCTGAGAATAAAATAATGGAGGATTGGGTAAGAATCTAGCATCCAATACTCATTAAGGAATTGGTAGGGCATAAAATATAAGAGTATTCGTAGAGGACCAATATTCTTTGAGGATTGGAAATTCAAGATAAGAATAGTCCTGGAAGGACATACCACATGAACACCTAGGTGGGGAATGCTTCTAGAGAGACAATGATGAAGGTGTCTATAAATCCTTGGTCTCGCCAACATTGTGCTCTAATATTGTGGAGAGATAAATCTGTTAGTCAAGGCCTTGCTATGTGACAATTATGGATGATATGATTATATACATATGGGTTACCAATCCAACTCTTCATATGAGAATTATTTAGATTGAGAATGTACAAGTACCTTTCATGGATTATGAATACCTCCCTAGTTAAGAGGGAGTGTTGAAATATGTAATTATATTTAGTCTTCATAATGATGATTTTATGTATTTAATGAAAAGAGAAAAATAAAATTATTATTGTAAGTCTTGAGGAATGGGTTTCATGCTCAAGATAATTTATTTTATAGGTCAAGCACCCATTGAGTGCTTCTAGGTTTGTCATAAATTTATTGAGTCACTTTCATGTATTAAAGACCCATTTGTGCATGTTACATATTGTAAAAGAATATTTATTGAGTCAAAAGACCCTCCAAGACCTCGTCATGGAACAAAGATCAAGTCGACCTACATGAAGAGACAAGTTAGCGTAATGGAGTAGTTTGACCCATTGAGAAGCTTATATAAAGAAGACTTCAACCTCATTTGGAGACACTTCACTCTCACAAGAGTTTGATCATAAGGACAATAAGAAGTGCGAAGAAAAGGAAGACAAGGGAAGGAGGAAACATCAATCTATTTTGGATTTGTTTCGGGCTACTTCTCTCGACATGTGCAAAGGAATTAGGGCACATAATACTGCAGTGAAGCTGAGCTGTAGAAGTGGAGTTAGGTCATTAAGAAGAGATGTTTTGGAAGCCAAGTTATCTAGGAGAGAGAATATACCCAAGAGAAGAAGAGAAGTTGCAGTTTCTGGGGAAGTCGAAGTTGCAGTTTCTGGGAAAGTTGAAGTTGTAGTTTCTGGGGAAGTTGAATTTGTAGTTTCTACAAAAGTAAAAGTTGTAGTTTCTGGGAAATTTGAAGTTACAGAGTCTGGGAAAGTCGAAGTTGTAGTTTTTGAGAAAGTTGAAGTTGAAGTTGCAGTTGCAGTTGTAGTTGTTGAGTAGGTCGAAGTTGCTGGAAAGAGAAGCTATTCAAAGAGGAAGCATTGAATTTTTCTGGGAGGGGTTCTTGGTCAAGGGTACAAGTGTTATAATTTGTCAATTAAAGATTCTATAAGAATAATAATTTATGGTGGGTTTTCCTCTCAAGTTGGAGCGGTTTTGACCTTTGTTGACCGCCTACATCTTGTGTCTTATTGTATCATTGTTATTTATGTTTTCGTAGCTATTTTATGATAGAGAACACTAAAAATAATAAATGAAATAAGAATTTAATCAAGTAAGGTAAAAAGGAATCACACGAGATTATTAAATTAACATAAATCACCTTCACTTGATTCCCATCAATTTCTCAACAATTTGTATGGGATACATTATAGTTCAAGGGGAACTCCTTTATTAGTTGGATTTGTTGATTTAGATTTTGATGGAAACCTTGATTTTCAACATGTTATGTTTTCAATTTGGTTTTGGACATGTCACTTGGACTTGTAAAAAACAACATGTTATTTCTCTTTTTTCACTAGAAGTAGAGTATAGAGTAGCATTTAATGCAAGTCAATAAGTCTTGTGGCTTTAATAAATCCTTTGAGAGTTTGCAGTCTAGTAACACCATCTAATGATTCTTTGGTGCGACAATCAGTTCTACATCAATGCAAAAAACACATTAAGATACAAATACACTTCATTTTATTAGAAATCTCATTAATGATAGAGTTATTAAAGTGTTTTTTTCCTTATAGATGATTATGTTGTCAATTGTTTCACAAAGTCTCTTACAATAGAGAAGATTTTTAAACTTTCATCTATGTTAGGAGTTCAAGAAGTTTTCATTAAGTGGGACTAGGATCTCATGCATCCTTCCCTCTTCTATTTTGTCACCTTTTTAAATCCATAAATCCTTTTTGAAGTTATCCTTAAGGGGAGATGTCAGGATATTTAGACACAAGATTTAGTTAAGTTCAACTTGGTCTAATAATGAGCTATTACATGAAAGTGTGCTTCTTTAATATGCATTAGTTGCATTATAATCCGACAATCATGATATGTTATAGACACAATAATTTGGCTCATATTATTTTGAAAATGGAAACAAGAAATATTGAAAATGGAATCAAAAGGGATTATAATTTAATTTTCCCTTAATTAAATTAGAATGAAATTGTAATTCCACATCACATGACAACTTGTACGAGTTAAATAAGTTGGGAAGACTTAGTTAGCTAAGTCAATTTGAGTTGAGGGTCAAACTTGAGGCATGTAGAGTTCACTCTAATGTAATTGTTTAACTTAATTTTTTGAGTTAAAATCAATTTAACTAGTTCTAACTGATGGATGAGCTAGTTAGAGGTCTAGTGAATTAAATTGGATTTAATTCACATGCAGTGATCAATCATATAATTGATAATTCACTCTAAATAGTTGTTTCATGTCAGTTCTAAGGAAGGCCCAATTGATATTGGAGTTAAAGGGAAGCAAACTATCAATTGTATAATTATTAGAATGTACAAGTCATGTATAAGTTCAAGAGGATTACTTGGATGCATTGCACAATAAATTAGTGGGAATTTCATAATTAATAGGGGCTCGGTTTCCTCAGGAATGCATGAGTAAGGTTGGTCATATAGAGGCAAGGAATTGGTTAAGTATTGGATTAAAATTTCTTATATCAGTGTGAGACAGTCAGAGATAGTGTAGCGAGATATCAAGCATAGTGTTTCATGTTCTTGAATTTATACAATATACACATAACAAGGTTTTTAGCTGAGGCTTTCGCCAGATACATCTTTTTGTTGTGCAATTGATTTTTTTTTTGTTCATGTGATTTTGCGATCGTAATTGGTTTTCACAATTTGTAGAATAGATTCAAGTATTTTGTTTTAGCATATTACAAGATCAGTTTCAGAATATATGTGGATTTTCTACATATTATCCTTGATGTTAACATATAATGATCCATGGATTAACACTTAATTTGTCCATGATCTCTATTTAAAGAGCACGGAGGCTCATGGTTAATGACCAATTGTGAGAACTTTGGTATTATGTATTTTTCATTTTTATTTTTCATTAATAAAGTTCACTCAAGTGGCTACATTAATTAGGGTTGTGGAATATTTTCCTCTTATAAGGTTTTAACCACATAAAAGAAATTGTGTTATGATCCTTGTTTTGATTGTGTTTGTGGTTACTGAAGGTGTTGATCCTATACAGAATACCTTCTTTTCCTAAACAATCACATGTTTCCTAGGACATAACTTCACATTATATTGCTCAGATTGAGCCCATTCATTGTGTGTATATTGTCACTAATCATGCAATATATACTCCTATTAGGTGTGCGTCCACTACTTTCAAACCACTTCCTCACCCCTTCGACATGGAGGTTGGGTAGATTCATTCACCCTCAAGGACATCCACACATTTTTTCTCCCCCAATTTCAAAAGAAACCATGACCTCTCAACCAAATTATTGCCTAAGAATCAAGAATTTTTGAGGTCATCATTTCTTTCACTAATGTTAGTGATAACCCCACCTGTTCGATTGATTGCATTTATGGTCCTAATCATTCATGTGATAACACCCTCTGATTCCATTTCCCTTGGAACTATGCCCTCTCACATGAGATAATATCTTATGTTTAATAGGGATTATGTGGATAAAAATTCCATGGTTATTGATGATACTACCATTGGAGATGTTGTTAAACAATTTAAGGGCTCCACTCCCCCATGGAAATAAAGAAACCTAGTGGGTTTGATACATTATTTCAGATAATATTTTTCATATGTTTAGCCTTAAATTTTCTACTCTTATAACTCTGGTTCATCATCTTGGGTATGTTGTATCAATCCTTCCCCTAGTACCCATATAATTATACTAGGGGTAGTACCACTTCACACCTTGGTCCTACAAGATGTTGGTTACAAAATAACATCCACCCACAATGTACCTTGGGAGGAACCCTCATCTAAACATGTTGGGTCCCATACCCATTGAAATTAATTGACTACAATCCAAATGGCCAAATCAACTTGATCCACTAAGATAGATTCATTTCTTCATGTGGTGAGGTCCCTTCAACTTTGGTCTCTTTTGTTACCTTCCATAAAGGTGATATGGCCTACTTAAGGCAGTGCCTTTTATGGGAACCCATCATTCCTTATCTTCTTTTAGGGAGTGCCTTTTATGGGAACCCTTTGTGTTGGGGTACAATGCACTCAATAGTTCATCAATAACTACACATTGGCTATGTTTGGAAACATTTCCATACATTATTAGGGGAAATATGACCACTTTTCATTCATTACTATACATTCCCTACCTTTGACACAATTTGTATTTTTAGTATGTCTATTTTTAGAGGGGAGTGTCATATAGGATGACATGTGGGACTTAATATACTCTGGTTGAAGGATTACATGGATAATTACACTCTATTAATGCAAATTTCTTCATGTGTAGGCATCCATATTGTGATTTTTCTAATCCTCCCTAAATTTTAGTTGTTAGCCACCATTTTTCTCTCTACTCCCCTTGTTAGTTGAGTTTTAGAAATATTAGCTTGGGTTTCCAAGGGCATGCACTCAACTTAGGATTTATGGGACTAATAAAATCTAAAACCCACAGAGAAAAAAATTAATTTAATGTAATTCTCTTTAGGAGCATGATGGATTTCTTTAACATTCCTAAAAATATTTGGCATAGTAAACATTTTCTTATGAATGCACATGTATCTCTAAAAAGTGTAGGCCAGTAGAATTTAGGTTTGAGAATTCTGTGTGATGTTATAGGTTGGGAAAAATATTGTCCACATACTCCATTTATTTCTCTAATAATCTCAATATTCTTTGAATGAGGAAGACATATTTTGAGTGCGTTGCTTTTATTTCCTGTCATTCCATTTAGGAACTATATTGATTTTAAATATAATATTATATACTTATACCATTCAAATGTTGATAATGATTCATCTTGCCCCTTTCACTACAATACTCAATATTCATTTATTCAATCCCTATAATCAATTTACATAGTCTCAGTCTTTTTACAGCCTTCATGGGTTTTATTTCAATGTCATATTTTTCTAAAATTTTCAACCAATTATACCATCTTCATTCTTTGAGTTGTTGTGTTAATTCATTTAAACTAGAGGATATGTCCCATAAACTATCACAAGATATGCTAAGATATAACTTCTAAAATATGCAATAGATTTGGTCAGGGTGTAGCCTTGTATTTCTATCAAAGAATAATTCATTTCATGCTCCTACATTAATTTTCTCATAAAATAAATTATATGCTCTTTTTTGGGTCAACGCCATCGCCATGGTCTCTTCAGATGTAAAGGTGTATATGATGAAATATTTTGTGAAGTCAGGGTTAACCAATACTGGAATCAAGGAAATTTCTTACTTAATATCTCCAAATTCCTTTTGTGTGTCATTCATCCTTTCAAAATTTACATTATATGCATGGTACATATTGCTTTTATACAACATACAAACTAAAATTGTATCCATTTACCACAATATTTCATTTAAATATTCCATGCTAACAGTAAAACACACAAAATCATTATTAATGATATAAGAAATAATTTATACACAACCTTTTCATATAAATAGGTCCAGGTGTTCATATAATAAAATCCTAATTATTTTAATATATTTCCATATATAATAAGCAAGGAAATGTAAAATAGGGTATAGTGAAATTAAGCTACCAAGGATAAAGTGAAGCATTATAAGAGTTTAACTCCTACAATTCGTTATAAAGGAGGAGGAGATAAGGAATATATTTTTACTCATATCCATGAGGTTTTCCACTACAAACATAATTTTATCACAAGAAAGGGGCCATTATTTCCATTATGTAAATCATTATATTCCCTATCGCTATCTTACCTCTTCATCTTAGGTAGGTAGCATGCATTAAGAAGGAACTTGGGTATAATGGGACCTAAATAAGGGTGATGAATGAGACTAGGAACATCTCATTATTCAACTACCTTCCTTTCTAACCCAACCACCTACCTTATATATGATCAACTGCCCCTACCACCCTTAACATACTCACCCATATGCAAGGGTAGCACTAGTAACCTAGGGATTCACATGACCTACCTAGAGTGGGGTGGGATTAGTAAATAAGGTCAATATCTAACTACATAAGGGCCCATAATTGATCTGAAAATGGAAGTACTTGAAAATGTGTGCAAGGTATCCATTTTCATTAACTTAAATGTGAAACTTCTTAGATCTATTCCAGAGATTGATTGTAGGGGCATTTACTGGATATGTCACCTTTGATAAAAGGATGAGATCCAAAGGCTACCTAGACCTTTACAGACTCTGTATTTAGAACTTGAAGAAGTTAACACTCATAATCTGAAAATGAAATTACTTGTATTTGCTATTCAAGGTATTCATTTCCATAAAATTATATGTGCAAACTGTCATTCATGTCTTGCAATTGAAACAAAGTGCTTTTGGTAAATTTCTGAGTCTTAACATATCAGATCTGAAAAACACAGCAAGATAAAATCACATAATATAACAAAGCAACTGATGAGGCAGTTCACCCCTCCTGGGCTACATCTGTCGGGTCCAAGGCCCCCAAATGGGCATGTCCTTGCTCTAATAGATTCTTAAATTGGTTATACAGTGATAAGAAAGACTAAAAAGGAAAAATAAGCTGTAGAAATGAGTTCAGAACACAGAAAACAATAAATATTGGCTTTTTTTTCACCTCCAATGGTTAACCATAGCCCAATACAGCTCCAACACTCCCTAGGCCCTGATGGCTCTCCAAGCTTCTCTACTAAAAAAGTAACTAAAGATGAGCTCTGTTGCCTATGAAACCTACACCATTGGCTCTGGAATGCTCAAAATACCTAAAATAATTTTTTTTTTGGTCCAAAAAGGTTCAGTCCCTCAAAAGTTATGACCAAAACAATATTTTCCCAATATCTCCTTAACAAACTCCACCAAATGTGGAGAAACTAGAGCTAGGCGCTCCAAACTTGGAAAATCCGCCTGAAATGGTGGAACACACCCAAAGTTGTCAGAACCACTAGCAGTCGAATTAAATGTTTGTGTTTTTGCTGGCCACATGGCCGCATTAACCGTCGGCCTTTATGGTTATCAAACCACGTTTTCAAACTCCGACTTACAAACCGTGGCATTAAATTCAAGAACATGGCCACATGTGGTGGCTGTCCATCCACATTAAACTTAAACATGATTTTGTAACCGCTGATGGTCTAGAGCCTCCAGTTTCAGGCGGTTGGTTGCATGTTATACGGGGGCTGGCCCCCTTCGCCGCCGCACAACCCTTTGACACAATTTAAATACGTAATGTGACAACATATGGTTAAGAGTCAATGGATAGGCGGAACGGTCAAGCACTTGTGCTTGCAGGCATGACGTCTCAGGTTCAAACTTGTAGACTTACAAAAATTTTACATAACCTCCATAACTCCGACCAGGGGGCCATGTGGTGCCCTCCGGGCCTGCCACGTGGCAGCCCATAATTGGTCAACATATTAAAAAGTCAAACCAATCCAATCCATGATTTCCAAGTGTTAGAACAGGATTGGACCAGGTGGAATATTCCAGGGAATATTCTAAGGAATATTCTAGGAATATTCCTTTTTTAATATTTCAAATTTGGAAGTCAAACCTGGTCAAATTGGACTTTTACTTGAAATTGTGAATTTTCAAACTTGAATAACTTTCACATACAGTGTCGGATTTGAGTGCCGTTCATGGCTACAGGATCGTATCGACGAGGCCTATCTAGTTGTTCTAGTTTCAACCAAAATTGAGCAGTTCCAATTGTGAGCACTTTTACAACTTAAGACATGATCACCTGATCACACCTCCCAAATGACAAGATTTTGGACCCCAAAAGCTCACTGAAATTCTGAAACTGAACTATAGTATAGAAAATGAGAGAATAACAACATCCTCTTCTCTTCAGCCTTCAAAAATTTTCCTGAATTGCCAACTGATCACATGGAAAATTTTGCTGAATGAGCCATGTACTTGTGCCGAATCCCGACCAAGTTTTCTCGCCATACCAATCTGAAATTTACATGTACAAAATGAAGATGACTTACTGCATTAAGAAGTTAATCCACTTCCTACCAAGCTAACTCCATGGCATCTTTTGCGGTTGCAATACACCTTCATGTGAATCTTCCATTTCCACATCGATAATGGACTCCATAGATCCACTTGCACCAAAATTTTTGTCCTCTAGCTGCATGTGCTTTGGATGATTTGTTGGATGCAAAATCCAACAATGAGAAACATCATGTCCCTTCCTTTGAAAAAAATTGCAACTCTTAAGCATTTTATGAGAAAGTTCTCTTTGACTCTTCTGCTTCCTGTACGCTTTCTTTTTCAACCAGCAACTTGAAGCAACATGGTTAAATCCACCACAAAATGTGTAACAAAACTTTCTTTCATTTGAACAAGAAAAATTATCATTCTTTGCTGAAACATAATCAAGTTGATCATGTGAATAATTATACCTCTTTTTCTGCATGTAATGTCCATCGTTTTTGTCTTCGAAAGACGATGAACTAGTAGAAGAGACAACTTTCTTTTTCAGACTTTCATCACAGTTCTTGTCTTGAAAATTGTTTGAACTTGAAGGCTCGCCATAAGTGACATGTTTACCCTCTACTTGCTGCAATGATGGCTTAAAACAATGGCAATCATCCTTAAAACAATCTTGACATATATGCATTTTAGAACTTGGAATAAATGTTCTCTTTAAATTTGCATCACATGCATTCAAGGATTTGGAGTCTTCACCATTAAACTGCACATAACCAAGATCAACATTCTTGGGTCACTCCACAACTGAAATAGGTTCAACCATGCCTTGTGCATGCTTTCCCAAACCTTTGCCTTCATTATAGCCCATCTTAAACATTAATTTGGACCCGATGCCCCTTGTATGTTTTTCAAAAGAACCAACACATTTTTCAATAGATGAAATTGAAGACAAGTTTGAATGGTTTACCTCTTCCTCACGCTTGTTCTTGGAAAAAGTTTCTTGAGCTTGAAGGAGTTGTTTCTCCATGTCATGAAGTCTTTGGAGAATTGCTTCCTTCTCATCCTTCATAGCCAACAATTGTGCATGAAGCTTAACACTTTCTCTTTGATCCTCAATGAGAATCTGCACCATGTCCTTCACTTTAATGAACTCATTCTTCATGTCATCATTGAAGAATATTGTGAAGGAGGAAATTTCACTTGTAGAAGAAGTTGACATTATGTGAATGGTCAAATTAACAAAAGGAACTTCTGAAGAAAAGTTCTCAAAGCTTTCAAACAAATGACAAGCTTTTAACCAAATGTCCTTAAATACCCCTTCTTATTCAAGCAACCATAAAACACAAACTCCAATAGCTTTTGTAGAAAATACTAATCAAGTGAGTTTGTTTTCCAAAGATAATCTTGAGGTACTTTGGGGTAAGGAAATAGCCTACAACTCTTTGTTCCTTTCCAAGACTTAGCTATCAACAACTATCTTTTCAACTCAAGAAAACTCATACAAGCAACCATTTTGCAACCAATAAAACAATCAATATTTTACACTGTTTTAACACCTTTTGCATAAAACAAATGCTGAGTAAAAAATCTAGCTCAAAACCATAGCTTTGATACCAACTGATCTGAAAAAGGAAGTACTTGAAAATGTGTGTAAGGTATCCATTTTCATTAACTTAAATGTGAAACTTCTTAGATCTATTCCAAATATTGACTGTAGGGGCATTTACTGGATATGTCACCTTTGATAAAAGGATGAGATCCAGAGGCTACCTGGCCCTTTACAGACTCTGTCATTAGAACTTGAAGAAGTTAACACTCATATTCTAAAAATGAAATTACTTGTATTTGCTGATCAAGGTATTCATTTCCATAAAATTATATGTGCAAATTGTCATTCATGTCTTGCAATTGAAACATAGTGCTTTTGGTAAATTTCTGAGTCTTATGTGTGAAGGAGTGTTATTTCTTTTTACTGTTTAACATAGTAGATATGAAAAACACAGCAAGATAAAATCACATAATATAACACAACAGCTGATGAGGCAGTTCACCCCTCTTGGGCTACATCTGCCAGGTCCAAGGCCCCCAAATAGGCATGTCCTTTCTCTATTAGATGCTTAAATTGGTTATACAATGATAAGAAAGCCTAAACAGGAAAAATAAGCTGTAGAAATGAGTTCAGAACACAGAAAATAGTAAAGATTGGCTTTTTTTTCACCTCCAATGGTTAACCATAGCCCAATACAGCTCCAACACTCCCTAGGCCCTCATGGCTCTCCAAGCTTCTCTACTGAAAAAGTACCTGAAGATGAGCTCTGTTGCCTTTGCAACCTACACCATTGGCTCTGGAATGCTCAAAATACCCGAAATAATTTTTTTTTTGTCCAAAAAGGTTAAGTCCCTCAAAATTTATGACCAAAATAGTTTTTGCCCAATATCTCCTTAACAAACTCCACCAAATGTGGAGAAACTGGAGTTAGGCACTCCAAACTTCGAAAATCCGTTTGAAATGGTGGAATGCGCCCAAAGTTGTCGGAACCACTAGTAGTCAAATTAAATGTTTGTGTTTGTGCTGGCCACATGGCCACATTAACCATCGACCTTTATGGTTATCAAACCACGTTTTCAAACTCTAACTTACAAACCGTAGCATTAAATTCAAGAACATGGCCACATGTGGTGGCTATCCATCTGCATTAAACTTAACCGTGATTTCGTAACCGCCGATGGTATGGAGCCTCCGATTTTGGGCGGTTGGTTGCATGTTATACGGGGGCTGGCCCCCTTTGCTGCCGCACAACCCTTTGACATAATTTAAATACGTAATGTGACACCATATGGTTAAGACTCAACGGATAGGCAGAACGGTCGAGCTCTTGTACTTGTGGGCATGACGTCTCGGGTTCAAACCTGTAGACTTACAAAATTTTTACATAACCCCCATAACTACGACCAGGGGGCCATGTGGCGCCCTCTGGGCCTGCCACGTGGCAGCCCGTAATTGGTCAACATATTAAAAAGTCAAACCAATATCCAATCCATGATTGCCAAGTGTCAGAGCCAGATTGGACTAGGTGGAATATTCCAAGGAATATTTCAGGGAATATTCTAAGGAATATTCTAGAGAATATTCTAAAGAATTGTAGAAATTTTCTGAATAATGATTAATTATCCACCGAGACTATCCTGATCACATACAATTCAAATTTATATGCAACACATAATCTCTTCCACTCAACTCAGATCATCACACATGCGGAAATAAAATCAAGCGATAACACATCAAATCATTATACACATTAACACAGTATGTATGGGGAAAGCTTATAGCTGAAAACCCCGCAGTTATTGTGTATATTATAATGGAGAAATCATGTAACAAACTCAGTACAATACTCCTCACAAGTACTCAGCACTTTCTCATAAAGTTACACACAATCTAGCTCAGTTTTGAACAGGTTACTGGTTCAAAACTCACTGCCAATTGCCTTGCCTCTATTGCGCAATCCAGGCCTGTCTATATAGAGATCCAAGGTTTGAATCTCCTTGGCTTGACAACGCAATCATCATGGGAAATTCCTCCAAGTGTGGTGCAAATCTCATGCACAACTGATGTCGCCACTGATAGCTAACTCCACCCTTTCATCTACCTCTTTCACTGGTCTCCACTGAACTGATCATGAACTGTAGTGAACCGATGTGTTCTTGAGTTGAATAATGAGTTACTAATTAATGAATTAAATAATATTTAATTCACTCCACTCATAACTAATTGATTAGCCAGTTAAACTAATCTCAACTAGTTCAACTAAAATAAACAGAACACAACTCCACTATCTGTCTCATTAACTCCTCCAAACTTCTGCCACTGAAGTCCAACTGAAGTCAACCATGCATGATGCCATAAAACCCTTGGGAATAGTGTAATTCCTCTGTCAGATGCATGAGCCACTTCTATAGCTCGAACTGAAGTGCTCCAAGAGAGTAAACTGCTGTTTAGAGTCCAAATATTATTAAGGGTAAATAATATTTGACTTCCCTATTTTTAGGATAGGCAGTCTAAAAATAGACTTCGACCTATAGGTCCAAAAATAGAGGTCCATATATTTTTACCAACATGACCAATACTCCAAGAATAACATATTGCAACCCCTGGACCATGCTCCATATGTCTAAAAATAGACTTTGCGCCAGAATTTGCCTGCTGGCCCACTTAGTGAAGGCGACTTCATTTCACTAAGCTCCATCATCTTGCTGCATTTTCAACACTCCCTCTCAGCAAGATATGGATTATCTGCAACCCCTATCCTGCCTCTGTGGAATTCGAACTTGCTCCTGGTGAGCGCCTTCGTCAGGATGTCGGCATCCCGATCCTCCGTGGGAACATATGAAAGCATCATGATCCTCCGCTGAACACAATCTCTGATGTGATGGTACCTGATGTCGATATGTTTGGACCTATCATGAAATACTGGATTAGCCGAGAGCTTGATGCAGCTCTGGTTATCACAGTAGATCACTGTACGCTCCAAATGCAACCTGAACAAACCTGCGAGGATCTTCCTCATCCAAATAGCCTCGCATGCAACCAAACTTGCTGCCATGTACTCGGCCTCTGCTGAACTGAGTGCCACGGATCTCTGCTTCCTGCTGTACCAGGAAACTGCTGTCGACCCAATGCTGAAAACTCCTCCAGAAGTGCTCTTCCCGTCCGTTGGACTCCCTGCCCAATCTGCATCAGTGAAACCAGAAAGTTTCACTCCATCCTCCTGTCTGTACCATAGACCATATCCCGATGTGCCTCTGATATAGCGCAATACATGCTTGCCCGCCTTCCAAAAGAGCTTGGTAGGCTTAACCATAGCTTGCGAAAGCCGGTTAACTGCATAGCATATATCGGGTCGTGTATTGACCAGATACATAAGCGACCCCACCAACTGTCGATAGACAGTGGCATCCACTACCTCCGCTAAAGTAGCATCCTCCTTCCTCCAACCACCAGGAAGAGGAGTGTCAACAGGCTTGCAGCCTTGCATGTTGAACCTCTCCAGAATCTCCCGAGCATATTTTCCTTGAGAAACAAACAGTCCTCTGCTGCGCTGCCAAATCTCCAATCCAAAGAAATAATGAAGGATGCCCAAGTCCTTCATCTCAAACTCTCGTACAAGATCCTCCTTGCATGAAAGTATCAACTGCTCATCGCCAGTCAAAATCAGATCATCTACATACAGTACGATGATCAACAGCTTCCCCTCCACCACAATCTGGTACAGGTTTTGATCCGCCTCACTCTTGGAGAATCCAAGCCCGGTGAAGTAGCTGTCTATCCGAGTGTACCAAGCACGAGGTGCTTGCTTCAGCCCGTACAGTGCTCTCTTGAGTCGGCACACATGCGACTCACCGCTGAAGATCTCAAAACCTTCAGGCTGCTCTATGTACACCTCTTCCTCAATAACTCCATTGAGGAACGCAGTCTTCACATCCATCTGATGAATGTGCCACCCCATCTGCACTGAGAGAGCAAGGATCGTCCGTATGGAAGAGTACCTTGCGACAGGTGCAAAGGTCTCCTCATAGTCAATCCCCTCGATCTGTGAAAAGCCACGGGTGAAAAATCTCGCCTTGTACTTCTCCACACTCCCGTCAGATGCCTGCTTCACTTTGTAGATCCATCGTGAACCCACCAATGATTTCCCAACCGGTCTTGGGACAATCTCCCATGCACTGTTCCTGACGATCGAATCATATTCTTTGACCATGGCATCAACCCATGTGGGTTCCTCCACAGCTTCCTCAAAAGAGGATGGCTCTGTCACAACACATTGACTCACAAGAGCCATGTATCCAGTGTACCGATCCGGTGACTGTCTCTGTCTGCGCTGTGCTATAGGTGGTCCTACAACCTTCTCTGCATCTCGAGCCAGTCGCTCAGCTTCTGTAGTGCGCATGCGCCCTCTGATGGTTGGCGCTGCATGGGTGGTTTCTTCCACCTCCTGAACTTCCTCTTGTGGTTGATCCACATCCGAAAGCTCCTCCTTAGGAACTAACAGCTCCTCATCTGCATGCAAGTGTAGCTCCCTCTCAAGCGAACACTGCATGGCTTTCTCCTCCTAAAATTTTATATCCCGTCGCACAACAGTCTTGCGACTGTCTGACAAATACACCCGGTAGTTATGAGGTGTATCAGTGTACCCCACAAATATTCCAACCTCAGCAGTTGGATCCAGCTTCCTTCTCGCATCCTTCGTCACATGCATGTAGACAGGAGAACCAAGAATCCGCAAATGGGAAATATCAGGCCTCTTGCCAGAATAAGCCTCCTCTGGTGTACTCATGCCAAGAACCTTGTGAGGACAATGGTTCTGCACATACACTGCTGTATTGCATGCCTCAGCCCACAAGTGAAGGGGTAGGCCCCGATCATGCAACATCGCTTGTGCAGCACCCACGATCGTTCTGTTCTTCCGCTCAGCCACCCCGTTCTGCTGTGGGTTATGGGGTGCGATGAGCTCTCTCCGAATCCCTTCTGCGCTGCAGAACTCCTTGAATTCAGCCGAGATAAATTCACCACCGTTATCACTCCTTAGAGCAATCACCTTCTTCCCCGACTCCTTCTCGACCAGTGCTTTAAACTCACAGAACTTCGCGAATGTATCTCTCTTCTTCTGCATGAAGAAGATCCAGCACTTTCGAGAGAAATCATCAACAAAGATCACATAATACCTGTGCTTTGCTGTCGAAGCACCTGAGAAAGGACCACACACGTCTGTGTGAACTCTCTCAAGGATCGTCGTGGCGCGACTATCCTTCTCGTGAAAGGTGGCTTTCACATACTTCCCTAAAGTACACCCCTTGCACTGATCTGACTGTGCAAGGGTGCCCTTAGGAAGCCTAGTAGAAATCTGCTGCAGAATCTTCAAAGCTCCATGGTGAAGGTGGCCCAATCTCCTGTGCCACAGTTCGCCCTCATCATCCCGGCTCACCACTTCTCCCGCCTTGCATGCCATTGCTGCGCAGCCATCTACTTGCAACTGATAAAGATTCTTGGTTCGAACCCCTATCTTCCGGGTCTCTCCAGTAGTCTTACTGCACAGGAAGGCTTTTCCTTCGCTGAAGACCACATCATACCCCTTATCCTCCAACATCGCCACAGAGATCAAGTTCTTCTTCAATCCAAGTACATGCATGACATCCCTCAATACAAAGGGTTTACCAGACTCCCTCTGAAAGGATATGGTACCGATACCAGTCGCACTGTATCTACCATCATCGCCCATCTCGATGTGCACACCCAAATATTTGTCCTCCAGATCTGAGAACAACTCCCGATCTCCCGTCATATGAAATGATGCACCGCTGTCCAAGAACCATACCGATCCCATCACACTTGAAACAAAGCATGCGATCAGTGAAAATTCAAGCTCAAACTGTGAAGCCAAAGCTTCTCCATCTGCAGATCTTCCCGCTTGCTTGTTCTTCTTATTCTTTGGACAATTGGTAGCATAATGTCTGTGATCATGGCAGTGAAAACACTTCACTTTCGCCATATCCTGCTTCTTGCCCTTTGCACCAGAATGAGAGGTTTTCTTACCCTTCCATTTCTTTGCTTTGGCCACCAAAGCGCAATTTTCTTCATCAGCTCCCTTTGATGAAGATCCATCTCAAGTAGTCCTCCTTATCTCCTCCTGCATGAGATCCGCCCAAAGGCGCTCCCATCCCGGCAGCTTCTCCCGACCATTGACACTATCTTGATATGAGTGCCAAGCCTTTGGAAGACCAAGGAGAGCCAGGTCGACCATGTCCTCTTCATCGACAGTAACCCCCACACTTCCCAGCTCATCTCTGCATTGAGTGAACTTCGTGAGGTATTTGGCGATACCGTCGCCCTTCTCCATCTTGATGTTCCTGAGCTTATCTTTGAGTGCCAGCTTCCTTTGGTCACTCTTACTCTGGAATAGATCCGTCAAATATTTCCACATTAAATATGGAGTAGCCTTTCCATGCAGGCTGGATACAATATGATCCTTGACGCCCTCCAACAGGATCCTTCGACACTTCGCCATCTTCTTTTGCCATGCTTCGACTTCAGCAGGATCAGTGGGCTTTTGGAAATCCGTATCTACGAACTCCTTCAGACCATTATCTTCTAATACTGCCTCCATGCGATCCTTCCACGCAACATAATTCGAACTGCCTTCAAGAGCATATTCGAGTCGCAAACCGTTGAAAGACATTTTCAACACTGGCACCAAGAAAACAAAATTGCTGCAAAATTTCGAATTTCACCTCAAAGCTCAACCGCTCTAGATCTGTGAGAACAAATTATTTCTAGCACAGAGATCGACTGCAAGGGGCATTTACCAAACCTTTCACTTTCCGAAGAAAGATGAATCCGGAGGCTACCTGGCCCGCATGCAGACTCTGTCTACCGAAATAAGTTTGTAATCACTGTGATGATCAATCTCTGCTTCAATAGCTCTGATACCATGTATAAATTTTCTGAATAATGATTAATTATCCACCGAGACTATCCTGATCATATACAATTCGAATTTATATGCAACACATAATCTCTTCCACTCAACTCAGATCATCACACATGCGGAAATAAAATCAAGCGATAACACATCAAATCATTATACACATTAACACAGTATGTATGGGGAAAGCTTATAGCTGAAAACCCCACAGCTATTGTGTATATTATAATGGAGAAATCAAGTAAAAAACTCAGTACAATACTCCTCACAAGTACTCAGTACTTTCTCATAAAGTTACACACAAACTAGCTCAGTTTTGAACAGGTTACTGGTTCAAAACTCACCGCCAATTGCCTTTCCTCTATTGCGCAATCCAGGCCTGTCTATATAGAGATCCAAGGTTCGAATCTCCTTGGCTTGACAACGCAATCATCATGGGCAATTCCTCCAAGTGTGGTGCAAATCTCATGCACAACTGATGTCGCCACTGATAGCTAACTCCACCCTTTCATCTACCTCTTTCACTGGTCTCCACTAAACTGATCATGCACTGTAGTGAACTGATGTGTTCTTGAGTTGAATAATGAGTTACTAATTAATGAATTAAATAATATTTAATTCACTCCACTCATTACTAGTTGATTAGCTAGTTAAACTAATCTCAACCAGTTCAACTAAAATAAACATAACACAACTCCACTAGTTGTCTCATTAACTCCACCAAACTTCTGCCACTGAAGTCCTAACTGAAGTCAACCATGCATGATGCCATCAAACCCTTGGGAATAGCGTAATTCCTCTGTCAAATGCATGAGCCACTTCTGTAGCTCGAACTGAAGTGCTCCAAGAGAGTAAACTGTTGTTTAGAGTCCAAATATTATTAAGGGTAAATAATATTTGACTTCCCTATTTTTAGGAGAGGCAGTCTAAAAATAGCCATCGACCTATCGACCTATAGGTCACAAAAATAGAGGTCCATCTATTTTTACCAACATGACCAATACTCCAAGAATAACATACTGCAACCCCTGGACCATGCTCCATATGTCTAAAAATAGACATAGTCTAAAAATAGACTTTGTGCCAGAATTTGCCTGCGGGCCCACTTAGTGAAGGCGACTTCATTTCACTAAGCTCCATCATCTTGCTGCATTTTCAACAAGAATATTCTAGGAATATTCCTTTTTAAATTTTTCAAATTTAGAAGTCAAACCTGGTCAAACTGGACTTTTGCCTGAAATTGTGAATTTTCAAACTTGAATAACTTTCACATACAGTGTTAGATTTGAGTGCTGTTCACGGCTACAGGATCGTATCGATGAGGCCTATCCAGTCGTTTTGGTTTCAACCAAAATTGAGCAGTTCCAATTTTAAGCATTTTTACAACTTAAGACATGATCACCTGATCAATAATAAAGGATACAAGATTATAATGAAAAATAAATCGAGGAATGCCTCCATAACTAGGCATAGTATTTATTTTTTTATTAATTTAATTACACCAAAGGTGTTTTTAGAGGGAAGTTGCTATGGTCTTCCTTTTTGAGGAATTTCATCATCTTTCCAAGGCCTA
Organism: Pinus albicaulis; assembly: GCA_034641835.2. Taxonomy (NCBI): domain Eukaryota; kingdom Viridiplantae; phylum Streptophyta; class Pinopsida; order Pinales; family Pinaceae; genus Pinus; species Pinus albicaulis. The sequence continues at coordinate 306,380,160 of CM076576.1, read as the reverse complement.
TAGGAATATGACAGGTGTCTACACTTTGCATCTATTGTGTTTAATTAGATCACACGATCATAAATATCTTTTGTAGTACTGATTATATGTGAATGTACAATTCATGATCCCAATATCGATTATAATATTCACCATAACTTGAGCTCTACATGAAATAAAAATTGACATAGGTTAGGATGGGATATTTGAAGATACTTTATACATCTTACTGCAATACCAAAGATAGTATATCCTTTTTTGTTGGAGCCTCTACAAATATAAACGGATCATAATTTTTCCATTCATGTGAGTACAATTATGTGAATATCATGAGAATTTTCCTGAGCCCTTCAAGTGAGGCGGTTTATCATTTCATTTATCTCCACAATATATTTATAATACACTTCATGGGGAAGCAAGTGACAAAATTGTTTGAAGTTTCATAGATATCAGTTGGTGGTTGATTCAAGCTATAGTGTGTTTGGAAAAATCAATGGCAAATTCGACTTCTCACGAAAATTCATCTGGAAATTCAAGTTTCTTTGGAAGTTCTAGTTCTTTCAATTCGAAGGACCTACATTTTACATAGAAGAATATAAATAGAGCCTTCAACAAGGTCCACAACAACATAAGTGTATCAGACGTGGCTATACATATTAAGGCCGAAAATATTGACTCGTTGTCTTTGGGTTTTCTTGAAGTGCATAGAGGCCATGATGATGAAATTTGGTGCGATAACAACTAGAGGCTCTAGGAATTTCGACAAGCTGCGAGGTGTCATCAGTTGTGGTGAAGTACAAAAATAATTATTTCAATGTCTCGATGAAAAAATTGAGGAAAAGCTTAGGGACCCAAGCTATCTTCCCAAAATCTGAGGCTTTGGTGATTGAGGGCATATGTTTCCTCTATTAGAATTATTAATTCATTAATGATAATAATCTAGGAATGGTTAATTTAAAATAAACTATCTTGCCATAAATAGCTTGTTTTAATTATCATTAATTAATAAACCTTAAAAAATATTTAATTTGTTTTTAAACATATTAATATATTTAAATCAAATTTAATATATTAATATTTTTAATTAGAAAAATTAATGTATTAATATTTTTAACTATCAACTAATTACAAATATTAATGTACTAAATTTTTTAAAAATTACCATTTAACTATATTATATATTCACATATAAATTGAAATTAAATTAAAATTGATATTGAAGAAAATAAAATATATATTTCGTCTTTGAGCTTCCTTAAAGCTCTTAAATATATTTAATTATATTTAAATTTATTAATATATTTAATTAAATTAGAATATATTAATATTTTATCAACATGATTAAATATATTAATTCTTAAAAAAAAATATCTACATTAGAATACTAATGTATTTAAATATATTATACCATTCTAAAATTAAATCAAAAAGATAAAAACTTGATTATTGTACTTTACAAATAAATTTAGTAATTTTTTTATAAAAAATTTTAAGTGTTTTGTTGGCTTTTTTTTCTTTTTTTTCTTTTTATTATATATATATATATATATATATATATATATATATATATATATTTCATCTGTTTTTATTGATCACAATAAGTCTTGTTGTAAACTCAAAACATCAACATTCAAATATGTCTATTGTGAAACAATTACTCACAGTTAAATAACAATTTAATCTTATTATTATCAGAAATTGTAAATGAATGTATAGGCAACACAAATGTTTTGGAAGTGTATTTCTTATGATGTTTTGTGCAACTTGTCATGAGATAGGCTAGATGCGTTGTATTTTTGGGCTTGAATGTTTTGGGCTTTGTAAATTCTAAAGTATGAAGAAATCTTTCGGTAATAATCACATTATCATGAACAAAGTCGACGCGTTTCGAACCAACCAGTGTGGTTCATCATCAGGACTAGGTGAGAGATCAGATCAGTCGTTAAGTTTAAATAGATGTAAGAGAGGCAAAGAAAACCATTAGAATCAGCTAATTTGACTATGAAATCCAAAACGGTTAGTTCCAATAATAAAATAATTAAAAATCAAAATGGCTAGTTTGAATATTAAAATTAATAGTTAGATATATATATATAATAAAAATAAATTTTTTATGTCAATTTAATAGTTTAATTATAAACAAAAATTATTTAATTATATTAATTGATTATTAAAAATACAAATATTATTTTATTGTAATTATATATAATTTTATTGTAAATCTATCTTTAAATATATATATATATATATATATATATATATATATATATATATATATATATATAAATATATATATATATAATAATAATAATAATAATAAAAAATAAAAAATAAAAATAGTTTCATCAATTTAATTATTTAATTACAAATTGAAACGACTAGTTTGAATATTCAAATTAATAGTTTAAACAAAAATTATTATTAAAAATATAACAAATTTTATTTTTATTAATATCGTTAATTGATTTTTCAAAATACAAATATTATTTAATTATAATTATATATTATTATATTGTAATTCTATCTTTTAAAGGTTACAATGTAATTTTCAAAGATGATGTGTGCACCATAAAAGATATACCTCCAAGTAAGAAAATCATTGCTGAAATACAAATGACCAGCAATAGAATGTTTCCGCTCAAGTTCAATATTGACTTGAAGGGAAAAGGAAAGAGTATAGCAGCTGTAACACAAGAAGCCTTTTAGAAGGAAGCAAAAGATGAGAATTGGTTATGGCACCTGAGATTTGGACATCTCAATTTCGGAGGATTAAATTTGCTGCACAGAAAAGAAATGGTAAAAGGTTTACCATTGATTGAGAAGCCTGACAGCCTATGTGAAGGCTGCATCTTGGGAAAGCAACACAGAGAAAAAATTCCATTAGGGAAAAGCATAAGGGCGAAAGCACCCTTAGAGATCATTCACTCAGATTTATGTGGGCCGATGCAGACAACATCAGTTTCAGGCAGCAATTACATGCTGACCTTCATAGATGATTTCACAAGAAAAGTGCGGGTTTATTTTCTAAAATATAAGAGTGAAGTTTTTCAGAAATTTTTCCATTTTAAAGCTCTTGTAGAAAAACAGAGCGGTCTACACATTAAAGTTCTTAGAACTGATAGAGGAGGAGAATATATATCAAAGGAATTTCTGCGTTTTTGCAGAGAGAATGACATACACAAGCAGTTTACCACAAGGTACACACCGCAACAGAATGGAGTTGCTGAAAGGAAAAATCGAACCATAATGGAAATGGTGAGAAGTATGCTAAAGGAAAAACATTTTCCAAATGAGTATTGGGCAAAAGCAGCAAACTGTGCTGTTTATATTTTAAATAGATGCCCCACAAAAGCTGTGATGAAAAAAGTTCCAGAAGAAGCGTGGAGTGGCAGAAAACAGGGAGTCACCCACATGAGAGTTTTTGGATGTGTGGCATATGCACACATTCCAGACAAATTGAGAAAGAAGTTGGATAGTAAGGGGGAGAAGTGCATTTTCCTTGGATATTGTGAAGATTCCAAAGGATACAGATTGTATAACCCATCCAAAAAGAAGTTTATAATAAGCAGAGATGTGCAATTCATTAAAGAGGAAGCATGGGATGGAAGCATTGAGAAAACAGTCAATGTTAAAAGCTGTTTATCTCATGATGAAGATGAGGGATATGTGGTTGAAATTGGCAACCCATCCATTGCACAAACTCCACCACCACAAGGACAACAAGGGACACCTCAAGCGGCAGCGAGAACACCCTTGAGAAGAAGCGGGAGTGCATCACCGAGCACACCACACGGAGCAGAATTGAGTGCTTCATCAAGCACGACTACACCAAGTGAAAGTGGAACAAAATTCAGAAGAATTAGAGAAATCTATGAGCAGGGAGCAGCAAATGAAGGTATGAATTCCCTATTTGCTTTGTATTGTCAAGTTGATTATCCTATTCATTTTGAAGATGCTATTAAAGATAGAAAATGGATAGAAGCTATGGATGGTGAAATTAAAGCCATAGAGAAGAACAAAACATGGGAGTTGGTTGATCTCCCATAAGGTAAAGAAGTTATTGGAGTTAAATGGGTCTATAAGACCAAAAGCAATGCTGAAGGAAAAATAGAAAGACACAAGGCCAAACTTGTTGTCAAGGGATATAAGCAGAAGCATGGGATTGATTATGAAGAAACTTTTGCACTAGTTGCAAGAATGGAGACAGTAAGAGAAGTGCTGTCCATAGTAGCACAAAACAAATGGAAAGTATACCAGATGGATGTAAAATCTGCTTTTTTAAATGGAGTTTTAATGGAAGAGGTATATGTGGAATAGCCTTTGGGATATGAGAAGAAATGCCAAGAGCATAAGGTCTGCAAATTGAAGAAAGCTCTTTATGGGCTAAAGCAAGCGCCAAGAGCATGGTACAGTAGAATAGACTCCTATCTACTGGAAAATGGATTTGAAAAGTGTGAGGGAGAACCCACCCTCTACACCAAAGAAAAGGATGGTAAGATGTTGATTTTTGTTTTATATGTTGATGATCTAATTTTTACAGGTAATGATGATTACCTTATTGAAAATTTTAAAACAGTCATGAAAGATGAATTTGAAATGACTGACATGGGTTTGTTGAGATACTTCTTAGGAATAGAAGTAGAGAAAAATTAAAAAGGGATTTTTATTTGTCAAGCAAAGTATGTGAATCAAGTTTTAGAAAGATTTAATATGCAGGAGTGAAAATCTGCAATTACTCCCACAGTAATGGGATTGAAGTTGAGTAATGATGACAACAACAAGGATTTTGATCCTAGCTTGTATAAAAGCATAGTTGGCAGCCTCATGTATTTGACTGCAAATAGGCCGGATATTATGCATGCTGTTAGCTTAATTTCCAGATTTATGGAGAAGCCAAAGGAAGCACATTGACAGGCAGCAAAGAGAATTCTGAGGTATGTTAAAGGAACTAAAAGATTTGGTATTTTATACACTACTTCAGAAAATTCAGAATTAGTTGGATACACTGACAGTGATTGGGCTGGAAGTGTAGATGATCGGAAGAGCACTTCCGGTTATGTTTTTCATATGGATTTAGGAGCCATTTCATGGGCTTCTAAAAAACAGGCAATTGTAGCATTATCTACAGCAGAGGCAGAGTATGTGGCAGCTACAGCAGCAGCGTGTCAAGCAATTTGGATGAGAAGGATGTTGATAAGCTTATGCCAAGAACAGGAAAAATAGACAGTGATTTATTGTGACAATAGCTCAGCTACTGCATTGTCAAAGAATTCTGTATTTCACAAAAGAACAAAACACATAGATACAAAGTTTCATTATATCAGAGAGTTGGTAAACAATGGTGAAATTGTTTTACAGCATTGTAAAAAAGAGGAGCAATATGCAGATATTTTAACAAAGCCATTGGGGTAGAAGACATTTGAATTCTTAAGAAAATGCTTGGGTATGTTTGATAACCTAGCAGCTGACTTTAAGGGGGAGTGTTGAAATATTAAAGTCACCTGCCAGCCTTGGGCAGGAAGAAAAAGAAAAAAAGTACAAAGGCAACGCAACAAAGATTGAGTGCACAGCACTGTAAATTGAAGAAAGATGGAAAAACTGTAAGGATAATTTAATTTTTTGATGGGACGCAACCCCAAATGATAGAGAAGAATTAATATGGTGATGGGCGTAGCCGTTTGTTCCAGAGGAATGAAGACTTTCGTAGTTCTGAACTATGGAGGAGCAGAACTTATTAAAAACAGTGATTTCGGGCGTTTAAAGCCCTCAACAACCATAATGGAGAAATTGTTTAAAACAGGTGGAAGTCCTTTTATTTTTGAATTGGAGGGACAAGTGGTCCCCACCACTTATGTTCCAATCGGAATCGCAAATTTTTGGTGCAGTGTCTTGTTGATATGGAGTTTTGCGATGCGATGCGATCACAATCGCAATCGCAAATCACAGTTCACATATGAAACATAAAACAAATGTCTTGCAGATGTGGTAATGTTCCGTAATGGAACAGTTGTATATATAATACAACCAAACTATATTACAAATCGCCCTCCACCATAGCTAAGGCCCGTGGGTCGACAAGACCACGTGGCGCTATATTATACGATCGCAAGAGTTCAATCTCAAGGTTCAATCAGAGGTTTTTTGTTATATGCTCCGATCGAAGGGCCGGACCCGATCCAGTTATATACCACAGTTTATTGTTCCATCGCATCCATTTTCCAATCGGCAATCAGAACTTTTGTTATATGTTTCGTTTGTTGTTTAGCCGCGGACCCGATGGAAACTATACAATGGATTTAACTGTTTGATCGCGCGTTCAAAGCGCAGTTGTAAAGTAGGGCCCACATGCATTTGTTTTAATAGTTTAGACTTAGTTTTAAGTTTTAATACTATTTTGTAATGTTTTTAATATGCGGCATATAAAAGCCAAAAAGGCCCGTGAGCCTGTGTATTATATAGTATTGTTTTTATTTGTTTTGTTTCGCACAACAGCGCAGAAGAGAAGAACACAACAGTGTTGTTTTTTATGAGACAAAGTGTGTTGTTGAATGAAAAATGAATGTTCTATGCACTGCGTCTGTAGCAGTCATTTTCTTTATGTTATCCCTTTGTGTTAAGAGGAAGATTTGTAACAGTTCTTAAAAGAAATAGAAAGTCTGTTTTACAGTTTGAAAATTCTGTCCACTTTCAAAAGAAGTTTTAATTTCTCTGTGTTAGAAGAGGAGAGTTTATTCTCTCCTTTCATTGTGCTGGAATTCCTCAAAATTTCAACATTTCAGAGGAAGAGGGGCACCCACAGAATGAGAACCGATCAAAATCCCATCGCAGTCGAGGAATCTGTTGAATGTCTTTCCATGATCTGTAGAAATGTTGCATCGCCTCAAAGAAAAAGAAATGGAGGATGGAAAAATCAAGAAGTGCACCAATTTTGAAGTGGTGACCGCACACCCATGGAGGGAAAGAAGCCTGGCGTTGGAAATGTCAAGTGAAAAGATTTCGACGGTGTTGTCTCACTTAAATTTCATACTGAAGCAGAAAACACCATCTAGGTGTACACTTTTAATTCAAGCTATCCAGGACCCTGAGAAATCATCAATGAGTCAAGATGTATACCTTTAATGTATGTCTAAATATCACTAATTAATATTGAGGTTAATGTATGATTTTACAAGTTTTTTCCAAGCTCCAATCATATGTCATATGACTTTTATAGATTACATTTCATGAAATTACTTAAGTCACTTATCAAGATAGCTCTGATGTTTATGACTATCTTAAGCAATAACAAAATAATTAACTCATTCAGAAATCAAAAGGAAGTGAAAAGAAAAGAAAAAGAACAATGTAATAGAATAAATGTTAAGCTCAATCATAGTCACTGGCCTCCAGAGTGAGTATTAGTACCCCCGAGCCTGATGAAACATTAAATTTTGAAAATTGTGAGTTCAATTTCTCCTGGCGAGCAAACTGACGACCATAATCCTGTTGTTTTGACATCAGAGAACCGTATTCTCTTCTTTCACGAAGAGTTTCCCAGGACCTTTCCTCAGGAGCAGCAGGTAGTGGTGACAAACCTCACCAATCACAAGTATCAGGATCTGCATATCGAATATGTGATTCTTCCTGTATATAGAGCAATCGTAACTATTTCCTTAAAAAGTATAGAAATAGGAAGGAATAAAAACCACAAACTATCATGTACATACGCTTAAATTTAAATTATCAATCACAAGTATTACAGACAAGACACAAGTATTAAAAAGTATAGAAATAGGAAGGAACAAATAACACAAACTATCATGTACATACGCTTAAATTTAAATTATCAATCACAAGTATTACAGACAAGACACAAATCTTATTCATATTAACCTTTAGTTTGTTAACAAAAATATAAATGACCTTTAAACACCTTAAACAATAGGTACATTCATTTAATATAAATTAGATCCATAAGAAGTTCCAAATAATAAAATCACCACACCTACATTACTATCAGCATGCTCCCAACTTATTCATCAATGACAAGCTTCGATTCTATTTGCTGTCTAGCGTTGTGAATATCATCAGGTATGTTCATGGATGCCTGCATATTCCACAAAATGATTATCACAAAATGAAAAGTACATTAACATGTCAACGTTCAATTGATAAATATCTTTATAATCAGAATAACATCTTTAAAAAAAATCATACAATTTTACCAATGAAGCAAAATTTCTGAGAATAAAAATAGGCCAACAAAGGTGTTCTTTCCATGAAAAAACATTTGCGATCAAGCTATAAAAAGAAAAATCATTTGATTTTGATACCATACCCGTGTCAACAATGCATCGAATCAAAAAGAAAAATTCAATAAAGTCAATACATACTACAATAAGTTGTAACAATAAATAAATAAAACCAAGAAGTATGAGTCCAAGAACTTATAACAATAGTACATACTACTGTGTATATCTAATGAATCAGGTTATGATACATTATTCCAAACTTAAAACTTGCTATTGAATTTTTTAATAATGCAAGTAATGAATCATACTTCTTGAAGTTGCAGCAACTTCTCACGTGTTTATTAAATGAATTCATGACTCTTAAATACATTTAAATGAAAACATATCAAATGCATTCATTACTCTCAAATACATTTAAATGAAAACATGAGAAATGGAAGGTAATTTCTGTTTTATACTGCAATAACAATAACACGGATTATAAATAAAATGCATATAGTTATAAATCAACCTGTTTCTTTAATCTCTTATAATAAGCATTACAAAAGTCAAAAGGCATAGATTAGCATTGATTTGAAAATATTTTTCCATAATGGAATATATACACAATCAAAATGAAAATAGGCCATAGGAAAAGAACAAGAATAGAAATTAAATATCTTATAACCACTGCAAAAGTGTAAAGGAGCGTTGATATTTTAAAAGAGAGTTTATATTTTAAAATGTTACCAAGTGTGCCACAACAAAATAATAAAAAGTAAAAAACCAAGTAAATGTAAATGTGAATTGGAAATTTACAATTGAAAGATTTCACAAGAGAGAGAGAGTGTGATTTTAATGTCAAAGTTCCAAAAAACAGAAAACACAACACTATCAACAACTGAAAAATACAAAGCAAAACAATTCTAGCCTAATCCAGAACACATCCAATGTATCAGATTTTAACAATCCAATGCATCAGATTTTAACAACAATGGATACATATCACAAAAAGGAATCCTTTTCCAAGCATGCAAAATTGAACTTCAAGGTAAGCCTCTTATGCAACCATAAGAAGAAAAATTTAACTTCAAGATAAGCCTCTTAGGCAACCACAAGAAGCCACCGCTTTAAGATCATAACAAAGACATAAAAGCATTGACGACTTCCCCTCTCCATGCTGGACTAAAAATTGTTTCCAAAACATGATTTTGTTTTACTTGAACAACAAATGCAATTGTTCAAAACACCGTGATACGAAACATACAAGAAATCAAACATTTGTGACTTTGGAAAGAATAGAAAAAGGAGTAAATAGAAAAATTCAATACTATATATATTACATGTTATGTAAAATTATTTAACAGAGTATGATAAAATATATTGCACATATAACCTGAGTTTAGGTGTACCGTGAAATTCCTTCTCTCAGACCTATTGAATACATAATCCTAACCCTTACTCAAGCCTACAATATGCATCATCATTACTTTCATTGTATTTCTGCTGGCCATTGATGCATATAAATATTTACGTCTAATTTTGACTGCCCAACAGAAATACAAGTGCCCTTGTATCCATGAATTTCTACATCTACATTGACAAATTTATCATTATGAAAATAGATAAAAAGAATGAAAGAGAGGGCTAAAATTGGATGAGAGATTTTCTCAATTGTCACTTGTTTGTTGAAGTCGTTGTGCCTAAGAAATACAGGCCTAGAGCGATGTAATCACTGTCATGTTATTTTGGATTGCATGGTATAAGTGATGGGAACCGTTCAAAGAGAAACTAAGTACACTATTTAAGTTGCAATATATAGAAGTGATTGCTTCAAATGTCAATTATTTCACTCTAAATACTCGACTAAGAATGGTTCTTGAGAAGTTGCTTATATAACCTCATTGTAAGTCCTTAGCTTGTTTCTTGTCTTCACTCTAGTAATTTCTATATATAATCTTTCTATCGATGAAGAGGTTGTTCTCAACCCTGGTTCACAAGGTCTAGAAACAATTGTCAAGAATAGGAAACGATAAGCTCCATCAAAGAATCCCACGGGATAGGTGGACCAAATGAATTTCGAAGGATGGGGGAGTTTATGGCTGTTGAAAATATTAAAGTCACCTGCGTACCCCGTGCGGGTAGAAACAAAGTACAAATAGGGGCAGTGTACATTTCTGTGCATTGAACAAAGGGATGGAGAAAGCAGTAAGGAGGAATTTATGTTTATGGGGCCTCATCCACCATTGTAGAGACGATATTAATTTTTGTTTACGGACCGCAGCCTCCGTAGCAGATGAATTGAGGAAAGTCGTGGTTCAACCACGCAAAAGCAATTTTATTAAAGAGAAGTCCTTTCGGGCATAAAAGCCCTCACCAACCAAACATGATGAAGTTATGTTTAAACGCACCAAGTTTTAAACTTTTGAATGGGCCACGTCACCTGTGGTTCCCAATAGTCATCGCCGATTGCAATGTTTTATTTTTCGTGTCTTGTTGATGTGAAGTCCCGAGCGATGCGATGCTGCGATATTGCACATCGCACATCGCAACGGACGAGAGTCTATACCACAACAAACATATACTGCCGATGTTGCAATGCAATGTGGTCCCTACCACCATCGCAATCGCTTATTACCATCTGCCCAAACCACAGGTTCATTGTTATCACCGCGATGCGATGTGGTCCCTACCACCATCGCAATCACTCATCACAAGTCTTCTACGCAACCGTTCCGCTTGTTCCATCGCCGATGTGCCGATGCAATGTGGTCCCCACATCCATCGCACATCGCTGATCGCATATGTTATGTTTTTGTCCATCTGCGAAACCATTCAACCATCCGATGCGCCGATATGAAGTCCGGGCCCACAAGGTTTATTAAAGTTTGATTAAAGTTTTATGCTGCGACATAGTATTAAAGTTTTTCGTTTATTTATTTTGTTTTATGTTTTTTATAGTGCTGTGCCATATAAAAGCAAAAGGGCCCATAGGCTTATTGCAATGTGTCTGTGTTGCTGTGTAATGAAAAAGCCCGCAGGTAGAGAAAAACAAAGTGAAGACCAGAGAGCACTGTTTGTGCGTTTTTGAGAGATAGAGAGAGAATTATTTTGAGAGCACTGCATCTGTAGCAGTCTTATCCATATTTTGTAAATCCCTCCAGAGAGGAATAAATCCATCATTTTGTAATAGTTTGTTTTGTTAATGAAATAGAAAGCATTTTTATGCCATCTCTGTCCAGCATTTCTTTGTGTTAAAAGAGGATAATTTTATTCTCCCTTTGTGTTTGGAATTATTAGAAATTCCAACATGGTATCAGAGCTTATCTAGGCTCTTTGAAGGAGTCAAAGAAGCTGAAGGAAGAAGAAGGATTTGTTGTAGCAGTTCTCCAGCAGCGTGAAGGCTCAACAGAAGTAAAGTCCAAGTATTTCTAAAAAAAAAACAGAGTTGTTATTTTGTTTAAAAAAAGGTAGTCCTCAGAGACAGAGTTTGTATTTTAAAAGAAGAAAGACAATTTGTTTATTAAAAACACAGTCAAGTTTTATTTCAAAGTTCAGTTTATAAGCAATGGCTAGACCAAGCACTAGTATGAGTATTGGAAATACTCAGCTTCCCCAATTTAATGGGAATAAATATGATTATTGGGCCATTACCATGAGAGCCCTGTTTTCCTCACAAGACTTATGGGAGTTTGTTGAAGACGGTTTTGAAGAACCAGTTGATGAGCAAGAGTTTAATGCCTTAACACAAGCAGAGAAGGATCTGCTGAAGAGAAATATAAATAAGGACTCTAAGGCCATCTTCTATCTCTATCAAGAAGTACATGAGAGTGTGTTTCCAAGGATAGCAGTAGCTAAAATATCTAAGGATGCATGAGAAACTCTTAAGATAGCCTATTAAGGCATAGAGAAAGTGAAGACAAAAAAACTACAATTGTTGAGGAGAGATTTTGAAACTCTCTGTATGAAAGAGTCTGATAATATAGACTCATTATTCACACATGTGTTTGGGATGGTCATACAGATAAGGTCTCATGGAGAGACACTTGAAGAAATAAGGATAGTGGAGAAACTATTGAGGAGCCTACCCTCAAGGTTTGATGTTATTGTAACCACCATTGAAGAAACAAAGGATCTCTCAAAGTTCACAGTAGATGAACTTCATGCATCACTGATGACTCATGAATAGAGATTGGGAAGATCAGTAAACCCATCTCTAGAGCATGCCTTCAAGACCCAGATGCCTTTTGGAAGAGGAAGAGGTCAAGGCAGAGGAAGAGGAAGAGGCAAAAGCCAAAACAGAGAAGGAAGAAACAACTCTTCACATTCACATGGAAGGAGCAACAGTCAGAATCAAAGCCACAGCCAAAGTAGTAGCCAATAAGGTGGAAAACAACATGCTCATGGACAAAGGTATGAAAAATCCAATGTCCAATGTCATTATTGCAAAAAATATGGGCACTATGCCAATGAATGTAGAAAAAAGAAAAATGACATGAATAATAGGCAAAATGCTAATGTAGCAAGAGAAGAAAAGAACCCAAAGAATGTGCTATTAACATGTAATGTAGCACAAGATAGACAAGATGATGTACGGTTCTTAGATTCAGGCTGTAGTAATCACATGACTGGAAACATAGAAATGTTTGCCAATCTTGATGAAGATATTAAATCTGAAGTAACAACAGGAACTGATACTAAGATCTCTGTGAAAGGAAAAGGCAGAGTAAGTATCCATGCAAGAAATGGTGATCAGAAATTTGTGCCAAATGTATACTATGTTCCTGGCTTGAAATGTAATCTTTTGAGTGTTGGACAGCTCATTAACAAATGTTACAATGTATTTTTAAAAAATGATGTGTGCACAATAATGGACATACCTCCAAGCAAGAATATTATTGCTGAAGTGCAAATGACCAGCAATAGAATGTTTCCACTCAAGCTAAATGCTAACTTGAAGGGAAAGAGAAAGAATATAGCAGCTGTAACTCAAGAGGTCTTTCAGAAATAAGTGAAAGATGAAAATTGGTTATGGCACTTGAGATTTGGACATCTCAATTTCGGAGGATTAATTTTGTTGCACAAAAAAGGAATGGTAAGAGGACTACCATTGATTGAGAAACCAGACAGCCTATGTGAAGGCTGCATCTTGGGAAAAGAACACAGAGAAAACGTTCCATCAGGAAAGAGCATAAGGGTGAAAGCACCCTTAGAAATTATTCATTCAGATTTATGTGGGCCAATGCAAACAACATCAGTTTCTGGCAGCAATTACATGCTAACCTTCATTGATGATTTCATAAGGAAAGTATGGGTTTATTTCTTGAAATAAAAAATTGAAGTATTTGAGAAATTTTTCCACTTTAAAGATCTAGTAGAGAAACAGAGTGGGCAGCACATCAAAGTTCTAAGAACTGACAGAGGAGGTGAGTACATCTCAAAATAATTTCTGCGTTTTTGCAAAGAAAATGGCATACACAAACACTTTACAACTCGGTACACACTGCAGAAAAATGGTGTTGCTGAAAGGAAGAATCAAACCATAATGGAAATGGTGAGAAGTATGCTAAAGGCAAAACACTTTCCCAATGAGTATTAGGCAGAAGCTACAAATTGTGTAGTATATATTTTAAATATATGCCCAACAAAAGCAGTGATGAACAGAGTTCCAGAAGAAGCGTGCAGTGGCAGAAAACAAGGAGTCACCCACATGAGAGTTTTTGGGTGTGTGGCATATGCACACATTCCAGATCAGTTGAGGAAGAAGTTGGATAGTAAGGGGGAGAAGTGCATCTTCCTTGGTTACTATGAAGAGTCCAAGGGATATAGATTGTATAACCCATCCACAAAAAAGTTTTTTATAAGTAGATATGTTCAATTTATAGAAGAAGAAGCATGGGATAGAAGCTTTGAGAAAACAATCAATGTTAAAAGCTGTTTGTCTCATGATGAAGATGGGGCAGAAGTGGCTGAAAATAACACCTCATCGGTAGCACTGCCTCCACCAACACAAGGACAACAAGGGACACCTCAAGCAGGAGTAAGAAGACCCTTGAGAAGAAATGAGAGTTCTTTTCCAAGCACACCACATGGAGTAGATTTGAGTGCTACTTCAAGCACACGTACACCAAATGAGAGAGGAACAAGATTCAGAAATTTAAATGAAATTTATGAGCAAGAGACAGAAAATGAAGGTATGAACTCCTTATTTGCTTTATATTTTCATGTTGATGATCCTATTCATTTTGAGGAAGCCATAAAAGATAAGAAATGGATAAAAGCCATGGATGAAGAAATAAATGCAATAGAGAAGAATAAAACATGGGAATTGGTTGATCTCCCAGAAGGGAAAGAAGTCATTGGAGTAAAGTGGGTCTACAATACCAAAAGCAATGCTGAAGGTAAGATAGAAAGGCACAAGGCCAGACTTGTAGTCAAAGGATATAAGCAGCAACATGGAAGAGATTATGAGGAAACTTTTGCACCAGTTGCAAGAATGGAGACAGTGAGAGCAGTGCTCTCCATAGCAGCACAAAACAAATGTTTACCAAATGGATGTAAAATCAAAATTTTTAAATGGAGTTTTAATGGAAGAGGTTTTTGTTGAACAACCTCTAGGCTATGAGAAAAAAGGCCAAAATCACAAAGTTTGCAAATTAAAGAAAGCTCTTTATCAGTTGAAGCAAGCACCAAGAGCATGGTACAATAGGATATATTCCTATCTACTGGAGGATGGGTTTGAAAAATGTGAAGGAGAACCCACATTATAAATCAAAGAAAAGGATGGTAAGATGCTCATTTTTGTTTTATATGTTGATGATGTGATATTCACAGGTAATGATAATTACCTCATTGAAAATTTTAAAATAGTCATGAAAGATAAATTTGAAATGACTGATATGGGATTGCTGAGATACTTCTTAGGAATAGAAGTAGAGAAAAATGAAAATGGGATTTTTATCTCACAAGAAAAGTATGTTAATGAATTTTTAGAAAGATTTAATATGCAGGAGTGCAAAGCAACAATTACTCCCACAGTAATGGGATTGAAACTCGACAAAGAGGACAGTAACAAGGATTTTGATCCTAGTTTGTACAAAAGCAATTGATAAAGATCTTTATAATCAAAATAACATCTTTAAAAAAAAATCATACAATTTTACCAATATTTTACCAATGAAGCAAAATTTCTGAGAATAAAAATAGGCCAACAAAGGTGTTCTTTCCATGAAAAAACATTTGCGATAAAGCTATAAAAAGAAAAATCAATTGATTTTGATACCATACCCGTGTCAAAAATTTAGTCCGAACATGAATTGAAGTTTTATTATAAATTTCTATGGCTTGCACTTGTGAATACTGAATTAAACATTAGAATCATATTTTTAAATGACAAGTTTGAATTTCCATTATGAGCGGTCCAAACACTTAAATGACAGATGTGAAACTTTATATATCTATGATGGTTAGGATAGGTATTTATTAGTTTAATTTTTTTGGATAACTGTTATAATTCCTCACCCTATCGTTTATTTATAATGTTTAATGCACTTTTTTTTCACAGTGTAAACCCTTACATTGCATTAATTACAAAACTATTTTTTTTTTTTTCCTCAGTGCATTGTGTGTATAGGAATTCATGGTTGTACCTATTGGTCTAGTTAATGAACACCTATAAAAGCCAACATTGGTGGGGTGTATTAATCCAAAGAGTGGTGGGTGAGTTGGATTTTGACCCCAACTCATATAGTAGGTAATACTATATGAATAGTATTGTGCCAAACCTAAAATATTAAAAATTATTTATTTTTTAAAAGGAAATAATTTCTAAGTCACATGATACATGGCTTTACTTTATAATCATAAACAATTATCATAAAGTAGAAAAAAGTGAGATTTGTATATTATAGTTTTACAAAATTGGTGTTGGGTGTGGAGCTTGATTATCTTGTTTATTTTATATCACAACATTGGACTCCTGTACCTTAATGGGGTGGCAAAGCTGTCTGAAATTAAACGCTGTCTGGGGGGTCCAGGGGAGGGAGGCTGCGACTTTATCGAGCCCCCCTTGGCAGGGGGTTTTGGGGGTAGCGCCCCCGAAGCTAAAAACAGATGTAAAATTGCCTTGTAAAAGTATAGTAATTTCTAGTCAATTCGGGCCGTTCATTAGGCGGATGATCTGACGGTAGAAGTTATGTTTAGTTTAGGGTTTTTTGCTCTAGAAGACAACCCCTAGTTTGTATGAGGGTATTGTACTGCGGCTGTGTATGGTATATTATTCTCAGAGTGAGAAACAAATAGGGACTCTGTGAGAGAGAAAAAATGATATTACAATGGATCTGCTGTAGGTTGTGTCTCTTCATTTTGCTGGATAATAGAAAGGAAGGACTGGTTGTTTGGGGTGGACGTAGCCCAAATTGGGTGAACCACGTATATCTGTGTCTCTCTGGTTTTATGTGTTTTGTGTGCTTGTGTTTTTTGCATATTTTATGTGTTTCATTGCTCTGTAATATATAATTTTCTAACAACTGGTATCATAACCGAAGGTCTATTTAGCTGATAAACTCGCAAGAAAGCAGGGTTCCTTGTTCAAGTGAGAGCAATGGCGGAAGATGGTAAATTTAGGTCGAGAAATTTAACGGCCAAAACTTCCCGCTGTGGAAGATGCAGATGGAAAATTATCTGTATTAGAAAGATCTGTACCTACCATTGAGCGAAAAAACAAAGAAGCTGACAACAATGACAGACGCAGAATGGGAGATTCTTGATAGAAAGACACTCGGAACAGTACGATTGTGCCTCGCGGCGTTGGTAGCCTTTAATATTTTGAAGGAAACAAAAACAGAGGGTTTAATTAAGGCGTTGGCGAAATTATATGAAAAACCATCGGCCTCAAACAAGGTATTTCTTATGAAACATTTATTTAATATGAAGATGTCAGAAGGTGGATCTGTTGCAGACCATTTAAATGATTTTAATACAGTTACCAGTCAGTTAAGTTCTGTAGGGGTAAACTTTGATGATGAAGTTAGAGCTTTGTTATTTTTGTGCTCATTGCCAGAAAGCTGAAATGGTTTAGTTATGGCCATTAGTAACTTTGTCTCTGGATCTAGTACTTTAAAGTTTGATGATGTTGTCGGTGCTATCCTTAGCGAGGAAATGCGATGGAAAAGCTCCGATGAGACATCGGGTAATGCTTTGAGTGCAAAGTCTAGGGGAAGAAAAATGGAAAGAGGAAAGAGCTCAGGATATCGCAGTAAATCAAGGAAAGGTAGATCCAAGTCTAGATCGGGAATAGTGTGCTGGAAATGCGGAAAGAAAGGACACCTAAAGAAAGAATGTAGATCTCAGAAGGGAAAAGAAGGAGATGCACAACAAGAAAACAATCATGAAGCAAATGTGACAGGTTATGTGTTACAAGATGCTTTGATTCTTTCTTTCGAAAATGTTACTGATTCTTGGGTTGTAGATTCAGGGTCTTCATTCCATGCCACACTTGATAAGAAATATTTTCATGACTATGTTCAAGGAGATTTTGGACAAGTCCGTTTGGGTGATGATAAACCTTGTAAAATTGTTAGAATGGGTAAGGTTCTTGTAAAACAACAGAATGGAAACCAATGGCTATTAAAGGAGGTAAGGCATGTTCTAGAACAGAAGAAAAATCTGATTTCAACAGGGTAGTTAGGCGGTGAAGGTTGTGTGACAACTTTCACAGATAAAACCTAGAAGGTCACCAAAGAAGCCCTGGTAATAGAAAAAGGTGAAAATGTTGGTACATTGTATTTATGCAATGGTATTTCTAACTCTGTTAATGCTTTAACTTCCAAAGGATCAAATGCAACATTATGGAATCATAGGCTCAGAGACATGAATGAGAATGGGATGAAGATTCTTCACTCAAGAAATTTGTTGCCGGGTTTGAAGAATATTGATTTGGATTTCTGTGAGAATTGAATTTATGGAAAACAGAAGAGAGTCAGATTTCTCAGAGTTGGGAAAGAAAAGAAAAGCGAAAAATTAGAGCTTGTGCATACAGATTTATGGGGACCTGCTCAGGTATCATATCTTGGTGGATCTCTTTATTATGTTACTTTTATTGATGATGCAACTAGAAAAACTTGGATTTATTATATTCAGAATAAATATGATGTATTTCATACTTTCAAGAAATAGAAAGCATTGGTTGAGATTGAGACAGGAAAGAAGTTGAAGTGTCTCAGATCAGACAATGGGGGGGAATATTGCAGCAAAGAGTTTGATATGCACTGTTCAGAGCATGGAATTCGTAGAGAGAAGATAGTTCCAAGAACACCACAAGAAAATGGTGTGTTAGAAAGGATGAACAGAAAAATCATGGAGCATGCAAGGTGCATGAGATTGCATGCAAGATTGCCTTCACAATTTTGGGTAGATGCTGTAGATACTGCTGTTTATCTAATAAACAGAGGGCCTTCAATTTCCTTGGATGGTGGTATTCCAGAGGAAGCATGGATAGGTAAAAAAGTAAACTAGTCGTTTTTAAAGCCTTTTGGTTGGGAGGCCTTTGTCCATATTAATAAAGAAAATAGAACAAAGCTTGAGGAAAAATCAAAGAAATGTACCTTTATTGGATATGGTGTTAATGATTTTGGTTATCGCTTATATGATTATGAAAATCACAAAATCATTAGGAGCAGAGATGTAATATTCAATGAAAAAGTCTTGTATAAGAATCAGTTGCAGGAAAAGAAACAGGAAAAAGAAAGCAAGGAATACGCGGTTCTTGATGAGATATCTGAAAAAGTAAAGGTGGCTGAAAATAATAATAATCAACAACCATAGCAGCAGCAACCACCACAACAACAACATGCACCTCAAACACCTGAAAGTGGTGTTAGAAGATCTACTAGGATAAGTAGACCCCCTGAACGATACTCTCATTCATTATATTATTTATTGTTGACTGATTCTGGTGAACCTGAATGTTATGAAGAAGCAATGCAGGTTGAAATTAGGAAGAAGTGGGAGCTAGCCATGGAAGAAGAGATGGACTCCTTAATGCATAACCAGACTTGGGACTTAGTCAAGTTGCCTGTAGGTAAAACTACATTGCAGAATAAATGGGTTTACAGGCTTAAGGAAGAAGATGGAGGAAAACAGAGGTACAAAGCTAGACTTGTGGTGAAGGGGTTTGCACAGAAGAAAGGTATTGATTTTGATGAAATATTTTCTCCTGTTGTTAAGATGACTTCAATCGGAACTATTTTAAGTCTTGTAGCAGCGGAATATTTACATCTTGAACAATTAGATGTAAAGACAACATTTCTCCATGGAGATTTGGAGGAAGAGATTTATATGGAGCAACCAGAAGGATATGAGGTCAAAGGGAAGGAAAAATTATTTTGCAAGTTAAAGAAGAGCTTGTATGGCTTAAAATAGGCTCCAAGGCAATGGTATCTAAAATTTGACAAGTTTATGTCTGAACAAGGTTATACTAGATGTCACTCTCATCATTGTGTTTATCTGAAAAGGTAAAATGATGGCAGCTATATTATATTGTTATTGTATGTAGATGACATGCTTGTTGCAGGGTCTAACATGAAGGAAATAAATGTGCTCAAAAGAAAATTGGCAAATTCATTTGCAATGAAGGATTTGGGAGCTGCAAAACAAATTCTTGGTATGAGAATAAGTAGAGATAGGAAAAATCACAAATTAACGCTGTCTCAGAATGAGTACATACAAAAGGTGTTGAAAATATTTAATATGCAGAATGCAAAACCAATTAGTACACCTTCTGCTAGCCATTTGAAACTTAGTAAGGAGATGTGCCCCAAGACCCAAGAAGAAATGGATTATATGTCTAAAGTTCCATATGCATCAGCAGTTGGAAGCTAAATGTATGCAATGGTCTGCACAAGGCCTGATATTGCACATGCAGTGGGATTTGTAAGCAGGTACATGAAAAATATAGGAAAAGAACATTGGATGGTAGTAAAATGGATTCTCAGATATTTAAGAGGTACCACAAATAAAACATTATGCTTTGGTGGTTCAAACATTGATCTACAGGGATATGTTGATGCAGATATGGCAGGTGACAGAGATAACAGGAGGAGTACTACAGGATATGTATTTACTATAGGTGGAACAACTGTCAGTTGGGTTTCAAAAATCCAAAGTGTTGTTGCACTTTCTACAACAGAAGTAGAGTATGTTGCTGCTATAGAGGCTAGTAAAGAAATGATTTGGTTACAAAAGTTTATGGATGAATTGGGTAAGAAGCATGATATGGGCACGTTATATAGTGATAGCCAAAGTGCCATTCATCTTTCAAATAACTCACCATTTCATTCCAGGACTAAACACATACAACTTAAGTACCATTTCATACGGTCAGTATTAGAAGATGGACAGTTGAAGCTGGAAAAGATACACATTAGCCATAATCCTGCAGATATGCTAACAAAAGTTGTAACCAGGGAGAAACTGAGAATATGCTCAGTTTCAATTGGTCTTTAAGGATGACGATGAAGATGAGAAACAACCAGGTCTAAAGAGGAGTCATTGTCCAGCAAATGAAGTAGAGGTGGAGTTGCTACAATCAGTATCCAAGTGGGAGATTGTTGGGTGTGGAGCCTAATTATCTTGTTTATTTTGTATCACAGTGTTGGACCCCTGTACCTTAATGGGGTGACAACGCCGCTCGAAATTAAACGTTGCCTGGGGGGTCTGGGGGGGCGGTTGCAACTTTATGGAGCCCCCCCTAGCGGGGGGTTTCAGGGGCAGTGCCCCCGAAGCTAAAAATAGATGTAAAATTTCCTTGTAAAAGTATATTAATTTCTTGTCAATATGGGCCGTTCATTAGGCGGATGATCTGACAGTAGAAGTTATGTTTAGTTTATGTTTTTTTGCCCTAGAAGGCAACCCCTCGCTTGTATGAGGGTATTGTACTGCGCCTGTGTATGGTATGTGTATTCTCAGAGCGAGAAACAGATAGGGAGACTGTGAGAGAGAACAAAGGATATTATAGCAGATCTGCTGTAGGTTGTGTCTCTTCATTTTGCTGGATAATAGAAATGAAGGATTGGCTGTTTGGGGTGGATGTAACCCAAACTGGGTGAACCACGTATATCTGTGTCTCTCTGGTTTTATGTGTTTTGTGTGCTTGTGTTTTCCGCATATTTTATGTGTTTCATTGCTCTGTAATATATAATTTTCTAACAATTGGCACTATGTGATTCATAATAAGTTACAAACATTAAGTATTTAAAAATTAATAAGAGGAGGGTAAATGAGGGCCATGGTAATTAATGTGACTTTTTGTACTATTTTTATTTAAAATAGTAATTTGTATTTATATTTTTATAAATGAATATTGTTAAACATGTAATTAAGTAAAATGTATTAAATTGATATTCTAATTTTTAAGATATTTATTTAAAAAGTAAAAATATGGTGAGTTTTTTTATTAACCTTTACTCTAAGTGTGCCTAGAATGAATCTATCTCAAGTCCCAAACAAGATTCTTCATACACCGCTTAATCTTGAATTCCCCTCTTCTTATTCTAGCTTGCACCTTGACACTCCTCCTCGCACAAATTTAAACTGAGGCACAAGGTAGTTGTTACATATAGGAGCATTTAGATCTAATAAGAAAAGTGTGATAATCTACTGTAATTTTCTTTACAAATGTGATGGCAAGTGTGCCCAAAATGTTGGAAATTTCATGGTTAATGTAGTAAAAACTAAATCCAAGTTTATAGTCTTATATACATGATCAAGAAAGTTATACCCAATAGGCAACATCACAGAGCAAGACATGTTCGCCAATTCTCAATATATCTCAGTGCTAGAGTTGTTTTCTCAATAGACTTGTTTTTACTACTCTTGAAGTGATGAAAGTCATCATTGCTGCATTTAGGAGAATTTATATCTGATAAGAAAAGTGTGATACTCTGTTATAATTTTCTCTACAAATGTGATGGAAAGTGTGCCCTGAATGTTGGAAATTTCATGGTTAATGTTGTATATGCTAAATGCAAATTTACTTTCTTCTATATAAGATCAAGAAAGCTATGCCTAGTAGTCAACACCACAAGGCAAGACATGTCCACCAATTCCACACCTGTTACCAAATAAACTTATTATTACTCATATTGAAGTGGTGAAAGCCACCACTCCATATATTTTTTACTATCTGCGCAAAAAAAAAAAACAACCAACTTCATATTAGGTACTAAGATATAAATAAGTTCCTTTTAAGACACCCATAAATACAATTAAAACTTAGTAGATGAAACAATCTTTAATAGGCCAAGAACCCACAAAGAAAAACTCATACTTAGTGAGTATGAAATCAAATCACCATAAAAAGGTTAACGACATCAATATAAAACCCTAATTAATATGGAATTAGGATTTGAATAAAATATAGGTTGATTATAGTACAATCTTAAGATTATTTAGGTTGGCAAGAGGAGTATCTAAAGAAAAGATAACATAGAACAACATGTTCTCAACATAAAAATATTCATGCATGAATGGCACAAAATCAGTCTAAACTCTCATCACCTAGCACTAGTGGAAACAAGAAGACAGAAAGATAAAATCCAAGAAAAGTCTATGCTTCCTTTCCAAGCAAGGAGAAGTTGATGATGAAGTGCATGTGATGTTGTGATGTATTGTATATCAGGAAGGACAAAAAAATAATAAAGGATAAATATTTGAATAGTTTTTATATCACATTGAATTTGGACTCTAAACAAATACCTATATGAAATATGTTTTACAACTTTAAAAGATGAGTATTGACAATAGAAAAGTAAAGAATAAAACAAAAGTTGAAGATCTAAATGGTTTAAAATTTACATAGCTTGTTCAATTTTTCCTTTAAGAAAGTGAGCAACTATATGCAAAATGTTTTATAACTAAGTATTTATAGCATGTACACAGAGTAAGTTGAGACAACCTTGAGGGTTTTTTTGTACAATTTTTATTATAACCTTTACCTCCATCTAATAAATACTGCAAAGCCTTCTAAAGAGAGTATATTCTAAGCTATAACTTAATCCACAATCAGAGAAAAGGGCTAGGGATGTCACAAGCTAAAATAAATTGTCTTTGTATTGACCTAGTGATGTATTGCCATTCTCAGTTGAAATGAATCCTATTAGTTGCATGGGGGCTAGAAAATTCAAAATAGATATCTATTATGGCATCTAGATTGCCTACATACCATCCAGCTTTCCCATCTTAAAAAAATTTCTAACAATAACCACTCAAGTTTCTCTCCAATTTCTGAAACCCCCACACATGTTGGGGAGATCACAATGTAAAATCAAATGTCCCTATGGTTTTTTTAAAGGGTTCATATATGTAAAATCTAAGATGATGACTGATTTTTGAATCATGAGAACTAAGTGACAACCAAAACTAAGTTGTAGCCACAAGAAAAAAATCTCATCATCTCACAGAATATATCCAGGCTGCTTTGAACCTGCATACATATTTATGGACCTCATGTGTATTTTAGTGCACATAGAACACCACCCTAAAATTTCTATACTCTTGATCAATTAAGAATAACCTAGGATGTGTTAGGTCCCTATATCACTAGTATAGCCCCTTATTATTGTTAGTGTAAACCCCTTATTGTTATTATTGTACCCTTGTAACCCCCATTTTGTTATTATTGTGCCCTTAAATTATTATTGTTAGGTCGGCTAGGATTACATTGTGGCCCACAAGGATTACATTATGGCCCCATGGACTCCTATATATAGAAAGGAGGTTTTGTGAATTGTATCATCCAAGAATTGTTCATTTATGTAATGTATTGGAGGTTGCCCCCTCGAAGTGGCTTATTTCTAAGGCGTGGATATCTCTTTTCTTCTATTTTGGAGCTGGTTACACAACATTTGGTATCAGAGCTTTGGATTCTAGGGTTTCGCTGCTCCAAACAGGTCATCGTGGCATTTTCGCTATAACTTTTTTTCTACGAAGTTTCAGAAGCTGAAATTTTTAGGGTGCGAAGAAAAAATCCTAAGGAAGCGTGTATAAAAATTTCAGAGTTTGGTTCGCAATAATTTCGGAGATAAGATCTGTGGAAGTCAGGTATTGTTTCAGGCTCCTAAACAGGTCATCGTGGAATTTGCGCTATAAATTTTTTTCTACGAAGGTTCAGAATCTGAAATTTATATGGTGTGAAGCTAAAATCCTGAGGAAATTCATCAAAAAATTTCAGAGCTTGGTTCGCAATATTTTTGGAGATATGATCTGTGGAAGGTAGTGCTTTTTCAGGCTCCTGAATTTCATCTCAAAGAGGTGATCGTGGGAAAATTTCAATAAATCTCTCTCTGAAGATTGGATTGGAGTGCCGTCAAAAGTGGTCGCAAGTACACGGCCTGTAGTTTATTCGCTATCAATTTCAGAGACAAAGGACAAAACAGTGACACGTGGAAAGTCGTACAAGTTCGCTCTACTGAACCAGTCCAGAATTAGGTCATTGTGGGAGATTGGACACAACTTTGTCTTGGAGAATCAAAATCAGGTCAGACCTGTGGCATTTGAAAGAAGCTTCAGAGGGCTACTACAGGGTTGAATTTCAGATATCGAAGATTTTCAATTACAGAGATAATTCAATTTCAATATCGATCTCCTAAAAGCTAGTAAAAGGTGTGTATTTTTTTTCCGAATTGCATAAGTCTTGTTTGAAGAATCAAGTTGAATTGATTCCAAGGGAATCTTGTAGAATAGATATCAATATTGGATTCTAAAATGGCTCCTAAAAATAATTCAACACCCATTAAGCCTTCAGAAGGCTCTACTATGAATCATGAAGATGAACAATTGCAACATGATCTATCAAAATTACAAGAGCAAATGCAACAATTTTCACTCTCGCAAAGAGCAACAAAAAATGAAATGGAAGTTTTGAAGAAAGGCATGGAAGTGAAGATGGACGGTTTGAAGAAAGGCGTGGAAGCTAAGATGGATGACATGAAAGACAACATGGAAAACATGAAGAGTGATCTAAAAGCATACATGGAAGGCTTGATGACAAGCTTAAAACCAGAAATGATTCCTAATGGTGGAAATATAGGAGAAGAACCTCCTGATGAGAACAAAATAAATGTCAATTGTGATTTCATAAACTCGAATGTTGGCGGGAAGAACCACCATATTCCAAAAATGGATATGAGGAAGTTTGATGGAAAGGATCCTGTAACATGGATACTACAGATGGAGCAATATTTTGATCTCCATAACGTGCAAAACACACAAAAGGTTCGCATTGCAACTTTACATTTAGAAAAAAATACATTTGTATGGTATTGATGGCTTTGCTCCCGTAAAAAAATTGTCACTTGGTCAATTTTTACGGAGGAAATGATAGCACATTATGAGGATACAAAGAGTAACACCTTCTTTACCCAATTGATAAATCTCAAACAAAAGGGTTTAGTGGGGCAGCACATTGAGGACTTCCAAAAATTGAATATAAGGGTAACTGATCTTACAGAGGAACACATGATTGATCTCTTCCCAGGCACTTTAAAGGATAACATCCAACATGAATTTCGCGTTTTGGAACCTGATTCATTGGAGAAGGCATTCAGGTTGGCAAGAAAAGTTGAATGTAAAATTATGGCGACAAGGAAGCCTACCACTCAATCCTATAAAGAAGGAAGTGTTGCTACGCCTAGATTTCCACAACCTACAAGGTTGACACCACAAAAATTGGAAGAAAAAAGAGCAAAAGGGCTTTGCTACAGTTGTGATAGCAAATAAACTAAAGGTCATAAGTGTGCTGAGAAGAAATTATTTTACATAGATTGTGAAGAAGAAGAAGAAAATGAACAAGAAGAGGATATACACCAAGAACCACCCCTAGAAGAAGAAGAAATGAATCCGACCATATCGTGTAATGCACTGGCAGGAATTACCACTCCTCAAACTCTCAAGATATAAGGACATATAAAGAAGAAAGGGGTAATAGTGTTGATTGATTCAGGTAGCACCCATAATTTTATTCATTATAAGGTAGCCAAGGAATTAAATTGTTTCCTATACCCAGCACCAGAATGTCAAGTGATGGTTGCAAATGGAGGAACTATAAATTGCTCTGGAAAAAGCCATAATATCAAGCTAACCATGGGGGAATATGTATTGACTAGTCCAATGCTTTCCATTCCTATGGGAGGTGCTGATGTTGTACTAGGAGTACAATGGTTACAATCTTTGGGGACGGTAGCTTTAATTTTCAAGAACTTTTCTTGAAATTTTTTTCAGAAGGAAAGGAAGTCGAATTACGGGGTATTGAAGGGAAGCCAGGAAGGATAATAAGCTCTAATGTCATGACAAAGCTTCTAAAGAAAGAACAACGAGGCGTAATTGCACAATTATGCTAACTAGAAGTTCCGACATCAAAATCATCTATTTCTGCAGATCTCCAACAAGTCTTGGACAATCATTCCAAGGTGTTTGAAACTCCCAAAGGACTCCCACCTATTCGTGATCATGATCATGCTATTCATTTGATTCCAGGAAGTGTTCCTCCAAACATCGGCCTTATAGATATCCTTACTTCCAAAAGAGCGAAATTGAACGTATGATTGCAGAAATGTTAGAGGCGGGTATAATTCAACCCAGTCAAAGTTCTTTCTCTGCTCCCGTAGTATTGGTACACAAGAAGGATGGATCATGGCGAATGTGTCCAGATTATAGGGAGCTCAATAAGCTCACCATTAAAGACAAATTTCCCATTCCTGTGATCGATGAATTATTGGATGAATTACATGGAGCAATTTATTTTACCAAGTTGGATCTTCGTTCAGGATATCATCAAATTAGAATGAAGACTGAAGATATTCCAAAAACAGCATTTCGAACTCATGAGGGTCATTATGAATTTTTGGTCATGCCTTTTGGCCTTAACAATGCACCTTCTACATTTCAAGGGTTGATGAATTCCATTTTCAAACCCTTCCTTAGAAAATTTGTGCTAGTATTTTTTGATGATATACTAATCTACAAAAGGTCTTGGAAGGATCATGTTGAACATGTTGACAGGGTGCTCAAACTATTGCAGGAGAAACAATTATATGCAAAAAAATCCAAATGTTTCTTTGGAGTACAAGAGGTGGAATATCCGGGTCATATTGTATCTCACGAGGGTGTTAAAGTAGACCCTAACAAAATTAAAGCCATTAAGGAATGGAAAGTCCCCACAACCATAAAGCAGTTGCGAGGATTTCTCGGGTTAATAGGGTATTATCGCAAGTTTGTTAAGAATTATGGGAGAATAGCAGCATCTCTAACAACATTATTGAAGAAATATGCATTTTCATGGACTCCTGAAGCAACTAAGGCCTTTGAACATCTTAAAGAGGCAATGTGCCTAGCACCGGTCTTAGCTACGCCAAACTTCACAAAAAACCTTTATTGTGGAATGTGATGCCTCAGGAAATGGAATTGGTGCATTTTTAATGTAGGAAGGAAGACCCATTGCTTTTGAAAGTCGTCCAATCAAAGGAAAGTATTTACAGAAACCTATTTATGAGAAGGAAATGTTAGGAATACTACATGCACTAAAGAAATGGCGAACTTACCTAATGGGAAGACACTTCAAGGTAAAAACTGATCATGATAGTCTTAAACACTTTTTGGAACAAAGACTATCGTCAGAAGAACAACAAAAATGGGTCACAAAGATGTTGGGTTACGACTTTGAAATAATATACAAAAAAGGAAAGCTAAATGTTGTTGCAGATGCACTCTCAAGAAAGAATGAAGAGGTGGAAGCATTGCTTTGTGCCATTTCTATTATCCAACCAGATTGGATAACTGAAGCAAGAGATGAATGGAAGAAGGACAAAGATGTATGGATACTCATTCAAAAGTTGCAGCAAGATCCTAGTACATCCGATACATTTAGTTGGAAAAATGATTCCTTATGGTACAAAGATCGCTTATATCTTTGTAAGAATTCCCAACTAAAACAAAAGATTCTTCTGGAATTGCACACTTCTCCTTTAGGAGGACACTCAGGATTTTTAAAAACTTACCACAGGGTGAAGAAAGAATTTTTTTGGGATGGCCTTTAATCTGATATTCGAAAGTTTGTGGCGGAATGTTTGGTTTGCCAGCAGAATAAAGTGGAAACAATTAAGACCCCAGGACTTCTACAACCTTTATCCATTTCAAGTCAACGTTGGGAGGAGATTTCAATGGATTTTATCACAGGTTTACCTAAGTCCGAAGGAAAGAGTGTCATCATGGTGGTAGTTGATAGATTTACCAAGTATGCACACTTTTGTGCATTATCTCATCCATTTAAAGCAAGTACAGTTGCTACTACATTTATGGACAAAATTCAAAAGCTACATGGAAGCCCAAGGGTTATTGTGAGCGACAGAGATCCCATTTTTACTGAAATTTTTGGACGGAGTTATTTTCTTGTTTGGGTACTCAATTAGCTCATAGCTCATCTTATCATCCTCAATCTGATGGTCAAACTGAGATAGTAAATAAATTTTTGGAAGGATATCTTCGTTGTTTTGTATCCGATAAACAAACACAATGGGTCAAGTGGTTACCTCTCGCTGAATGGTGGTATAACACTTCCTTCCATACTGCAGCAAAAATGACCCCATTTATGGCACTTTATGGATATCATCCACCATCCATTACATCATCTTTAAGGGAAAATTAGAAGGTTCAAGCAGTGGAAGATCACATCGAGCATCAGCAAGAAGTTCTCCAACTCTTAAAGGATAACCCGAATTTGGCACAAAATCGAATGAAACAACAGGCAGATCAACATCGCAGCGAGAGAAGTTTTGATGTAGGAGATTGGGTATTTTTACGGCTACAACCATACAAACAAATGTCCCTCAAGCAAGCAAAGAAGGATAATAAATTATCGCCAAAGTACTATGGTCCTTACAAGGTGTTGCAAAAGATTGGTACTATGGCCTACAAATTGGAGCTTCCCGCTTCTTCGCGAGTACATCCAGTTTTCCA
Organism: Pinus albicaulis; assembly: GCA_034641835.2. Classification (NCBI taxonomy): domain Eukaryota; kingdom Viridiplantae; phylum Streptophyta; class Pinopsida; order Pinales; family Pinaceae; genus Pinus; species Pinus albicaulis. Next base: position 306,350,962 of record CM076576.1, on the reverse strand, counting down.
TGTTTCATGCTTAAAGAAGGTTATAGGTGAAGATCTTCCAGTTCAAACAGTATTTCCAGAACTTGATGGGGAAGGGAAAATCATATTGGAACCTGAAGCAGTCATGGAAAAAAGAACTCGACAACTACGGAATCGATCAATTTCAGAGTATCTCATCAAGTGGAAGAACTTACCCACCGAAGATTCTACATGGGAGGATGAGAATTTTATACAGAAGCACCCAGAGCTACTCAAGTGTTGAGGACAACACTTTTTTTGAAGGAGAGGGGCATGTTAGGTCCCTATATCACTAGTATAGCCCCTTATTATCGTTAGTGTAAACCCCTTATTGTTATTATTGTACCCTTGTAACCCCCATTTTGTTATTATTGTGCCCTTAAATTATTATTGTTAGGTCGGCTAGGATTACATTGTGGCCCACTAGGATTACATTATGGCCCTATGGACTCCTATATATAGAAAGGAGGTTTTGTAAATTGTATCATCCAAGAATTGTTCATTTATGTAATGTATTGGAGGTTTCCCCCTCGAAGTGGCTTATTTCTAAGGCGTTCATATCTCTTTTCTTCTATTTTTGGAGCTGGTTACACAACAGGATGTCTAGAGTGGATGTTGAGGTGGGTGGTACAAGAATTGAGGATTATTTTTAAAGGGTAAGTGCATTTAGATAATCTGTTTGGTATAACTCACAACGCTGCTATTTTTAGGCATAAATTACTATTAAGGCAGGAAGACAAGAAAAATAATGTTATAAAGTAGGATCCCAAAAGACAGTTCATTTGGATTTGTTAAAACTGAGCATATTGAACATGATTCTCAAGGAATCCATCGATTCCAAGTTACATGATTGCTACTGAGTCGACAAAAACAAAGCTTCATGTTCATTCTCTAAGGTTGAGTCTAGATGTTCAGGAGAAGGGAACTCCTATAATATGGAGACATTCTCTTCCAACATATCCTAATGGGAAACAAAATTATGTATCACCAAGGACTGAGAGATTGTTGCCACAAGTTCAATCAACCAGGGGGCACATAAAAAATATTTATCTCTTGGCACTGGTAGGAAGTCAATTCTCTCATGATTTGGAGATTTATCTTTGTTCATCTTTGTTTGCAGAAATTTATTTAAATGCTCACATTTTGTCTTTTTCATTCTAGAAAAGGAAATCCTTGTTGAGGTTTATTGGCAAGGGTGATTGGTATTTGAGCTTCTCTTGATATTTTGTGCATTTTGAGTGTCTTCTCAGTTAGTAATGAATGTAAATCTCTAGAGAGACCTTTTAAATATTATGAATTTAGATTAAGTGTGTTGGACTTGATATTTACTTTAAATGTCTTATGAGCCCTAAAATTCACCAAAATATGTTCTATATACAAAGGATATACCACATTGCATATTCATGACGCGACTGTCAACATACATTTTTATAGGTTCATATGAGACAATTGATTTATTGATTGTACACCGTGAGATTATAGATTTTTTTAGCTTTAAATATTTTGGGAAAGGTTTGGATATTATGCATGCTTTGAGGTAATATTTGTTCGATTTTAGGATGTATAATAATATTTATTTAACTTCAAAGCTAATCACTTGTACTTGAGAAAACACAACCAATTTTGTCGAAAGACAATTAACGGAGGTCATAAAATAGTTTGAACTTTCCAATATATTTTCATTGGACCACAGAGATCATTATGTGCAATTTCCACATGTGAAATTCATATTAGCATAATGAAACAAGGTCTTCCATTAATCATGCGAAGCGTTTCCATCTGGGTTGGAATTTATGCTTTCGGTTCAGAGCTACCATTTTTAATAGACAGCCAGAAAACCGTAGAGAACGCTTTGAGAGCTACGACAGGGAATATCAGGGGAAATCCTTTATTTCATAGCTCGGATAAAATTTTCTGATCCATATCTACGTTATTGCCAAGGACAGTGAAAAAGTGTCATGCATCAGAGTATATTGAATATTCAATGGAGTTTTGTTTTCTAGGCTGTATGGGGGTTTCTTCGTACCTTGGATATTGTCTTTAAAATGTAATACATATTATATATTAAAATCAGAAAAGGAAGTGGTTAAGTGGAGGGGTGACGTGGTTTCTACTCCCCAATATTCAGTTGTCTTAAAGGACTTTTTTTGTTTTTTAATCAAGTTTGAATGAAAAAGATGATGACCTTATAAAAAAAAATATGACGTGAATTTGATTTGAAATTATTTGTAATAATTTTTTTTTTCAAATATTAGACATGGTTTATAATAAGTAATTGTTGTTACATTAATTATACATGTATTAATATAAAATTTTATAATAATAATTATTATTATTGAAATGTATTTTAGATTAATCATATTATGAAGTTATTGATCAATGTTTTGAATCATCTAATGCGGTTCATGATAAAAGTGAAAAAAATTAATCTACTCCACATGGTTAAATAGTAAGGATTGATTTTTTTCACCTTTGTTTTGAATATGAACCACATTAGATGGTTCAAAACATCGACCATAACTTTTTTCATTATGTTATTAATCCAAAAGACATTTCATTAACTATATAGATTACAAAAATTTAAAATTTAAAATTCTTATTATATTAAATTTATAATATTTATTATTATTAAGTTAAAAAATTATTGAAATATTAATATTAATATATTAAAAATATTATCAATATATTCTTACATTAATTATAAAATTTATGTTAGTGTTATTTTAAAACATATACAAATATACAAATATTATTATTATTATTTAATTTTAGAGTTATGATGAAGATGTATGAGTTTTTTATGTTTATTTAAGTAAGAGATTTGTCCAAATTTTTTTATATACTCTATTTTCTAAAATTTGAATTTATAAGTTTTTGAAAATATATTTAATTTCATTATTAAATTCTTTTTAATATATATAATAATAATAATAATAATAATAATGACAAAAAAAAGAGTTTTATTAAACGATAATAATAGTTACTAGCACAAAGGGGTTTATATTAAATCCAAATATTTATATTAAACAAAAGAGATTTATATTAAACCCAAGGTTTTATATTATAAATCCTATGAATAATATTGCATTGTAGGAAAATGAACCCTTAGATTAATAAACCCAATAAATATCACAAATTGATATTATAAAGCCACAAGAATAATAAACCCACATGATTAATACTAAAATCCTAGGGGATTATAAACCCAAGGGAGTAATATTAAACCCAAGAGAATAATATTATAAACCCTAGGTATATAAACCCTAACATAAATACTATAAACCCTAAAATAAACATGGTTGACGTTGTTTTACCATGTTCGATTTTCATATTGAGACAATCTTTGTCACAATGCATCATTTGACCATGGTTGAAAATGGCTGACCATGGTTGATTTTCATAGTGAGACATTCTTTGTCACATTGTGACATTGGACCATGGCTGCGTGTGGTTGACCATGATTATAAACCCAAAGGATTTATATTAAACCATAGGATTAATATTATAAACCTTATGAAGAGTATTATACCATAGGAATATGAACCTTTAAATTGATAAACCCAAAGAATTGATATTATTAACCCAACGTATTAATTCTAAAACCCAAAGGTAATATAAACCCAAGAGTTTAATCTTATAAACCGAAGGTACATAAACCCTAAGATAAATATTATAAACCTATTTGAATGATAAATCCAATGGATTAATACTAAAAGCACAAGGGATTATAAAATCAAGAGAATAATATTAAACTCAAGGGATAAATATTATAAACCCAAGGTTTATAAATAATTGAAACCCTAAAAGAAACATGGTTCACCATGGTTCATCACAGTTGATTTTCATATTGAAATAATCTTTGTCACAATGTGAAGTTAGACTATGGTTTACCATATTTGATTTTCATATTGGGACAACCTTTATCAAAATGAGACGTTGGACCATGGTTGAGCATGGTTAACTGCCATGGGTGATTTTCCTATTGAGACAATCTCTATCATAATTTGACGTTCGACCATGGTTGTCATAATGTGACGTTAGCCCAAGAGAAAATCTTTGTCACAATGTGATGTTAGAACATGGTTAACCTGGTTGATTTTCATATTAAGTCAATCCTTTTCGCAATGCGACATTGGACCATGGTTGCCCATAGTTGATGATGATCACTAGCACAACTACATTAGTAAATGTGGTTGATAAACACCGAAGGTATATATCAATCACATTATTATTATGATTATTTTCACTATTATTATGATCATTATTATTACTACTACTACTAATTAATATTATTAGTATTAATTATTATGATTATACTATTAGTACTGTTATTAAATAATATTATTAACTTATTATTATTAATCAGTATTCATTATTATTCAATATTATTAATCATTATTAATTATTAATTAATTCATTAGATAAATAATTAAATAATTCATTAATTAAATAACTAATTCATCTATTATTAAATTGAGACAATTGTGACAACCTTTGCCACAATGCGACATTGGAAAATGTTTGGCCATGGTTGTCTATGGTTTATTTCCATATTGAGATAATATTTCTCACAATGAGACGTTGGACCATGGTTAACCATGGATGACCATGGTTGTGACAATGTGATGTTGGACCAAGGGATTGATAAACCCAAATGAAATGAACCCTTAGATTGATAAACCAAAGGTATTGATATCATAAACCCAAGGGATTAATTCTAGAACCCCAAGGTATTATAAATGCAAGGGAATAATATTAAATCCAAGGGATTAATGTTATTAAGAAAAGGTATATAAACCCTAAGCTAAATATTATAAACCCAAAAGAATAATAAACCCAAGGGGTTAATATTAAAAACCCAAGGGAATAATATTAGACCTAAGGTATAAATATTAAATCCAAGGGATAAATATTATAAACCCTACAATAAACCTAGTTTACCATGGTTGACCACAAATGATTTTCATATTGACAAAATCTTTGTCATAATGCGACTTTGGACTATGGTTGACCATGATCTATTTTCATAAGAAAAGCTTTGGCACAATGTGACATTGGAAAATTCTTGAACATGGTTGATTTTCATATTGAGACAATCTTTGTCACAATGTGTTGTTGGACCATGGTTGATCATGGATGACCATGGTTTTCACAATGTGATGTTGGACAAAGACACAATTTTGGTCACAATGTGATGTTGGAAAAAGAGACAATTTGTCACAACGTGACCATGGTTACTGACCATGTTTGATTTACATATTGAGGCATTCTTTGATACTATGTGACGTGTGAACACGGTTGACCATGGTTGATTTTAATATTGAGACAATCCTTGTCATAATGCAACATTTTTTGGTTTTCATATTGAGAGAAAATTTGTCACAATGTGACATTGGACGACGATTGACCATGATTACAAACCCAATGGATTTATATTAAACCCAAATATTGATATTATAAACCCTATGAAAAATATTATACCCTAGGAATATGAATCCTTAGATTAATAAACCCAAGGGAATAATATTAAACCCAATGGTAAATCCAAGGTATATAAAACCTAAGATAAATATTATAAATCCAAGGGAATAATAAACCCAACAGATTAACACTAAAACCCAAGGGATTATAAACCCAACAAAATACTATTAAACCCAAGGGATAAATATTATAAACCCTAAAATAATCATGGTTGACCATGGTTGAGAACGGTTGATTTTCATATTTACACAATCTTTGCCACAATGTGGCATTGGACTATGGTTGACCATGATTGATTTTCATATTGAGACAACCTTTCACACAACGTGACGTTGGAAAATGGTTGGCCATGGTTGATTGAAAATCTTTCTCACAATGAGACATTGAACCATGGTTGACCATGGATAATTATTAATTAATTAATTAATAATTATTTACTATTTATTAATTAAATATTATTAATTAGTATTTATTATTATTCACTATTATAATTTATTAATTAATTCATTAAATAATTCATTTCATATTTATTAATTAATTAAATATTATTATTAACTAATTATTTATATATTATAATTAGTTATTATTGTGAATTATTATTATTATTATTGAGAGAACCTTTGGCATAATGCAACATTAGACAATGGTTGGCCAAGGTTACCATCGAAGACCATAGTTATCACAATGTGTCGTTGGACCAAGGGATATGAACCATTATATTTTTAAACCCAAGGGATTAATTCTAAAACCCCAGGGTATTATAAACATAAGGGAATAATATTAAACCTAATGGATTAAAATTAAAAAAGCACTGGAATAATATTAAACCCAAGGGATAAATATTATAAACCCAAGGTATATAAACCCTAAGATAAATATTATAAACCCTAAAATAAACATAGTTTACCATAGTTTACCATGGTTGATTTTCATATTGACAAAATCTTTGTCACAATGCGACATTGGACTATGGTTGACCATGATTTATTTTCATATTGAGACAAAATTTTGCACAATGCGACATTGGACGATGGTTGACCATGATTGATTTTCATATTGAGACAATCTTTCCCATAATGAGATGTTGGACCATGGTTGACCATGTATGACTATGGTTGTCACAATGCGACATTGGACCAAGAGACAGTTTTTGTCACAATGTGACCATTTTTATTGACCATGATTGACCATGGTTGAACATGGTTGATTTAAATATTTAGATATTCTTTAATGTGACATTGGAACATGGTTGACCATGGTTGATTTTCATATTGAGACAATCCTTGTCACAATGCGACATTGGTTGGTTTTCATATTGAGAGAATATTTGTCACAATGTGATGTTGGAACATGGTTGACCATGATTATAAACCCAATGGATTTATATTAAACCCAAAATATTAATATTATAAACCATGTGAATAATATTATACCCTATGAATATGAACCCTTAGATTAATAAGCCTAAGGGAGTAATATTAAACCCAAGGGATTTATATTACAAACCCAAGGTGTATAAAATCTAAATTAAATATTATAAGACTAAGGGAATAATATTAAAACCAGGGGATAAATAGTATAAACCCAAAAATAAACATGTTTTACCATGGTTGACCATGGTTGATTTTCATATTGATACAATCTTTGTCACAATGTGATGTTGGAATATGGTTGACCATGATTGATTTTCACATTGAGACAACCTTTGGCAGAATGAGAAATTAGAAAATGGTTTCCTATGGTTGACCATGGTCGATTTTCATATTGAGATAATTTTTCTCACAAACATTAGACTATGGTTGACCATGGATGACCATGGTTGTCACAATGTGACGTTAGACCAAGGGATTGATATACCCAAGGGATATGAACCCATAGATTTATAAACCTAAGGAATTGATGTTATAAACCCAAGGGATTAATTCTAAAACGCCAAGATATTATAAACATAAGGGAATACTATTAAACCCAAAGGATTAATATTATAAACCCAAGGTATATAAACCCTAAGATAAATATTATAAACCCAACCAGTCAATACTAAAAACCCAATGGAATAATATTAAACCCAAGAGATAAATATTATAAACCCAAGGTATATAAACCTTAAGATAAATATCATAAACCATAAAATAAACATAGTTGACCATGGTAGATTTTCATATTGACAAAATATTTGTCACAATGTGACATTGGACTATGGTTGGCCATGATTTATTTTCATATTTAGACAACCTTTGGCACAATGTGACATTGGAAAATATTTGACCAAGATTGATTTTTATATTAAGACAATATTTGTCATAATGCAACGTTGGACCATGGTTGGTTTGTACCAAGAGATAATTTTTGTCACAATATGACCATGGATATTGACCATGGTTGACCATGATTGATTATGGTTGATTTACATATTCTGAAATTATTTGACAGAATCCGATGTTGGAACATGGTTGACCACAATTGATTTTTATATTGAGACAATACATGTCACAATGTGACATTGGCTGGTTCTCATATTGAGAGAATATTTGTCGCAATGTTACGTTGGACCATGGTTGACCATGATTATAAACCCAATGGATTTATATTAGTCCTAAATATTAATATTATAAACCCTATGAGTAATATTATACCCTATGAATATTAACTCTTAGATTAACAAACCCAAGGGAATAATAAACCCAAGCGATTAATACTAAAAATTGAAGGGATTGTAAACCCAAGGGAATAATATTAAACCCAAGGGATACATATTATAAACCCAAGGTATAAAAACCCTAAGATAAATATTGTAAACCCTAAAATAAACATGGTTGACAATGTTTCACCATGTTTGATTTTCACATTGAGACAATATTTGTCACAATGCAACGTTGGACCATGGTTGACAATGGTCAACCATTTTTATTTCAAGATTTATAATATTTATATTAGGGTTTATATGCCTTCAATTTATAATATTTATCCATCGGATTTTTAGTATTAATCCCTTGAGTTTATTATCCCCATGGGTTTATAATATTTATCTTAGGGTTTATATACCTTGGGTTTATAATATTAATTCCTTGGGTTTAATATTTTCCCCTTGGGTTTATAATACCTTGGAGTTTTAGAATTAATCACTTGGGATTATCATATCACTCCTTGGGTTTATCAATATAAGGGTTCATATTCCTAGGGTATAATATTATTCAGAAGGTTTATAATATTGATCATCATCAACCATGGTCAGTTATGGTCCAATGTCACATTTTGGAAATAATTGTATTAATATGAAAATCAACCACAGTCAAACATGTTCCAACATCACATTGTGACAAAGATTGTCTCAATATTAAAATAAACCATGATCAATAACCATTATCACATTGTGACAAATATCGTCACTTGGTCTAGTGTTACATTATGACAACCATGGTCATCCATGGTCAACCATGGTCCAACATCACATTATGACAAAGATTGTCTTAATAGGAAAATCAACCATGGCCGTCAACCATGGTCCAACATCTCATTGTGACACAGGTTGTCTCAATATGAAAATCAAATTATAACTTCACATTGTGAAACAGATTGTTTCAATACGAAAATCAACCGTGGTCAACCATGGTGAACCATATTTCTTTTAGTGTTTATAATATTTAACTCAGGGTTTATATGCCTTGGGTTTATAATAATTATCCCTTGAGTTTAATATTATTCCTTTGGGTTTATAATCCCTTGTTTTTTTAGTATTAATCACCTGGGTTTATCATTCCCTTAGGTTTATAATATTTATCTTAGGGTTTATATACCTTAGGTTTATAATATTATTCCCTTGGGTTTAATATTATTCCCTTAGGTTTATATTACCTTTGGATTTTAGAATTAATCCCTTGGGTTAATAATATCAATCCTTTGAGTTTATCAACTTAAGGGTTCATATTCCTATGGTATAACACTATTCATAAGGTTTAAAATACTAATCGTAGGGTTTAATATAAATCCATTGGGTTTATAATCATGGTCAACCATGGTCAACCATGGTCCAATGTCACATTGTGACAAAGAATGTCTCAATATGAAAATCAAACATGGTAAAAAAACATCAACCATGTTTATCTTAGGGTTTATAATATTTATGTTAGGTTTTATATACATAGGTTTTATAATATTAATCCCTTGGGTTTAATATTACTCCCTTGGGTTTTTAATATTAATCCCTTGGGTTTATTATTCCCTTGGCTTTATAACATCAATTTGTTGGGTTTATTAATCTAAGGGTTCATTTTCCTACGGTGTAATATTATTCATAGGGTTTATAATATAAATCCTTGGGTTTAATATAAGTCCCTTTGGTTTATAATCATGGTCAACCATGGTTCAACGTTGGACCATGCTTCACCATGGTTGATTTTCATATTCAAACAATATATGTCACAATATGGTCAAATCTTTTCATATCGAAACAATATTTAAAATTTTTTTAATACAAAAAATAAATAAATAAATTTCATATTTAGTTACCTTCTTCAAATATAATCAATCAATATTAATTTCATTATAAATATTATTATCATTTAATAAATTTTTTTAATGTTATTATTATTTAATAATAATAATATTATTATAATTATAATAATTAATACTAATAATATTATAATTATAATAATTAATACTAATAATATTAAGTAAGAGTAGTAGTAATAATAATAATGTGATTGATATACACTTTTGACATATATCAATCACATTTATTAATATAATTGTGTTAGTTTATATATTTTTAAAAATAAAATATATGTTTTGGATTTCTATCTGCTACACCACATTTTTATGGCTATTAGAATATTTTTAAACATATTTTCATGGCTATTAGAATATTTTTAAATGTTATATGATAGGTTGAAGATTAAATATACGTTTCATGTTGTTTTCTAGTTTACATTAATGAAGCTATTGATGGATTTATTTTCGAATGTTTCACCATACTCAATACATTCGAACTAATACTGGTGTGAACCATGACGAGTCAATTTTTTTTTAGGGTGATATAACATCAGAGTTTTTAATCGACGAATGCAAGTGGAAGAGATATATAATTAGATCTTTTAATCAACAAATGCAAATGAAATATTTAGTGAAGGTATATACGCGTGGGTGGACTTGGTACGACATAATAGAATTATGTGGATATTCAAAATTTAAATATTGATTGAATGAGATACAAGTCTTAGTATCAATATTGTGTAACATGCCAACCATTCAATTCCAATTTTTTTTTTTTTTATCCTTAGTATTTTTTATATTTCATGTAATGGAAAAATATATCATAATTTAGTTATCAAATCAATTGTGGGGACATTCATCACTAGTTGTTATCAACGAATTTAGGTTGAGTTATCATCGTTATTTAAGGAAAACCATGCTATCTAAATTAACCTATTTGTAGTATGTAAGGGGGCATAATTTCACTCTTGTGAGATGCCTCTAGGTCTTGGGCCGTTAACCCATTACTTTACATTCGAGGAAGACGAACTCTTAGTCCAAAAAAATAGTTTGTATATATTTATTTATATACATATATATAATAAATATTTCATAAAATATTTAATGGATTTTGAACAAGTTATATATATGTTTATGAGAAATTTGTAAAATCATGTAAGGGATTTTTTTAATGGATTGAATGAAGTTATGTAAACAAATTTAAAAAACATGAAATTATATGAGAAAACACATAATTTTATATAATTGTGAATTAGGAAGATATCTTAAATTATTTATTTGACGAATTTGTGAAAAGCTAAGTAAATGGTTAAAAAATCTAATAATATCATGTAAATGGTTTTTTAAGTATGTGTAATAAGGTATCATCTTAATGGAAATAAAAAAACTTCTAATTGATTTTGAATCCATTTATACTAAATTCGTAACTTATCATTTTAACTGTTAAATTATTGGGGGTTGAGTTTTTTCACGTGTTGTTTTGTGAAAGTTATGATGTTTTTGATGGATTACCGTGTGTTTATGTTTTAGAATGCCATTTTATATAGGAGTGATGGATTTGTGAATAGTAATGTAAATGTTTGAGAAAATTGAAATTCTAAGTGGATGGAATTTTGATGAGTGAGAGTGAAATTTTGAGAAGTATGCAATCAATTTAAGTAATTTTTTTAAAGGATTTGTAAAAATATTTTGCCACATAAACATAACAAATATTTTGATGAAATTTTATAAAGTAAGAAGTGATTTTAATATTTTCTTTTTAATATTTGTAAGAGAGAATCATCACATATGAGTAATAAATTTATGATGGAATTGTGAAACTATCGTACTTGTTACATTGAAGGTGTTTTATATGGGAGAGTTCCCCATCGATCTTAGTCGTGTATCAGTAGTGAATCCAATGGTGACAAATAATGATAAAAAGTATAGTTTGTTAATATAATTAAAATTACTCCTTTAATTTTTAAATCACTATGTTATGACATGCTACTTAATTCCTTTGGACCATAGATCAGTGCATTCGACTGCATTGATTAGACAACTACATTTTGCACTTATCATTAGTCTTGTAAACCACATTAAACAAAAAACATCACACAAACACGCTTCTGGAGGTAGAATCGACACTAGCTACCTTGCATGGAACTCTTTCATGCCTTGAGAATTAAATGTTTTACATCCATAACTTCAGGTCCATCCTTATGTCACCAACATCCAATGGTTTAAAATCCCTACTCATGTCTACTTAACAAACTAATTCAATGAGAAAACAACTAATGAGGAAAAGAAAGCCTCTGTTTTCTTCCATTATATAACTCCTTTGTCATCCTTGGTCAACGACTACATGAAATTACTCCCCGAATCTTGGCTGGTTCATAGTAAAACTTAAAGAGCCATGTGCATTCACAAATCATCCATTAATAATAAAAAATATAAAAGAGTTGAATATATGATACCATGCTACAAGAGAATTGTGGATTATGAGGCAAGAGTGTATCCTTGATTGCTTACTTGGCTTGAGAGACATCGACGGGTTAGTCAAACTCAAAGATGGCATGCACACAGAGTGAACATTCCATAGTGTTGAGAAAGTGGTCCGTCAAACTCACAGAGGCATTAATTCACAAATCATTCCCTCAAACTCATTGTGATATTGCATGGCCACTAGCTGGAATGAATTGGGTGTGATGGAAAGAAAACAATGTGTGAATAGAAATGGAGGCAACTTGTAGTCTCAATGTGAGGGTTGGCTAGAAATGAAGTGTATGGCGAACACTTATTTCAGATAAGTGTATGACGAACACTTATTTCAGATAGAACTGGAGACATGTAGTATTCCATTGAATTCATAGATAGGTAAGAGTAAAGATTTATAAGCACCATTAAGCCTAATGTAAAATAGAATAGTATTGTAACTCAATCTAACCCTCTTTAAAAAATTGCCTACCTGTTTAAATCCTACTTTACATGAACCTTTATCATGTTACTACTAGCCTTGTTTTGTATCTCAAAATCCATTTTCACTATGCTAACCAACCCTTGACATTTAACCCCTACCCCCATATTTTAAACTCTCTTATAAAAATCAATCTTTCCATGAAACATTGAAGCACAACAATGATATTAACCACATTTAAATAATTTGAAGGTTGTTTTTTGATAACAATAATGAGCAATATTAAATTAATATTGCATATCAATAAAAAAAAATCTATATTAATATAAATACTATTATATATTTGTCTTATTATAGAACAATATTATCAATCACATATTAATATGCACATATATATTTAATATTAATTTAAGTAATAATCATATTAATTTAAATGATTAACATTACTAACTAAATATCATTAACTGTCATATACAAGTCAATAAATAATGATGCCCACAAAAAGGAAAAGATATCCATTAAAAAAGGGAAATATATGATAAAAAAATGCCTTATACTAAAGATACTTAAGATATGGTTATGTTAACAGGTATTCTTTTAATAACATATTTATCACTTAATCTTACCTACGTAAATACCGGTAAAAATCATGCCATGTCTTGTAAATCAATCTTATGCTTATACTCAACTCAATAGAAGGAAAGTGAATATTTAAATTATATCGTGTCGAAATGAAATCGATATGATTTTTCACCATAGAATTAAATAATCTTTTACCTTTGGATTTAATTAGAGAGCATTTTCTAAAACTTAAACCCTCACTCTAAACATCTCAACAATCTTGTGATTAATATAAATTTCAAAAATCATATATTTGTTTTATTAAAATTTATAAAATATTATTATATTGGTATGCGTGAAACCCTTATTTATCAGCACGTGAATCATATTAGATCAAAACGAAAGCAAAGCTTAATTTTTTTAAGCCTTATAGAAATACTATTTAATAAATATACACAAGACCAAACATCCCAACTTTCAAACAAAGTCTTCTGTCTCCTCACATTTTGATGACATCATATTTGGTTTATTCTTAAATCATGTTTTAAAATCGATTTTATCAAACTTTATATATATTATTGTATCTGTCGCTGCAGGTCACTACACATCAGGTTTTTTCTGATTGTGACATTAATTTACTTTGATTAGACATATGTTTTCAATTTTTTTTTATATTTTTGCCATGGTTCAACAATAAGATTTATTATTCTTTATTTATTTTATTTATTTTAATTTGTTTTTCTGGGATTCCATTGGTTGCAAAATTCAACATGTTATTGCAAATTTCATAGATATTTGTGCAGACTACTCCATCTATGATGGCTGCTGTTCGATATGGCACTGTTGGATATGGAGCAAGCTAGATCTAAGGAGGAGAGTTGTTAGAATTATACACCCTAAATTCGTGATAGTACTGACGGCGAACTTTTCAAGGCATGTAATCAATTACAAATATCAGCTTCGGATACCATACCATGCGGTTTTGGTGGCATCATTAACCCAATTCTGAGCAGGCCTTAAATGCAGTCCATTATGGTCATAAATGTGGATAGATATCGATAAATTTAACTTGGGTATATTCATAGACTTAAACATTAACAGTTGTAACGTTAAAACTAATATAATATGCTGGTAAGATGAAATTTATGAACTATGAGTTCGATAAATCAACGGATGATATTAAAAGTTGGTGTATGGTTGATTTAATTTATATATAAATTAATGATGGCATGCCCACATTCTAAAACCACTTTTTCAATTCTCTGTGCATATAAGTTTCATTCCCACATTTTCAATCCAATACAAATCTACAATTTGGCAGTGTAACATCCCATTTTCTGAGCTGGAAAGTTAAATAAATGGGTTCTTTAACATTTATTTATTGAATTGCAATTGCAAAGTTCTTTTTGTTGTTGCGGTTAAGTGTCTTGTTGATGTGGGAGATTGCGATGCGATCGTAATCTCAAGTTACAATGATGCAGAAATTCTGCTAGAAAGCAAATCCCGCATATAAGAACACAACTGCTTCACGAACCCTGAGAATGCTCAAGGTTTCTACAATAAAATCATGGAAAACATCCAACTCAATTAAACATGAAGGTGAAAAAGAGCCATACAAATCAACTCCCTTAACTATATTAAAATTCTGTGGCCAGATATTACATTGGGCGGCCTCTTGGCTCTTGGCCCTTTAAACCACTCCTCACTCACTCCACTCTTAACTATCTTAGCTCTTCAACTCTTCAAGTGTGTTCTCCTCACAAAAACCACTCATATTTATACATAAATAATGAATTTAATTCACTCCAAAAATCTCTCCACCTAATCCTCAACTAAATCTAATTTAAATACATTTTAGGTGTGGACTCAACAAAGTCCCGTACATAGAATTCCTACTCCCTAATTTTTCTACCTAATTCTATTTTCTCTCATATCCTTTTAATTAATAAAATAATATTTACAAAAATCCTCACTTTTATAATTTATCTCCTATTTTATTAAAAATAACAAATTAATTAATAAAACAATTAAAATTTCACACCCCCCTTTATTACATATTTAAAAATGAAAATTGGCCTTGATGCTCCTGCATCAGATTCCCAAGGTTGAAATTAATCATGATCGCTTGATCATGTGTTCAGATCTGTTTTTGCCTAGATCCCATATCTTGTGTTGTAACTTTCCACTTGTCGCTGCTTCTGTCTGTTGTTCTTCTCCAGGTTTCCACACTTTATGGTGCATCGCCCCACTGACTATGCTTTCACAATCTTCTGATGTCTTTATTTTGCTGCTTTTTCTTTGTTTTACTGCTGCTGGCCTCTTTCGGGATACTTTCATCATCATCCACCTCATCAGTTCAATTTCTCTGTCTAATAGATTTTATCCAGCATCTGCAATAAAACCTGTACTCACAAAACAATTGTTAGAATAAAAAACATAAGGCTTCAGTGCCCCTTCCACTTTTGGCAACATTTCAGTATGCTACTCTGAAACTCCCTTGTCCATCAGCACATCAATATGCTGATTCAAATCCTCTGTGAGACTATCAGTTAGTCCCTCCTCCACATCATCTATTTGAAAAATATTTCCCTGTTCTGTGTCTTTCAGTAACTCTTCCTGAACATAGATCCTCTGCTTTTCCAACTCTCTCCTCTGAAGATCTAACTTTCTGTATAACTTAACAATCTCAACTGGAGTAGAACTCGAAAATTTTACACAAATTTCCATACCTTCAATTGTTGTTGACCAATCATCAGATGGTCCTTCTTCCCCCGCTTCAATATTCTGCTGAATATTTCCATAAGACCCCTCCGTCTTCATTTCTTCCTGAGATCTTGCTACCTCATCATCATTCTGAACAAATTTCAGATTCAACTCTTCTTCTTTAACAAACTTCAAAGTTTGTTCAACATCCTGTGATATACCTGTCATCACATACAAATCATTAGTCTTAAAAACATAAGACCTTGTGATCTCACTGAATGCTTCAGTTGACATCTCCCTTTGTTGTTCTAAATCCTTCATTTGATTCAGTTCTTCTGTAGATTTCCCTTCAGTCTTATCACTAACTTCATTCTCCCTTTGGAAATCTTCCTGAATTTTCCTGGTTTCAACATCATTACATTGTAAAATTCTGTCAGTAATCCCATTAATCAAATACACTTGTTTACCTCCTTGGAATTTTCCTTCAGCATTTCCACTTTGTTCCTGCTCCATAACAGCTTCGACTTGTTGTCTTACACCAAACAAGAAGTAATTTGGGGTTTCTTCCTGTTGTAACCAATCACCACATTCCTTCTCTGAAAGGAATTCTCTACCAGACTTTACCTCAAGAACTTCATTCTCCTTCGTGATAGTTCCATCAGAGTGTTCACCGTCTTTCGCACATCCTGAAAACATACATAAACTTTGAGAAAAATTGCAAGGCTTCATAGCCTCACCTGTTTCTCTTACAAACACATATTCAGATGCTTCTGAACTATCCCCATAGTTCATGAGATCTTCCTCATTGATCTCGTCACCCAGAATTTCGCCATGTTCCGAGCCACAAATGGAAACATCCATTTCTAACTCAGCCTCTCTGAGTTCTTCACAACTCAGCATCTGCTTGAGCTTCCTCAACTCATCCATCAACTGTATGTTTACCTGCTTTTCCCTTCTTGCATGTAGCTTCTTCCACTTCACCTTCTTTCTCATGGTCCAACCGTGTGTCTGGTTCCTCACATTTTCCTACAACAACTTCATTAATAATTCAAGGTGAATTTTTATCTCGGCCTTCTCCCGCTCATACTCTTCATCAGATCTCTGAAAAGGACTATCAACAGTCATCTTCCCCTCCTTTGTGAACTGCATCTGTTCACGTGTGGACTTCATTTAAGCCACTTCCCCGCAATCCTTCGCACTTGTCATTCATCAAAATACAACTTCTCCTGCTGCGCTTGGATTCTCTTTATCCTGGGACCAATCCCTGGAAACCTCTTGCTACAATTTGCTCCAAAAAACACCTTAGCATGCATGTGTTATTTGATAGTAACCCAAAGGGCTGCAAACCCACATTCACACTCTTAGATGTATATAAAAATGCATCTCGATGAATTCCCAAATAACTTTAAATCTGCAACCTCAACAATCCCAACAATTTGGCAATCTACACGAAAGCAAAATTTGATCTTATGGTTATTACAAAGCAAACCATCTCCTTGCGGAAGCTCATTTCTCAACAGTGATTATAAACCCATATAACTCAAACCCATCTCATGAATTTAAATCAACTATTTGAATTTTAAATAATTCAAATATAAGCTCCCCTTTCCCTTATAAGACTTTGATCCACACATATCATTGCAATGGAATCCCAAAACCCATATTAACATATGTTCCATTCAATCTTTGACTTTCCATTTGTAAACTTCATTCAAAGCCCAATACAATAATGAATCACAGCTTTATCATCAAACATTTATGTCCACAGCTTGCCATCACATTCCACAAATCAAAGGTTATAAAACATTTTAAGAAACCAACAACCACTTGGTTTCCATATCATTCCAATGTTCAACACATTTAAACGTTGGCTCATACCTCATTCAATGACCCAATTCAAAGGAATTCCGACCTCGATACAAATCTCACCGCTACGTCCATTAGATGTTCGGCTTCCATTTTACTGCTGTTCAAATTCATTGATTCCACCAGCCCTACACCATCGTTGGGTCATTCTTTTTTGATTTTGATTCATGCTCTTCAACGCTAACATATCTGCATCTTTCATAAAAATATTAACGCATTCAAAGAACATCTGATGCGCTCTCCATAAAAAGTTAAAACTTCATTGATTCTCTGCTGAATTAATCATACAAAGGTTTAGGCCACTAAATATTCAAATTTTAACAAAATTTCTGTGTTGGAATTTGACCAAATCGACATCGATTTAGTGAATCGAACCCCACGATATTTATATAAGATTTTATCAAGAAAAATTGACTTCTGAAAAGACCAGAATAACCATTCAGATCCCTCAATAGTATAATAATTCAGGAATTTGAAGAGAATCGAACTCACTTAAAACAAACTCATACCAATCACCCGATGTAGAAATTTTTCATCTGGTCTAGATAAAGACTGAAAATGCAATTGAATTATGAAAAATACGCAACAATTCACACTGCTCCTTGAATCGATCAAAGCCACATACCTGTAGCTCCACAATCAGCATTCAAACTCTGCGTGCATTCATCAGTTATCCTCGATCCCTTTAACAACATTTCTGATTTATATGACCATCACAGCAAACAACCCAAATGTTCATACAACAACAAACCAAGCGTTCATATCAACCATCTCACCAAGGAATCGATGGCTATAACATTCATATTGTTTATCCCAGCAAAGAACCCAAACTTCAATCGATTATCACAGCAAAGAACCAAACTTCATATCGACCAATCCAGCAAACAATCGATGGCTATACATATTCATTTATCACAACAAAGAACCCAACTCAACAATAAATGAAATTGTATTGACTGATGGAAATCTCATTGACTACTTTGTTGAACGTGGATCAATCCTGCGCTATTCCTCTACCTCATGGCCATTCGTAATGCGCTGCATTCATTCTTATCGTAGGCTATCAATATGAACTCTATTAATACATCGACCATCACGCAACATAATTTATAATGAACACCCAAATTTCAATACTATTGAAATTCGTATTGATTTCTGGCATCGACTATTTCTTTAGACATTGCAGCTTATGTCCAGACCATCAACAATTTATCACAGATTCTAAAGATTCGTTACCTTCAATTGCAGTGTCCTTAGGCTAATGGAGTTTGCCTTCTTTATGCGCGCTGCCTTTGATAGATTGTGCCACTCTTTAACGCTAATCATTACCATTGCTTAATGCTCTTAAATGCTCAAATCAAACTGCCGAATCAAGACTTACAACCCCATGCCTTCACACAACTGCAACTCTTATAATTTAGCCTTTCGTGTGAACCAAAACTCAACGCAGAGTTACTTCCCTGCCTGCATTCCATATCCACGCACGCAACTCATGAATTTAAGACTGCCACATACTCTTCAATCGCAGGCAAATCGTTCCACTGCTCGACGCAGATCCTCCACAAAACGTTGTCTCTGTGACTTTCATCGCATACTTCAGCTTCCGGCAAACCGTTTCATTACTTCAACGCTTTTCAGTTCCGATCTTTCCCTTGAAATCACATTTCTTCAACGCTGCAAACTTAATTTAATATAATCTATAGGTAATTGACCCCTTGAAAAAAACAAAACAGAAGTTTCCAGGCCCTTCGAAAAGGCGCAAAACGCACTGAACTTAATCACTGCCAGTACCAATGTCAGCTCTCAAGCGTTGTATATACAATGTGTATGTGTGATTCCAGGGCATCCTCATCTCATTGTGCTCTGCACAACACGCTGTTAGTTTGTCTCTGCGCCTATCACCTGCAATATATCAGTCACTCATACAAATATATTGAAAATCGAATTATATTCAGAAATATATGTATGAGCGATCATAACATTGCATGGGCTAATAAGCATTAACTGTCCCTCACTGCAATTTCAATATATACTTCAGATTCTCTCACACAATCTATCCATATATTCAAAACAAATATCCTTTCCCACTCTGATACCAAAAATGATTCAGGAATTCTGCTAGAAAGCAGATCCCGCATATAAGAACACAACTGCTTCACGAACCCTGAGAATGCTCAAGGTTTCTACAATAAAATCATGGAAAACATCCAACTCAATTAAACATGAAGGCGAAAAAGAGCCATACAAATCAACTCCCTTAACTATATTAAAATTCTGTGGCCAGATATTACATTGGGCGGCCACTTGGCTCTTGGCCCTTTAAACCACTCCTCACTCACTCCACTCTTAACTATCTTAGCTCTTCAAATCTTCAAGTGTGTTCTCCTCACAAAAACCACTCATATTTATACATAAATAATGAATTTAATTCACTCCAAAAATCTCTCCACCTAATCCTCAACTAAATCTAATTTTTAGGTGTGGACTCAACAAAGTCCCGTACATAGAATTCCTACTCCTAATTTTGCTACCTAATACTAATTTCTCTCATATCCTTTTAATTAATAAAAGAATATTTACAAAATCCTCACTTTTATAATTTATCTCCTATTTTATTTAAAAATAACAAATTAATTAATAAAACACTTAAAATATCACACCCCCCTTTATTACATATTTAAAAATGAAAATTGGCCTTGATATCACCCGCATCCATGATGTAACCACCCGTTTAGAGCACGTCACGATCGATTGGCGCAATCGCAATCACAATCGCAAATATATATTAATTGCCCTCCGCTTAATCCAAGGTCTACAAAGCTGTGGTCCCACAGACCACGCGGCAGGATTGTATTGAATCGCAAGCGTTTTTTTTAATGGCCCGATTGTTATGTTGAGTTCTGGACCCAACGTCATTTTATGGACTCGATTTAATTGTTTATCACGCGTCCAAATGGACCTGTAGCCAAAACTCTCTGGCGGACGCGATATGGTTTTATGCGATGGATTGGATAATCCATCGCGCGCACAAAAGATGATGTCACAACTCCAATTTTGTAACGCAAAAAACTCCAATTCATTTTGGTTGATAAATGGTTAAAAAGTAAAGCGACCAGAGATGTATTGTATAGTTTTATATTTGATTTTAATGTTGTTATATATATTATACTGTTGTGATCGAAGTTATTTTTATGTTGTACTATTTCCAAATATATGTTTAAGGTTTGTTTAAACCTTAGCTTATGTAATATAACGTATCGCATTGTAATAGGGCCCCACAAGACTTATTTTTAAGTTTAGTTTTATTTTTAATATATTTATTTTATGTTAATATGAAAACTCATTTGTTAATTACTCGAATAAATACTCGAATACCGTAATTACCTTGGCTCCACATCTATTAACATATGCTAATGTATTAGCGACTCAGCCTTACTACCTCACACCATCCACAACGTATTAACATATATCACGCCTTAGAGTATTATAATAAAACCTTCGATCAAGTGATAGCGCATATAAATGCCTGGGTCCCACAGCTTATTAACCCAACATTAATACATAATAATAAAGATTCCAGCCATAGACATACTTTATATGAAAAATCAATCACACAACATATACAACCGCATATAATCCATTAACTCGACCCAAAACTTTAACAACTCAACACGACTATTTCAACAATAAAGCGGGGCCCAACAATTAACTTACCTGACGTTAACGATCTCGCCCATCCAACGGCTAATGGAGCATTGTGTTGGCTCGGATGATCCAACAATCCTCAAAATCCTATTATTACAAAATCCTCACTTTTATAATTTATCTCCTATTTTATTTAAAAATAAAAAATTAATTAATAAAACAATTAAAATGTCACACCCCCCTTTATTACATATTTAAAAATGAAAATTTCCCTTGATGCTCCTGCATCAGACTCCCAAGGTTGAAATTAATCATGATCGCCTGATCATGTGTTCAGATATGTGTATGCCTGGATCCCATATCTTGTGCTGTAACTTTCCATTTGTCGCTGCTTTTGTCTGTTGTTCTTCTCCAGGTTTCCACACTTTATGCTGCATCGCCCCACTGACTATGCTTTCACAATCTCCTGTTGTCTTTCTTTTGCTGCTTTTTCTTTGTTTTACTATTGCTGGCCTCTTCCGTGATACTTTCATCATCATCTGACTCATCAGTTCAATTTCTCTGTCTAATAGATTTTCTCTAGCGTCTGCAATAAAACCTGTACTCACAAAACAATTGTTAGAATAAAAAGCATAAGGCTTCAGTGCCCTTTCCGCTACTGCTGGCAACATTTCAGTATGCTGCTCTGAAATTCTCTCCTCTATCAGCTTCATCAGTATCTTTGATTCCAGTTCCTCTCTGTGAGACTATCGAGTTAGTCCCTCCCCTCCACATCATACATTTGAGAAATTTTTTCCACGTACATGTATTTAAGTAAATTTTCTGAACATAGATCCTCTGCCTTTCCAACTCTCTCCTTTGAAGATCTAACTTCCGATATAATTGAACAATCTCAACTGGAGTAGAACTCAGAAATTTTACACAAATTTCCATACCTTCCTCTGTTGTTGACCAATCATCAGATGGTCCTTCTTCCCTCGCTTCAATATTTTGCCGAATATTTCCATAAGACCCTTCTGTCTTCATTTCTTCCTGAGATCTTGCTATCTCAGCATCATTCTAAAAAAAATTCAGATTCAACTCTTCTTCTTTAACAAACTTCAAAGTTTGTTCGACACTCTGTGATGTACCTGTAATCACACACCAATCATTAGTCTTAAACACATAAGACCTTGTGATCTCACTGAATGCTTCAGTCGACATCTCCCTTTGTTGTTTTGAATCCTTCATTTGATTCAGTTCCTCTGTAGATTTCCCTTCTGTCTCATCACTACTTCCATTCTCCCTCTGGCAATCCTCCTGAAATTTCCTGGTTTCAACATCATTACATTGTAAAATTTTTTCAGCAATCTCATTAAACAAATACACTTGTTTACCTCCTTGGAATTTTCCTTCAACATTTCCACTTTGTTCCTGTTTCATGACAGCTTCGACTTGCTGTATTACCCCAAGCAAGAAGTCATTTGTGATTTCTTCCTGTTGTAACCAACCAACCCATTCCTTCTCTGAAAGGAATTCTCTACCAAAATTTACCTCAAGAACTTCATTCTCTTTCGTGACAGTTCTATCAGACTGTTCACCACCTTTCGCACATCCTGCAAACATACATAAACTGTGAGAAAAATTGCAAGGCTTCATAGCCTCATATGTTTCTCTCGCCATCACCTCTTCAGATGCTTCTAAACTATCCCAATAGTTCATGAGATCTTCCTCACTGATCTCTTCATCCAGAATTTCGCCATGTTCTGGGCCACAAATGGAAACATCCATTTCTAACTCAGCCTCTCTGATTTCTTCACAACTCAGCATCTGTTCGAGCTTCCTCAGCTCCTCCATCAACTGTATGTTTACCTGCTTTTCCCTTCTTGCGTGTAGCTTCTGCCACTTCACCTTCCTTTTCATGGTCCAACCATGTGTCTGGTTTCTCATATTTTCTTGCAACAACTTCATTAACAATTCCAAGTGAATTTTTATCTCAGCCTTCTCCCATTCATACTCTTCATCAGATCTCTGAAAATGACTATCAACAGTCATCTTCCCCTCCTTTTTGAACTGCATCTGTTCACGTGTGAACTTCATTTAAGCCACTTCTCCTCAATTCTTCGCACTTGTCATTCATCAAAATGCAATTTTCCTGCTGCGCTTGGCTTCTCTTTGTCTTGGGACCAATCCCTGGTAACCTCTTGCTACAATTTCTTTATAACAACACTTTACTTTTACATGTGTTACAAATAATTCTTTGGGTGTCCCTAGTAGCGGAAAAACCTGCTAAACTCACAATCCCACTTTCTATGTGCATATAAAAATGCATTACAAACAATTGCCCATATAAATTTAAATCTGCAACTTCAACAATCCCAATAATATGGCAATCTACATGAAAACAAAATTTGATCTCATGGTTATTATAGACCAACCCATCTCCTTGCGGAAGCTTATTTTTATCATAATGGTTATAAAACCATATAACTCAAACCCATCTCATGATTTAATCACTATTTGAATTTACATAATTCAATCATATAGCTCCCTTTTCCATAGACTTTGATCCACATATCATTGCAATGGAATCCCAAAACCCATATTAACATATGTTCCATTCATGTGAATACTCAATATTTGACTTTTGCCTTTGTAAACTTCATTCAAAGCCCAATACAATAATGAATCACAGCTTTATCATCAAACATTTATGTCCACAGCTTGCCATCACATTCCACAAATCAAAGGTTATAAAACATTTTAAGAAACCAACAACCACTTGGTTTCCATATCATTCCAATGTTCAACACATTTAAACGTTGGCTCATACCTCATTCAACGACCCAATTCAAAGGAATTCCGACCTCGATACAAATCTCACCGCTACGTCCATTAGATGTTCGGCTTCCATTTTACTGCTGTTCAAATTCATTGATTCCACCAGCCCTACACCATCGTTGGGTCATTCTTTTTTGATTTTGATTCATGCTCTTCAACGCTAACATATCTGCATCTTTCATAAAAATATTAACGCATTCAAAGAACATCTGATGCGCTCTCCATAAAAAGTTAAAACTTCATTGATTCTCTGCTGAATTAATCATACAAAGGTTTAGGCCACTAAATATTCAAATTTTAACAAAATTTCTGTGTTGGAATTTGACCAAATCGACATCGATTTAGTGAATCGAACCCCACGATATTTATATAAGATTTTATCAAGAAAAATTGACTTCTGAAAAGACCAGAATAACCATTCAGATCCCTCAATAGTATAATAATTCAGGAATTTGAAGAGAATCGAACTCACTTAAAACAAACTCATACCAATCACCCGATGTAGAAATTTTTCATCTGGTCTAGATAAAGACTGAAAATGCAATTGAATTATGAAAAATACGCAACAATTCACACTGCTCCTTGAATCGATCAAAGCCACATACCTGTAGCTCCACAATCAGCATTCAAACTCTGCGTGCATTCATCAGTTATCCTCGATCCCTTTAACAACATTTCTGATTTATATGACCATCACAGCAAACAACCCAAATGTTCATACAACAACAAACCAAGCGTTCATATCAACCATCTCAGCAAGGAATCAATGGCTATAACATTCATATTGTTTATCCCAGCAAAGAACCCAAACTTCAATCGATTATCACAGCAAAGAACCAAACTTCATATCGACCAATCCAGCAAACAATCGATGGCTATACATATTCATTTATCACAACAAAGAACCGAACTCAACAATAAATGAAATTGTATTGACTGATGGAAATCTCATTGACTACTTTGTTGAACGTGGATCAATCCTGCGCTATTCCTCTACCTCATGGCCATTCGTAATGCGCTGCATTCATTCTTATCGTAGGCTATCAATATGAACTCTATTAATACATCGACCATCACGCAACATAATTTATAATGAACACCCAAATTTCAATACTATTGAAATTCGTATTGATTTCTGGCATCGACTATTTCTTTAGACATTGCAGCTTATGTCCAGACCATCAACAATTTATCACAGATTCTAAAGATTCGTTACCTTCAATTGCAGTGTCCTTAGGCTAATGGAGTTTGCCTTCTTTATGCGCGCTGCCTTTGATAGATTGTGCCACTCTTTAACGCTAATCATTACCATTGCTTAATGCTCTTAAATGCTCAAATCAAACTGCCGAATCAAGACTTACAACCCCATGCCTTCACACAACTGCAACTCTTATAATTTAGCCTTTCGTGTGAACCAAAACTCAACGCAGAGTTACTTCCCTGCCTGCATTCCATATCCACGCACGCAACTCATGAATTTAAGACTGCCACATACTCTTCAATCGCAGGCAAATCGTTCCACTGCTCGACGCAGATCCTCCACAAAACGTTGTCTCTGTGACTTTCATCACACACTTCAGGTTCCGGCAAACCGTTTCATTACTTCAACGCTTTTCAGTTTCGATCTTTCCCTTGAAATCACATTTCTTCAACGCTGCAAACTTAATTTAATATAATCTACAGGTAATTGACCCCTTGAAAAAAACAAAACAGAAGTTTCCAGGCCCTTCGAAAAGGCGCAAAACGCACTGAACTTAATCACCGCCAGTACCAATGTCAGCTCTCAAGTGTTGTATATACAATGTGTATGTGTGATTCCAGGGCATCCTCATCTCATTGTGCTCTGCACAACACGCTGTTAGTTTGTCTCTGCGCCTATCACCTGCAATCTCGATCCTCCTTCATCCATCACATGAAAATCATGATTATATTCGAGAAATATGCTTATGGCTTGATCATAACAACATAGGCTAATAAGCATTAGCCATTATCTTCAACGATTTCAATATATATGATTCTCTCACACAATCTATCCATATATTCCAGCTCCATCCTTTCCTAAATGCAAAAATGATTAGCGGGAGTGCATAGGCAGTCAAAAGCATATAAGAACTGTTGCTTACGAACCACAGTATAGTTTCTACAATAAAATCATGGAAAACATCCAGATCAATTAAAAATGAAGGCGAAAAAGAGCCATACAAACCAACTCCCTTAACTATATTGAAATTCTGTGGCCAGATATTACATTGGGCACCCTCTTGGCTCTTTGCCCTTTAAACCGCTCCTCACTCACTCCACTCTTAACTATCTGAGCTCTTCAACTATTCAAGTGTGTTCTCCTCACAAAAACCACTCATATTTATACATAAATAATGAATTTAATTCATTCCAAAATTCTCTCCACCTAATCCTCAACTAAATATAATTTAAATTCATTTTAGGTGTGGACTCAACTAAGTACCGTACATAGCATTCCTACTCCCTAATTTTGCTACCTAATTCTATTTTCTCTCATATCCTTTTAATTAATAAAAGAATATTTACAAAATCCTCACTTTTATAATTTATCTCCTATTTTATTTAAAAATAACAAATTAATTAATAAAACAATTAAAATGTCACACCCCCCTTTATTACATATTTAAAAATGAAAATTGGCCTTAATGCTCCTGCATTAGGTTCAACCGAAGTGCTTCTCAGATGCTCATTAGGAGATTCGGAAGGGATGAGGGCATGGACTTAATCTCTCTCAATGAAGTTCCTTCTTGTTCTATCTCTTCAATAGTTTAGCTATAGTATACTTAGTTCTCCATGTTCAGCTAGCTTATGTAAGGAGAGATAGCTTCTTTTTATAGAGGAAAACGAGGAGGTTAGGATCCCTACAAAGGTGGAAGGGAGGCCTATCCTTTAGGAGGTTCCCACAAGAGGTGGAAACCATAAACTAAATGATGGAGTCTGTGGTTATTCAATCCAACCACTCCGAATGACTCATCCTCGGACTTGTTAGAGTGGAATCTCCACCTCTATTTTTATAAAAGATTCCATAAAAATCTTGGTGCGGGAGGCTAACTGGGACAGAGCATCCATTGGTGTGGGGTCTAGTGTTAATCTCATTCATTGGTGCGAGGGAATAACTGGCTACTTGCGCCAAGGCAAAAACATGGGTTTCTGAAGCTCTGCTCAGGGAATTGTCAACAGAAAGAATATTGCTCTCATGTAAAGGGATGTAGTGATGATATTTGCAAGGCATGACACTCCTTATTAGTCATAGAAATGGCCCTTGAATGTGCGAGATGGGAATTGCAAGGATAGTGACAAAATGCTGAGTAAAAGATGCCCCTTAAAGCATGAGGTCTGAGAGAGAGGGAGGGGCGAAATGCTTTATGATAACGCGTTCAAACTAAACATTGTTGTCGAAAAACCTTCAGTTACGAATACAACTTGTTAGCCCCCTATAAATTTTCGACAAGCAAATAAGGGGCTAAGATGTTTCTGAGCCTTCAAGGAATGCATTTCCCCGGAAAACACATCATCCTTGAAGCCTCCTTGTGCCTTATGTCCTCTGATAAATTCCCTTCTGCTGATTCCCATCATAAAGCCTCTCTATTTGTGAAGAGATGACCAAAGTCCCCCTTTTCCCTCTTATTTCATTCCCCTAAGCCTTTGTTTTCTATCCCCTTTGTCTCCCCTTCTTTTTCCCCACTTGCCTTTCATTTCCCCTCAAAATCCCCTTTAAATTCTTTCCCCTACCCTTTGTAGGCCATCTTCCCCTTTGTTCCCTTATTACTTCCCTTCCTAACCTTCATATCACTTTAAAGGGACAAATACCCACTTTCCTATCTTACTACAGGCCTTGGACACCTCTTCCCCTCTTTTCCGACTTCCATCACGTTATAAACCATATTAATACAAAATATGCGTTTATAGCCTTCCCCCTTGCATACCCCGCTTGTTTGTTATAAAATTTATTATAAATTTTATATCACATTATATAACCGCTGCCTATTGCAAGTCACGCATCACAGTTTCGTTCGCTTGTTCATTGGATCCATTGCAAATATTTGCGATGCGACCATCGATCGATCGCATAATCGCACCGTCGCATTATCGCATTCTCACTTGTCCGTTCGAGTGATCCATCCCAAATATTTGCGATGCGATCCGATCGCGTCACAAATCCTCCACCGTTGATTCCCATGTGAACCCAACCGTCATCGCATTCCCAATCGTTTCCCCTTCCTCGATCGCAATCGCAAATTATAAGTATGTGATCCCCCCTCGTCCATCGCGACTTCAATTCCCCGCCTAAATCTTGGCCAACCATTGGGTTTAAGATCCAACGGCTCGAAGCAAATCGCCACCCGCCTGCGGCTGGGTTCCTCCTCATTGCATGTCACTGCCTTCCCTTCGCATTCCTTTGCGTTTTGTCACCATTGTTTGGTGAAAGCCTCCATTCCATCGCCGTGCTATCATATTTTTCGCCCTCCGCTCCACCGATCTTCCATTGCATCGATTTTCCTCACACAGTTGTGATTTTTTCTGCAGAGTACAAGGGTTGAAATGCCACCATAACTGCACAGTATGGAGGCGACCGCAAGCTTTCCACTGTCAGAGGCAAAGAATTTAAGGAGAGGCAGGTGTCCACACCGGCAGAATGTCTTCGTCCGAAGAAGGATGAATTGCCCCTACCACTTGATTACATGCCATGCTCCAGAGGAGATCTCCGCTCAGCACACAGTCCAAGGAGATCCGAGCATTTGCTGCTCAAGTACGGCAGACCAGTCCATTTTTCATTACCATTTTGTTTATTCACCAAAGGTACTACACCAGGATGCATCTGAAACATACCGGGAATTAATGAAGCCTGACGAAGACCCTACTTTTCTCCAAAGAGTGCCAAAAATTAGGCTCAGAGTTCCAAACAGAATGGGCTTCGGCCCTTTCCTTCTTTTCTGAATTTAATGTTATATTTAGTGTTCTACCAACTTCCTCTGCTCTTTTTCAGCTATAAAAACTATGAGGAAGTTGTTGTAAAGTTGGTTGATGAGTTATCAGAGAAATGTAAGCAGTTCCTCCTGAAATAAGAACTCTGTGTATAATTGTAACGTAGGTAAAGATTGAGATAAATTCGGATTAAGTATTTAAGAATTGTGGCTATATTTATTACGTTGGTGTTGTGCTGTATAATGAGCACATTCCTTTGGATCTGATCAAAAACATGGTGATGTTTTTCTATCTGTGTTTGTTCTAGTATTTCGGTTCTTGAAACAACGTAATTTGGCATAAGATTCACCCATGTTAGGTGCCTTATGTTGCTGCTCTCCCAGCCCTATATGTTTTCTACTTATATGTGTATCTGAATATTTATTTCAATGGATTTAACCAGTGTAGTGGATGTTATTGCCTGCTCTCTGATGTATGAATTAAGGAAATCCATGTTTATATGTTCTTTTTGGGATTTGATCGAATGTGTTGAGAACACTGGGAGGTCTAGAGCTTTGTCCCTGCCTCACTAGGATCTTTCCATTCCATTAAGCCTGTCTAAGATCCCTAGTGTTGCCCCTGATTGTGTTCAAGAAGGTCTGGAGTTAAATGACCTCTGACCTGATCTATAGACAGAATTGGATGGTTCTTCTCCTTTCATCTTCAGTCCTTAATGTTTCATTCCTAGTGTCATCTTTAGGATCCAAGGCTTTAGATGACTAGCCCAACTGAAAGCTTGCATGTTGAATAGAAAGTAAATCCTTTCTTGACTCCATTGCCCAATGGACTTGGTATTCCCTGGACTATTTATTCTCTGTCTATATCCTTTGTTGCGCGACCTTGTATTATGACGAACCCTTCCTTCCTGATTCTCAAAAACCAAACTCTAAATCAAACAAACAAACCATGTGCCTATAACTAGCCTAATATCTTAAACTTGAGCTTCAAAGCCATATGCCTTGACTATTATAGAGAGATCCCTCTCTGGACCTAGGAGGGCTAGATCCTAAGGTCCGAAAGTGGTTCTATGTTGTCTCATCTTTTGGTATTGCCAATCTTTCCAAAACATGGGAACCCCAACATTATGGCGACCATACTGGGGAGATTTTA